>VZRS01002382.1:106977-246811 GCA_013398055.1 Ifrita kowaldi
TTTTTTTAAATGAAGGAAATTGTACCAGGGTTGGGGTTTATTTCTGGCAGGTACAGCCATTTTCTGTTGGTTTTGATATCAGCAGAGTGAGAACTAATGGACAGAGATGAGCAGTCACAGGACAATTTGCTCTTTACCTCGGTCACATTAGGGACAACCAGGTCCTTGGACAGACCTCCCTGATGGTGTTCCCTGTCATAATGCCAGAGTGGCCCTTGCCAGGCTGCCACGCCTCTGCCACTGCTCCCAAGGACAGCACAGGAACAGGCACACTCCTGAGACCACCTCCAATAGATGTCTGGATTCAGTTTTAAAGCTGACAGAGTTTAATAGGGTGGAGGTAACCAGAGTGTCAGCTTCCAAGCACAGGAATGACTCCTGGCAGTGTTTGTTTTGTTAATAGAGACGTAACCTTTGAGGTCAATGAGACAAACTGGAGAGATGAAGGCTGGAAGAAGATAAAAGTCTGGTCTATAAATCCTCTGCTTTTTTACTACATGGGAATAACACAGCAGCATCATTTAATGCTATAGCACTAACCCAAAATCATAATTCTGAGCAAGATATTGAGTTTTCCCTCTGAGAACACCTTTGGCCTCCCAGACCCAGTCATTTGCTCTTTTTGCCAATGCTGTCAAGGAGACTCATCCAAAGCTCTGGAAATCCCTAAACTCTGAAAGGGAACAAGTCAAAAACGTGCCACAGAGCCTGGCAAAAGAGGCACAGATTCTTTCTGTCTACCATGCCTTGCTGTGATCATAGAGCCGTGGAATCATAGAGTCACGGAATCATGGAGCCATGGAATCATAGAGTCACAGAATCAAAGAATCATGGAATGGTTTCAGCGGGAAGTGACCTGAAAGATCATCTCATTCCAACCCCTTGCCGTGGGCAGGAGCCCCTTCCACTATCCCAGGTTTCTCAGAGACCCATCCAACCTGGCCTTGGACACTCCCAGGAGTGGGGCAGCCACAGCTTCTCTGAGCAACCTGTGCCAGGGCCTCACCACCCTCACAGGGAAGGATTTCTTCCTAACATTTAATCTAAATCTCTCCTCTTTTACTTTAAAGCCATTTCACCTTGTCCTATGCAATCTGTGTAAAAGCAAGTCAGTTTGTACTGACTCACTGAAATGAGCTGCCTGAGGACGAGGACAGACAGCTGGAAGAGCAATACTTTAAACCTCCTTGCACAGCTTCCCAGAATAACCTTTTAAGACTCTAATACTTTTGATTTAAAACTCAGAGGAACTTCTCCCATCAGAACACCTTCTGCTCATGTTTGCAGTACTCAGAACCACTGTGGGTTTCCAACAGGTTCCACAGAAGCCAGAGAGTAGCTTTTTTCCTTACAGGTTATTTTTGTGCATCTACTTAGCGATAAGGACATACTCCTACACATAAACTAACCTATGCCTGGAAATCATGATTTTGTAGATCTTATGGTTTCAAGCCTATGGGATTTATGTGCACTTAGAGCCCACTGGAAGAGGATGCTCAGCTTCTGATGCTGGATCAGACCCTCTTTGCTTCCTCTAGGTGGAAGCCAGACCTCAGAGGGGTACCCTGACCCAATTTTAGAGTTCCTCCTCATCTGTTCCATCTCAGATCTATAAGACTGAGACAAAGCAGGGAAGAGAGTGTAAAACCAATCCTGAGTAAGACAGCATTACTGTATTTTAAGTTCCTCACTGCACTCCTTGTGGTAAACCCTTCTGTGGCAATAAAATGTCACCAGCCTCCCCAGGGCCCTTACAAACAGAGGCATCTTGCTGTGTGAAGATCACCAAGGCATTCCTGCTAACATTTTTGTTGGATTTTTTGGTTGTTCCTTTTTTTCCCCTCCAAGTTCCCCTCTTGTTTTAGACCACTTTCATCTCCCTCTGTCTCTTGAGCACTGTCTCACTGTGCATCTGTTTTCCCTTTGCATGCTCTCCCTTCCCCCTCTGTTTACTTTTATAAGCAGACTGTTGTTTTTATTCAATTCCCCTTGGTTTTCTTCGAGTTTTTCAGTTCTTCCAATCTTTTCTGCAGCTCTCCCATTCTCTCCACTTACCTTCCAACCCAGAGTGCTGCTGGGAGGCCCTGTTTCCAATTAGGTCTGTTTTGTCTTGTTTATTGGAGTTTCCTTCTCCCCTATGTTGTACAGGAGCCACCTTTTTATATATATCTCTTTTTCCACTTGCTGATCAGAAGCCAGGACACTACTTCTTCTTCACTGTTGTTGGTTTTATTCATTTAGGTACTTTTCCTTCCCCAAGAAATACAGTAGATGGCTGTTTAGAAATGTGTAGACTCTCATTGTAGCAACTGCTGTGGAAGTTACTTTCATGCATGTTAAATAGGGGTTAAAAAGTCCATCTTGGTATCATCTCATTTTCTTTTTTACCTCAAAGAACCTCATCAAATATAGACCCAATACTTTTTTCCACCAGATTTCCTTTCTGAAAGACCCACAGACTGTGGTCACTGAGCACCATGGTCCTCATCAAGCCTTCTTGAATCCGCAACAGAAAAGTCAGAAGCATCCTTCTGAGCCAAAAGAAAATACACAAATTTCCAGTGCAACTTCTTGTTTAGGTCTCCCGCAAGATTTGCCAAAACCAAACCACCTCCAGGAACCATTCAGACAGGAGCAAACCTGCCTTTCCTGGCAGGAAAATGATCTGAGGGGAGAATTTCTCGCTGGATCTGGTTCATAGACAGTGTTACCCTGTCCTGGGTAGTACAGCAGGGAAAAGTGAGCATCACAAGGGAGGGAAAATTTCATTAAAAATAAAAAACTCAGGGAGCAATGTGTATTTCATCTGTTCATTTCCTTTTATTTTCAAGGAAAAGGAAACAAAATAAAAGTTTCTGCACTTGGCAGTATCCTGTCCCCTTAGAGCTTAAGG
Organism: Ifrita kowaldi; assembly: GCA_013398055.1. Classification (NCBI taxonomy): domain Eukaryota; kingdom Metazoa; phylum Chordata; class Aves; order Passeriformes; family Cinclosomatidae; genus Ifrita; species Ifrita kowaldi. The sequence continues at coordinate 109,871 of VZRS01002382.1, forward strand.
GCTCTTTTCAGCCTTAGGGGTAAAAATGGGGCTGAGCAAGATGCATGATGGTAACAGAATCAAATTCTGCAGTAATAAAATTTGTGGGGAAAATTATCCACCAGCTTAGAGAATTCCAGCAGTGCTCAAAGCCATAAATGTTTGGCAATACAAAGCATTCAAAAAATCAGAATGGGTGATGTTGGGCTTGGTTCTTTGAAAGCTTTCCTTCTCATTCCCCGTTGTTATGTTCTTTTTGTGCTTGATTCTTATGAGCAGAAGTGGTTAACTCAGGAGTTTATGAAACAAGAAACTTGGCTTCCATTCCTGGCTCTTGCATTCACTTTCTTGCTATGCTTGGAAGAGTCACTTAAAACTAGATCTGTGTGCAGACTCAGGCCGTTCCAGGCATCAGGAACTCAGGATCGCTGTAATCAGATTAGATGAATGGACAGGATTAGCCCAAAACAGAAAGGAGAGTTTAAAAATACCTGGGGAAACCAGTAGAAAATAGGAAGATGGGCAAGACTCAGGGCTCCAGGGTTCCTGGTCCTGGATGAAGAAAGGTGTTCAAAAAGCTAAGTGTTCAAAAATAAAAATTATATGTGGCATTTTGCGATATGGTTTAGTGGTCCTGGTGGGATTTGGTTGAAAGTTGGGCTTGCTGACCTGGGAGGTCTTTTCCAGCCTTAATGATTCTTTGATTCTGTGATTCTATGGCTATCTGGAAGTATTTAGCTGGGATTTTCAGCTCTGAATCATTTTCTAGATTTGGTACCTATGTCACATTAGCCCAATTTTATGGAAACCTGAGGATGACGAATTGTTTTTTGACAGTGAAAGAGGAACGTGGAGAGTTGTCTTCTCAGATATGCCCTACACTCCTTTGAGGAACTTCAACCCACATCTTGACTTTTGGGGTAGTTTTTTGAGCATCTCTTTGGTGGGGTAGGCAAACAAGCAGGAAACCTGTCCAGTTCAGTCACCAGCTTGTGGGATATGGTGGGGCACACGTGGCAGCATCAGAAAGTTCCATTGCTACCCTCTGGCTGGTGCAAAGCCAAGCATAATAACTGTGCCCAGAGAAGTACAATAACTGTGCTCAAAGTACAACATTCCCTGGAGCAGGTCCTCAAGGAAGGAGCAGCCTGAGAGCTCTGCTTTTCCTCAGATGTGGCACAGGGGGCTCAGCAGGATGACAGCTTCAAGGCTGGTGTAGTTTCTCTGGTGGAGACTCGAGGCCCATGGGGCTTTGCCAGCACTAATGTGAATGTTCATAGCCCTCAGCCACAGGAATTTGAAGGATCCCTGTAAAATACCATGTTGGAAGTAGCACTCAGGTTCTTTTGTAGCTTGAGCTCAGAAGCCTGATTCTGTGATCTGTCTGCACCCCTGACTGCTGGATTGCTTTATAGAAGATGTGGATATTCATGCAAATCCAGTTGTGCTGAGGAGGTGAGCTGGAGTCAGCCAGTTGTGTAGCGTGTGTGTGTTTAAATATTTCCTCAGAAGTTTGTTTTGGAACGCCAAAAAAGAACAGCTCAATGTTAATAACTAATCCTATCAAATGTTTATGATGCCAAAGCCATAATATAAATCAATATGTTTAGATTTGAGTATGATAAATATACCTTAAAACAAATGAGTTGGAAATAATTTCCTTATTTCCTTACCTGCCAGTTTTTCTGTAGAAAGGCCTTTGTTTCTCCAGCTACTCCTGATAACATCAGAGCCACCTGAAACAGCTCTTGGAGCAGACCTCAGAAGCAATCCAGACCTCATGAATCATATAGACATGTGTGCACAGTGAGAATGGGCTGTGCTAAAATGCTGACTAGTAACAATCATTATTGTTTGTAACTGGTTAAGGGACATGTGTGGAGTCCACTGGTTGGGTGACAAGCCCAAAATCTTGGCAGCCAGCAGTGCACGGGTTTGTTTATTCTGCTTGGCCCCCTGCAAAGGGATGAGGATAAAATGAGAAAAAAAAAGAAGAGAATGGAAAAAGCAAATGTTTTCCAGTGATTGGTAAAACAATTAAAAGTAAAACAATTAAATCAAAACTAAATGGTGCCTTGCCTCAACGTTAGGGGCTAGGCACGGGGCTTGGTGTCTGCTTTGCCACTTTTTGCAGTTAGCTTTTGCTTCTGGGTACAGACCCATGGCTACATGGCACCCCCAGCCAATACTGCCCCAAGGTCACAATGACATCTGCCAGGCAGCAGTGGGGATACAGAAGTCACCTGCAGACCTCTATTTTGTGAGGAAACCTTCTATAATTGCATTTTTGGAGTCCACACCCCAGTTCTGTCACATAATGCCAATGGCAGGGTTTCTTCCAGTCATTTGTGTCCTGTGGCCATTGATTGCTTGGACCAGAGAGCTGTTCCTTCCTGTCTGAAAGCATTGCTAGACTAGAATGACTCCTGCTTTTCCAGCATGAGAAGCAGATGAAGTTCATGTCCTAAAGCTGTGATGGCTTTTCCTTGTTTTAAAAACATCCAAAGGGCAGATATTTTGCTCACTGTGTATTTTAGCTACCGGCAAATGTCTCTAGCCATGCTTGTGAGTTGCTCATATCCCTCTCAAGGTTCCAATTTGGATGAAAAAAGTCTTAGTAACAGTTGCTAGCAAAACATTCTGGAATGGATTTGTTGATAGAAGACGACTGCTGTGCTTTCAGAAGCAAAATTAAACTGAAGAACAAGTATATTTAAGCATAATTGCTTTAAAAACAGAACACATGCTGTATTGTAATCTGTACTTCACTGGAAAATGGAATAATCCAGAAGTCTAAATTCTGTGTGGTGCACTGGAAATGTTAATTTGCAATGAGTCCTGCTTGCTGGTTTTTATCAGAATACGTACATAAAACGCCTCAGCACCACTGGAGAACAACCTGCTTGGACTCTGATAGCCCAGTGCAGTAAGATTTAGATGCAACTTTCAAGAACATCATTTTGCAGATCAAGTTAATCTTACCAAAGCCTGTTTTTTAAACAGGATTCAATTCCTTTTGGTGGCTGGATAACTTAAAAGGGACCTGTGTGCTCCAGACTCACTACTAATGACTTTGCATGGTGTAGCCTGTCATCATTGGGCTCTCTTAGTCATGACACATTATTCGGGTTGTAATTAATGCTAATAGCAAATCTTCCCTGGGGAAGTTTTCATTTTACATCTGATTCAAGATCATCTTTGAGTCACTACCAATTTTCTTCGGTTCTGATACTCAAAAGAAGAGTTTTCGTTTTGGAAAACTGGAGCTTCCCCGGTTTGTACATGAAATACAGGCAGACTCAGACAAATCTGTGCGCCCAGTAGGTCTGAGCCCTGAAGGTCTCAATAAATGGTTCAGACATCCATGAGCCTAAATATTATTTCAAACCTCCAAATACTCACTGATTGCATAACCAATTATTTACTTTAGCAAACAAATAAATAAACCATGTTAAACAACAGGTTTTTGCTTGCCTTTTCTAGTTACTTTTTTTTCCCTTTTCTCTTACTCCTTTTTCTTCATCATATGGTTCTTATGGAAAATGAGGCCACCTCACAGGAATGGACATTATAACAACTCTCAGTGTTGTTGTAGGTCAAAATTAAGACTTTCTAAACAGCAAAACCAGATATAAGTCATGACAGCAACAGCAAACTCCATTATGGACCCAAATGATGGAGATGCCAGCAGGTAAATGGGCCTCTGTTGGTCAGACTTTACCACACTGCAGCCTCACTGTGCTAAAAGTAAGCTTTTGCAGTGAAATGGCAAAAGATACCAAATCATGAGCAACTCCAGCGTTCTTGTAGCTCTGAAGGAAGGAAATAATCCGTCTCAAGATGCATTGAGCCTTTTTGTGTATAATAATCTATGTCAAGTCTCTTTGGAGCTTGTAAACCAGGGAAGAATAATAAACAAGTGGAGGCTGAATGGGATTAGAAGGAACCTGGTGTATATAACAGGAATTCAGCTTTGCTGCCACCAGGGTTTCAGCAGGCCTCTCATGACAGCCTTACACTTACAGCTAATTTCTTCTCAGTCCAGTGAGTTTTGAACAATTTTCCATAATTCTCAAGGATGTAATTTTTGAAAGGTGTTTTAACAGAACATAGCACACATCGCACTGTTTGTTCCCACAAAGAACTGCAAATGTTCAGGGCCGGGTTGGAGAGGGCTCTGAGCAACCTGGTCGGGTTGAAAATGTCCCCGTTCTTTTGCGGAGGGTTGGACTAGCTATCCCTTAGAGATCCCTTCCAACTCAAGCTATTCTATGATTCTAACTGTGTAATTCTTTTTGCCAACCTCAGAAGCATTCCGAGAAAATCACGGTACTCAGGGAAATCAGTGCACCAGCTATCTCAGACAGGCCTGTCAGTGAAACTGGGACTGCTCCCTGGGGAGTGGGGTGCCCAATCTCTGCTTAGGGACAGTGATGCTGGGTTGGCATTAGATGAGGGACCACGGTGGCCTGGGGACAGTGCTGAGCCATACCCTGGGGACGTTTGATTCACAGCTTTCCCCAGTGTTAGGTTTAGATGGCAGCCATGTCTTCTGTGATGCATTAAAAGAAGCAAGGCCAGCAGGTTAAGGAGAGTATTCTCCCTGTCTATTACATTCTCGTGAGAACGTGCGTGGAACACCGAATCCAACTCTGGGATCCCCAGAATGCGAAGGACATGGATCTGTTGAAGTGAGTCTAGAGGAGGCCATGAAGGTGTTCCAGGGGCTGGAGAACCTCTGGAGAATGGCTGTGAGAGCTTGGGGTGCTCACCGGGCAAAGAGAAGGATCCAGGAAGACCTTAGAGCCCCTGCAGTGCCTAAAGTGCTCCAGAAGAGCTGGAGAGGGGCTTGGGACAAGGGCCTGGAGTGACAGGACAAGTGAAATGGCTTCAAAAGAACAGAGTTGGATATTAGGAAGAAATTCTTCATTGTGAAGATGGTGAGGCCCTGGCACAGGTTTCCCAGAGGAGCTGGGGCTGCCCCATCCCTGGAAGTGTTCAAGACCAGGCTGGATGAGACTTGGAGAAACCTGGAATATGTCCCTGCCCATTGCAGGACGTTGGAATTAGACGATCTTTAAGATCTTTTCCAATTCAAACCATTCTGTGATTCTATGATTCTATTCATATTTGGTGGAACTCCACCAACATTTTATAAGCACTCGGAGGTATTTCATCCACAACCCCAGGGTGTTCACTGTGATGAGATGCTTTGTTCTGATTACTTGCTATGTGATGTTCAATGAGGGAATGCATGAGCTGAAATGCTTAGACACTCATTAGCATGTTAATTAAACCCGGGAAGCTGTATTGGCTGTGTGTATTACATCACGTTAGAGTGATGGGTAAACTGAGGCACAGAATAGTGACTGGGCTTGCTGGTGCCACTCAAGAGGACCTGCACCATGATCTTTTTTGCAGCTGATCACTGCTGCCTGGCCCTACAAGTTATAGCAGGGAAGATCCCTATTGCCAGCAGCAAATACCCCAAGGGTGATAAGATTATTACTGTCAGATGTCTCTTACATTCCCTGTGTATAGAACCCTTGTCCAGTGAGACCAGTGATTATTTTGATAAGCAGCTGGTCTCGGCCAATATTAGTTTGTGGGAAAGTTTCTTGGATTCAGCAAGTCTTCTCTACAAGGCTCATTAAATTGCATTTTGCTACATTTACTTCACGTGAGCAGTTTCCCTCATATGGATTGACTGTTTATGCTCATTTCTCAGCTGTGTTTATTGGTTAAGTTTCATAGCCTTAATCACAAATGCATAACATCCCTAACCAATACAGAGCATCCACCATTTCTAATAACATATGGTCTGACCACTCGATAGTTTGGATGCCATGGTTCATTAATTCTCCACAGGAGTAATGAGCATTTGGTATCGTCTTGTATTTTAAGCCAATTTATTGTTCCAAAGGGACAAGAAAAAAAGACCTGTTATAATCTGAGTTTAAACCGCCCCTTGCTTAGTTTTTCCAGATTTGTGCTGCTGTGTGACAATGAAATCAGAGCCACAGGACTTTTGTCGTGGTTAAATAAATGTCACTCCCAACTGATTGAAAGCCTCCAGAGGCAGGACTCTGGTTAATCTCTAATGTCATTCTGATGCGGTTCTTTCCCTCATCCTATTTTGGAGAAGCCCCATCCTTAGCATGAAGACACAAGAAAGAAAGAATTGTAATATTAACTACACGTAAATTAATTGCTGCACCACACCAAAAGCTTGGGAAACTCTCTCTGAATGGTTGAACTGAAAAACTCAGAATGGTTGAACCTGAACTCATGAACCTCATCAAAATCCTAGAGATATGGAAGGAAGACTTTTAATGGGGAGGAGCACTGACTACATGAGTGGCGAATGGAAGGACTATAAATGTTATCTTTCTGGACTTCTGAAAAGCCTTTGATGGTCTTACACTTGTCTTTTATCAGTTCAGTGAGGTTGGAACTAGTTTCCAGAATTCTAAGACATGACTTTTGAAAGAAATTTTCACAGAACTGGATACAAATTATGCCCTTTGCTCCCACAAAGAACTGCAGAACTGGAAATATTTGGGGAATGGCTTTAAACTGAAAGAGGATAGGTTTAGGTTAGAGAAGAAAAAATGAGGAAGAAATTATTCCCTGTGAGGGTGGTGAGGACCTGGCACAGATTTCCCAGAGAAGCTGTGGATGCCCCACTCCTGGAAGTGTCCAAGGCCAGGTTGGTCAGGGCTTGGAGTAACCTGGGATAGTGGAAGGTGTTCCTGCCCATGGCAGGGGGTGGAATGAAATGGACTGTAAGGTCCCTTCCAACCCAAACCATTGTGTGGTTCTATGATATTAGTGTTCTAATCAGGCTTCTTGAGGGAATCTGTTGATTCTGGCAAATTTGAGGAGGCATTTCACGGCACAGCAATTATTACACAGCCAACAAGGTGTAAGAGGGAGGGTTATGTCCTCTTGTGAAACATTAGTGACTGAGACTGAACAGCCAACCTGTTCCACTGGCAGTGGGATGGGTGCAAGCCATCAGCCAAGCTGTTCAATACTTTGGGCTGTTTGGCTGGTTCACTGTCAATTTTGTGCAGTTGCTTCTCATCCTCCAAGGACACCTCACACCATAAATCCAGCGGTGCAGTCCCCTTTGCAAATGCTTTCATGTGGCGAAGTTGATTCAGGCACAGACCAAGAGGATAAGACATTATATGGGCTGTAGGCCATGCTTTCAGGTCAGCCCACAAGATATGCAGGACTGCAGCCAACTCGTCCTTAAAGAGAATACTATTGTTTGGGTTTCCTAAATTAATTCCTGAAATGTGAGGTACCGATAGAAGTGTGATGATGGAGAATGACATCTGGTGGCCCCAGTCCACTGCAGTCTTTAATTGACTCCAGTCTGAGTCTTTCTCCGCTGATCTTTTTTTGTTAAAATACCCACTTGTGCTGCCCCTGGTGGGAGCAGCAGTGAGATCAAACATTCAGTATTAAAACAAGTTACTCACAACCACCAGAATGATTAACCCTGATGAGGGTGAGGTTGCCTAGGAAGGGAGATAATGGGTGGTAACAGGTTCATAATGATGCTTAGACCTCTTCTGTCCCCAGTTTAACTTCAGTATTTCTTTAAAGTCCTTCACAGGAATTCTTAGACACAGGCAATGGGCAGAGTTGTTGACCATAGACCTCCCAGTTATGGAGGTATGATATCTTCCTTTTTTTTCCCCTCCTAGCTTGTGAGGAAAGAGCTCACAAAAATTGAAGTCTATTTGTTCTTCAGCCTTCTACTGGCATTGCTGACCAGAACGAAAAATATCCAAATGACAGAAAATTGGAACTGAGAGGAATAAAAGACAAGGAGGGTTAATTTTTACTTCAAAACATCTCGTCTAGGCCTAATTGACACTTTTGAAAAAGTCATTTCTCTATCTTGACCACAGCTAAAAGCCCTTGTCTGAAAGACAACTTTGTTCACTAAATTTGTCACAAGTTTTGTTCCATCTGGCCTTAAAAAGAGCTGTTGTCTTCCCTTGAGAGTTGTGAATATGGTGAGATGTTTGTCACTGTCTCTGTGCTGCAGGACTTGAGGGAGCGCCTGAGTCCCCTCTGAACTCTTTACCTGCACAATATCCCTCACCAGAGCAACATCCCAAATCTCTCATTTCCCCTCTCATGGCAAGTGTGCACTAGAAAAGCAACCTGGGCACATGGTTGATGGACATAAGATGTTGCATCCAAGTCTTGAGCCCACTGTGTCCCATTTCTGCAATTAAATGGTGGATGAGAATAGAATAATGGAATTATGGAATCATGGAAAGGTTTGGGTTGGAAGGGACCCTAAAGCTCATCTCGTTCTAATCCCCTGTCATGGGCAGGGACGTTTTTCACTATCCCAGGTTGCTCCAAGCCCCATCCAACCTGACCTTGGACACTTCCTAGGGTGAAGCAGCCACAGCTTCTCTGGGCAGCCTGTGCCAGGTCCTCACCACTCTCACAGGGAAGAATTTCTTCCTAATATCCCATCTAATATAAACCCTGGACAGGCTGACAGATGTGGACCTGCTTGTAGCATGACCTCTCAATCTTCTCAAAGGGATGCTGGATGCCCTGTCTGTTGGACACGGTGCCTGCAAGGTCCTGGTGCCAGGCCACAGACGGGCACTGTTTGGACACTGTCATTGGCCCCAGCCAAAAGCCAGCACGGCAAGTTCCAGCAGTGCAGTGAAGAGATGATTGCACTCCCAGGTGCCTTTTGGATGGCTGGTACCCTGGGGATACCAGTCTGTGCAGTCTGTGGTGGGATATACCCACCCTGCGTTCTCTGTGTTGCCCTGAGCGCTAGTAAAAATCAAAGCAAATTACTTCAGTGGAAAATCCTACTTGAGGAAAAGGAACTTTTCCTTTTTAGTGCATAATTTCTAGGGGCTGTTCTGGNAATGGAATTATGGAATCATGGAAAGGTTTGGGTTGGAAGGGACCCTAAAGCTCATCTCGTTCTAATCCCCTGTCATGGGCAGGGACGTTTTTCACTATCCCAGGTTGCTCCAAGCCCCATCCAACCTGACCTTGGACACTTCCTAGGGTGAAGCAGCCGCAGCTTCTCTGGGCAGCCTGTGCCAGGTCCTCACCACTCTCACAGGGAAGAATTTCTTCCCAATATCCCATCTAATATAAACCCTGGACAGGCTGACAGATGTGGACCTGCTTGTAGCATGACCTCTCAATCTTCTCAAAGGGATGCTGGATGCCCTGTCTGTTGGACACGGTACCTGCAAGGTCCTGGTGCCAGGCCACAGACAGGCACTGTTTGGACACTGTCATTGGCCCCAGCCAAGAGCCAGCAGGGCAAGTTCCAGCAGTGCAGTGAAGAGATGATTGCACTCCCAGGTGCCTTTTGGATGGCTGGTACCCTGGGGATACCAGTCTGTGCAGTCTGTGGTGGGATATACCCACCCTGCGTTCTCTGTGTTGCCCTGAGCGCTAGTAAAAATCAAAGCAAATTACTTCAGTGGAAAATCCTACTTGAGGAAAAGGAACTTTTCCTTTTTAGTGCATAATTTCTAGGGGCTGTGCTGGAGATAAAGCAGAGGAGGCAATTTTCACGGAAAGTGTGCTCAGTACTCTGAGTTTGGATGCCTGAGAAATGGGTTGGTTTTGGCCTCAATAAACTCAATATCACCCTTGAAAACCCTAGCTACAAGCCTGCCTCCAAGTTTTCTGCAGTTTTCAAATACAGAATGAGTGGCTGTGATAAAACAACTGCACGGTGATCTCAAACAGGCTAAGATGGTATTCCACACAGAAGGACAAAGAAAAGGGGACAAACTGTTATTGTTTTGTAACAAAATACTAAGATAAGTGAGAAAAGCTAAAGTTAAAGCTCTGAGAAGATTGGCATAAATCTACAGTACCATTGTATCACTCTAGAGCTTGTTGATCTCTGAAATGTGTGTTTCCAGATATTAATGAACTTTGATTAGGCTGCCAGTTCTTTTTTAAATGCTGCATAGTGAACCATGGTGTAAAAATGGTTACCTTTCTACACTAAAGGTTTTGCATGGTGGCCATATGTTTTGAATCCCCATAATATTTTACCCATCTTCTTGGCCAGTGAGGAAATTGTGGAATGTGTGTTGCTTGTTTGCATGAACATTCAAGCCTTTCAAAATATCTCTCTGACTCTACTCAACTCTATCTCAATGATTTCCTGTGGCAGGGAATTCCTTAGGGAGATCATATGCTTTGAACAGAAGTATTTCTTTGCATCCATTTTGACTTTGTTGCCTGTGAAAAGGACCCACCAAACTCCTCTGGTTCTTGCTTTATGGGGTTGGGTGCAGAGAAATTTCCGGATTGTTTTTCCACAAATCAGTCATTATTTTGTATTCCAGCATTATTTATATATAAATATAAACACAAAAAGAAACACACAACACAACAACAACAACAACTCGCTTATATAAACAGGAAAAATCTAAAAGTTTTCCCAAAACCTTTCCAGTCACTTACATGGATGGAAGGAAGAAAACCCCAGAAAATTACCTCAAAAAGTTATGTGCACCAAGTATACACAGTAAATGGACAAAAATCTGATTATTTTCCCCTCTTTTTTTTCCCTCTTTCAGCTGGAAGTGTATTTGTCTGGGCATCTTACTCTTACACTGAGAGAACTGGCCCACAGGTCTCTCTTGCCCTCTGTGGGTCTCTCCCAAGCCCTGCCACCACCAACAGTGAGGTTGCTGTTGGAGTAACAAGCTTAGGGAGAGCTCCAGTAGCCCAGCTCTGCGATGGTATTTTCATGTCAAGGTGGTCAAAGAGGTTAATAAATTGCTCAGCAGTGGAGTCACAAACAGAGCTGACAACCTCCACCTCTCAGCCTGCTCTGTAAGCCTGGTTGCTAATTGTTATTAGCAGCTGTGTGATGAATTTTACTTCTATAGGTATGGTAGAAGTCAGTAGGTGGATGAGAAAGGAAGGGTTGGATGGGTGGGAGATGGGCCAGGAAGTGGATGGGAAAAGACCTGTGTGAAATGAATCCTGCTTTACTTTTACTAAAGCTTTTAGCTTTAGTCCAGACCACAGAGACTCCTTAAAGGAAATGCTGGAAATCTACTGAGGAAATGAAAATTATGAAGCAGGAACATCTGACTTCCTCATCAAGAAACATGTAATCACATCCCTCCACAGGGCCACTCTGGAAGATCCATGAAGTTGTGCTGGAGAGGACTGGCCTGTTGTGCCAAACAGAAACAGTAAACACAGGATTATAGAATTAGAATGGAATGGGGTTTAGTAAAGGACTACTGTCTCCCAATTCACCTTTCATGAAGGAAAATGTCTGTCATCCCAAATCAGGGATTTCAAAAGGCTTAGCAACTGGGAAGTCTTTATCACAGTCTCTTCCAAGCTGGTCCCAAAGGTTTTGTGTTTGAAAATCAGAGCTTTTACAGAAAAAAAAAAGAAAAAGTACTTTTAGTCTCATTCGGTAGCTCAGCTGAACAAGAGCTCATCGGCTCTCTGAAGACCTCAGAGCTTCAGGATCAGCCTTGTGTCGACCCTTGTGATGCAGAAGCTTCCCAAAGGCCACCATGCCGTACTTGCATCGATGTATATGTGTTTAATCAGGCTCTTGACAGGTAAAGACCGCGAAAAGAGGACAGTTTGTTCTCCCAAACGTTTTGCTCTCTAAGCCCCCTGTTTATTTTGGAGGTGAATGAATAACATTGTGCTGGGAAAGGAAATTAAAAAAGCAGGGTTGTAATTTAAAGTAGAGAAAAGAACAGATTTAGGGTCCTTTTTTTCCCCCTCCTCCTTCTCCCTCCTCCTTTCCCCCTCTATTCACTGCTCTGGTTCCAAACATCCAAATGTGCTACAGCTGAAAAAGAGGACCTCAAGCTTTCCTTACTGCTGGCAACAAGAAGTGAGTTACAATTGCCAGTCTCTGTATTCTTGCCAAGAGAACAAACTGCTTCAAGGCAAAATAAAAAAAAAAATAAAAAAAAAGGAGGTTTATCAAAACCAAATGCCACTGGAAATCCTAACGCTGCGAAGTCTGATTCAAGATGTACATTGAAACCTATCCCCAGCCATTTAAGGAAAAAGAAGAAAATGGGTTCTTTAACAGAATATTTAAAATATAACAATTGCTTTGGAGTGAGGAATTCTACTCTCTCTGGTTCTTATAAAAGCTCTAAATTTTTTTTCTTCATCTCTAAGTAAACTCCCAGCAGTTTTCTTTGAAAGTGGATCCTAGGCAGGCACCTCTTTTCCAAAGAGCTCAACATTGTTCTAATGAGATGTGATAGGTGGTTTGGAGTAGGAGCTGGTCCAAGGAGCGGAGGTATCGCTTTATTGTGTGTTTGTTTTTCTTTTAAAATTCAGTGATCTGGCTACTCTTCATTTTCACTTTAATGCTTCTTATTATTTTGTTTCTAACCTGTCCCCTGGATCCAAATCAGATCCAGTCTCCTTCCCCCTTCCGAGCATTCACTGCAGAATGGAAAGGGGAGAAATTCAAGGTTTTTTATTTTTAGACTAGTCACAGTTTTGGAGACTAGGGAGAATGGGACATTCAGACCATCTGTTTAGATTGCTGGACACCACAGACCATAGAATTTCATATAGTGATTTGGCCATTTTGTATGAGAACTGGAAAACACTTTCTAGGAAACCATGCAAGCATCCAATCCTGCAGGAGCCATCACAACCTTGGACATACAGACCTAATGGGTGAGTCTCACCCCTACAAGTTGTGCCAAGTTTTTGCCTAGAACACTTTCAAGTCCCAATTCAAGACATTCCAGCGCTTGCCATAACTTTAGGAGATACTCTGTGATGTGCTGTGTTTGTCCTGAGTGGTACAGACCATGGTTGGGGCTGTGACTCCTAAATTTCATTTGAGAAAACATTTGAGCTGGCCTGTCATCTTAAGAATCCACAAATGTCAGCTGAGAGGCAGGTGGCATTAGCTCACAGGGACACAGCAATCATCAGCAGATGCTACCTTGAGCTGAGACCAGAGTCTGCAGCTAGACCAGCCGACAGAAATATCCCAAACTGTGCACAGAGGCAGAAATTGAAGAATCAGGCTCTAATTTCAGATGAGAAACAGGGGGGTTCCCAGTGCTTCTCTACATGAAAGCCTTTGCCACCTTACTCCTGCCCATGGGGAGGAGTGTGTGATTGTAACAGCCTCAACAAACAGCACCGTTCTCCATCAGGAATCACAGCTGGGGAAAGGCAGCTGAAAGAAGCAAAGCAGCAGAGAGTCACTTCCCAGGCTGGCTGGGAGCTCAGAAGCCATTGCCCATGTCACATGACAGAGCTCAGGGCAACAGGCTGAACCTGCTGGGTGAATCTCAGAGGGCTTCCCAACACTAGCTACAGGTATGGAGGTCTAACAGGATACATGGCAAAAGTCCAGGGTGAGACAGGCCAGCTCCACCATGCAGACACAGTTTAAATCCCTCCCTAGTTTCCCTATAGCCAGAGTAAGCAGCTTCACTATCAGATCAATTTTTTAGATCCTGAATGGTTTTTATAAATTTTTTTCTGAATCTTTCCTATTTACTCCATGTCTTCCTTGAAGTTCACCAGATCTGCAAGGCAGCAACAGCCACTCTCATACAAATAGAGATGCAAGGCCATCTCCTACACATTATTTCCCTGCTTATTGCTGAGAATTTTCCTGATGGGTGCAGGCACATTGTTTTTCTGTGGCATTTCAGTTGATATCCACTATCCACGCAACACCTTTGATGCGTGGATGCGCTCGTTCTTCCATTATCCCGTTGAGGTTAATTGAGTATCCAATCACCTGTTTCAAAACCTTTTTGATTGGTGCTGAAATCTAACTTACTCCAATCCTTTACCATATAAGTGAGTGTCTCCAGAGATTGCTCTGCACATGTTGCCTCTCCCAACAGAAACACAATGAAGCAATCACAGTGCTTTCCTCCACCACCCAACCTCATGGCTGTGATGGAGAGAATGCAGTTGAGACCCAGAGAGGAGTGTGCCAGAGGAAATAAGAGGTTCTGGATGCAATCCTGGGGCCTCGTACGTTGACGTGAGTTCCAAGTTTTGCTTCCTCTGTAATTGTTACCCTGATGTTTATATTTTCACTTATTAAATCTGTGTCACGTAATAAAATGTGCTATAAATTAAAGACAAAGTAGGGGCTTTTTCATCTGCTCTCTGCTCCGTGTCAGCATCAGGATGTTGCATTATGGAGCCTTTCCTGGTTCACCAAGCCTCCTGCTCCATTATGTCAAAAGAAAAACCAGTGAAACACTCCCTTGTTATTAACTATATTTTTTAAGAAAGAATATATATTTTTTAGCACACAATGCCCTGAAACTGAAATCGGAGCTGCAGCATATTAGCAGCTGTTAACACGTCTCCCTGAGCTTGTCCACCAGCCATGGAGCACCAATTCCTTCTGCTCCGCAGCTGAGCTGCCCGGCTCTGTTTCAAATGAAAGCACAGCTCAACTTCAAAGTGTGCATCCAGAGCAAAGCTTCCTCGGCATCAGAGGTGTGGACAGGCCCTCACCAAGAGACACATCTGTCTTGACATCCAGATCCCAGTGAGGTTTGCCTAGGAGCTGGTCAGGATTTGCATGAAAGCAAGAAATCAAGGCAAAGGCTTGCCGGGATTTACTTGCTGGATTTGAGCGTTATGTGTTGACTTGGCACAGATTTCCACCCTTAGGTTCCGACTGGTTTTCCCCAGATTTATGGAGATAGGACCTGAGGGAAAAACATGAAGCTGTGTCAGGGAAGGTTTAGGTTGGAAATTAGGAAAGGATTCTTCACCCAGAGGGTGATCGGGCACTGAACAGGCTCCCCAGGACAGTGATCACAGCCCCAAACCTGTCAAGGTTCAAAAACTGTTTGGACAATGCTCCCAGGGCACAGGGTAGGATTCTTGGAGCCATCCTGTGCAGGGCCAGGAGTTGGACTCAATGATCTTTGTGAATCCCATCCAAGTCGGGATATTCTGTGATTCTGTGATTCTATGACCAACACAAACATTGCCCATGTCTGTGGGCATCCCATGGAAGTGGTGTACAAGGCTGGCTGTCTTGGGTGGCACCTTGGGATGGGGGCTGTCTCCTCAGGAGCTTCCATAGTGAAGGCAGTTGTTGGTATTTGAGTGTTCCTCTGTCCCCACTAGAATCTCTACAGTGTTTAAAGAGGATGCCAGCAGCAGAATTTCTTCAGGAGTTGAATAAAATTGTCAGCTACCTTTATGGAACTCAGGAAATAATGGAAATAAATATTAGGATATTCTTGGTGGCATCTCAATAAAGATTTTTTGTTTGCTTAGACTATACATCTTGCCTGGATCCAAATTCAGATCTGAGTTCTGATCAGACAGTGGAAGTCCTAAATCCGCCCTGCCTGGGTTGTGAAACCCTTGAGCCCTTGGGAAAATTGACTTTCTTCTCATGTTCAGTTTAAATCAGAGGTGCATTACAGCTGAGAGGGGCTTGAGGAGCTGCTGTTAATGATTTCTTGACTGCTGTACCTCAATTGATATCAAGATCCAGGCATGATGGGGAGAAAAAAAAATTATCTTCATTCCACTTTGACCTGTTTCTGGGGCCCAGATCTGGGTGATGGTGACACCAAGACCAAGAAATACAGAGAAGGAAGATGAGGATTTCTCTTTTCTTCATCTTTTGCACCTCTGAGCTCTATTCCAGCAGCACAGCTGATACCAGAAGCCAAGACTGCAGGGTGGTATCACCACAAGGTGTGGGTCTGAGCTGGGCAGCTGGGACCTGTGCCTCACTGCACAGGAAAGATCAGTAAATTCATTGATAACTTAATGGATTCACAGTGAAATTTGATGTATGGAAAAGCTGTGTCCATTCCACATCACCTCTGAAGAGGCAGCGATCCACACCATCCCTGGAGGACAGTGTCATCCTTCTCTGCCTGGCTTTGAACACTTGCAGGGGTGGTGCATCCACAGCTTCTCTGGACAACCTGTTCCAGCATCTCACTGCCCTCACAAAAAAAATTTCTTCCTAATATCCAATCTAAACTTGATTCTGATCTGAAAAGCCACCAAGCAACAAAGGGGTCACAGGGGTCACCTGTTCATTCGGCTTCAGTCTCCTGTCACATACACACACTGTGTAGAACGATTTTTCTCTTTTCCATTCCTGCAGATGTAGTTTTGGATCTGAGACGCAAGGAGTTGCCTCCTTTCCTGTAGCATTACTTTCAAAAGGGATCCTATAGAATAAATGATACCCTTATTTTCTATGTACCTTAGGGCCATAGAATGAGACTTTTCGGGATGTGTCCAACTCATTAAACTCCAGTAGATTTGCTTAGAAACAAGCGAAGGGAAAATTAATAATTATATTGACTGCACAGGGAGTGAGAGGCAGCTGAGTCTGTCTTAAATATGCTTGTTCTGCAAGCCTTGGAAGTCTGGAAGCCAGTGGCTCTGAATACGTACAGGAGGAGGAATTCAGGCTAAGAAAATGCCATTTCCTATTAGCTTTTCAGTGTAAGAATCACAGCATGGGAGAAAAATATCTGCCTCTAACTCAGCAGAAAGAATTCCATTGGAGCTTAAAATGAATCCGAGCTGTGAATCTGCGATGCTGGGTATGGAGGAAGAACAGGTTATATAAAAATTTATATTAAACCCAGTTAGATGTGTCTTCCAGTGCCCAGACAGTAATCAGGAATGCAGGGGTTTAAATTTGTGAAGGAAAATTCAGCAGGTACTGCTATAATCAGGGCCTGGGTTTAAGCATCCCTGTATTTATGCACAGCAGACGTGTGGTGATTCCAGGTAAAGCTTAATAATATTTAAAAGAACAGGAGACAAAGTTGGCCAGTGTGAGACTACTGTGAGTTAGAGACACTAGCAGAGATGCAGGGAAGTCAAAGCCTTTTTTCTGTTCCTTTTCGTGCATTATTCTTCAACCATAAAAAATAATAGGGAAATTCCTCCTCTCAGGGAATTTTTATGGAGAAATCTGAATGTGGTCTTGAAAGAAACTCCAAGTTTCAAAAAAAATAAAATAAAAAAATGGGGAAACCTGAGACGTTAAGGGCAGTAAATCAACAGGAGTTGATGATTTTCACCCAAGGGTACAGAAGGAAATGAAGTGTGAAATAGCAGAGATCTGACTTTATGAAATAAGGGACCATTCCAGAAGCCACTGAAATCAAAGGAAAGACTCTCCATATTTGTCTGAAAACTGAATCAGACCTTCCCAGCTTAATTCAGAAAAACAATGCGTACTCACAGAAAGGTGTCCATCACCCCCTCAGGCCAGGTGTGGGAAGCACAGTGGGGTGAGGAGGGCTGTGTTGAGCAGGATCAGCCAGACAAGGAGCAGCCCAGACCATATGGAGAGCTCCCTGTAATTAGAGAGCTCCAGCTCAGCCAGTGCAGTGCAGCTCCGCAGGAGCTGGCCCCGTAATATCAGGAATGACATGTGACACGGCGAGCACCACGCCAAACCCTACCACCCACACGGCTCCGTGGATGCTCTCGGGCTCTGGCCCATCCCAGTGGCACCACTGTGTTTGCAAGGCCACAGGCTCTTGCAGCTCGGCTGCACTCCGTGGCTTGTGAGGTGGGGTCGATCTGAAAGCTGCTCTTTCTTCCCCAAAACCACCGCTGGCTATCATTTGTCACAGCTAAGGACAACATCTCCTGCTGCTTGGCGATAGGGCCTCTGTGCAGGCGATGCCTTATGGACAACTTCAAGCTTCCAAAACAGCGTGAGTGCGGAGCACAGGCCAGAGCTCCCTTTGCAGACACCGGGAAGCAAACACCCCCAGCTGCCAAGGATTTTACTTTATTGTCATTTAAGTTGGCTCCTTCAGCACAAGTCGCTGGCAGTCTCACAGTAGCAGGAGCTGAGTAATAATAGTATTTCCAGTATGCTCACCTCCAAGCAATGCTTTAGACTGCTGGGAGAACAGGATGAGGACAGTTTGTATTGGCTGTTCCTTCTCTCTTTCTCATCAGACTGTGATTCAAACAAGCATCAAACTACAAACTCCATCACTCACGTCCCCCCTGTGGATTTTCCATGTTGGCTCCTCAGCAAGTGGGACTAGACTGCCATTCATCAGCCCTCAGATGTGCTGAGAGGTTCTTCACATCTTGGAAATTTTGAAACAAAGTCACCCACCACCTTTTCAACAGTCCCATGACTTTGCTACACGGGGGCTGGGAACTTATGTATTTTTCCCTGAGAAGATTTCTACAGGAAGTTTGCAAAACCTAGACTCACCAGGCTTCTCTCAGCTGAATACAGGACACTCCCTCTTCCTGAAACCTTCCTCATACTCAGAGATACACAAAACAAATCAAGGCAAGTGTCTGAAAGCAGGATAATGTTACAGAGTTCCAAAATCACCCCCAAAGTCATCAATGTACTGTTTAAAGCTACCTCTAAATGTACTGTTAATATAGCTCCTGACTGCAGAGATCCAGTGCTCTTTTCCATTTGCTTATTTGGGAATGGCAGGACATCCTCCCCCATAATGCTCTTTGTTAACATTGGCCTCCATATTTCCAAAATACTCCTTTTTCTAATTTGGAGGCAAAGTCGTGCCATTGTGAAGCAAGAAGGTTTTATTACTTTTCTGGGAGCTAGGAGTCTTTACCTGGAATTAAATCAAGTTTCTTGCATTTAATTTCCTAGACTGTTCTAAGAAGAAAAAGAGAAAATGAGGCATTTCTTGTGGTAAATAATACTTCAGTCAACACTTCACCCTGATTAGGCATCAATCCTCACAACTTGTTGAAGAGAACTTGGAGAGAAGGAAAGGACTTATCATTGCTGCCCCAGCTTTTTCTTTTGTGGCTGGAAATAGTTTTATGAGACAGCAGAATGAAGGATCAGTTGTTGCCTTGTTAGTTTGATGATGGTTTTCTACCTCATAACAAAAAAGGGTAATGAAAATTTACACCACTAGACACAGTCTTGAAGTTTCCAGGATTTTTTTGACAAAATTAGTGAGCCTGTTTGATGAGAAAGAAGCAAAGACTTCATGCAGTCCTTTGGGAATTAGGATGAAATCTTTACAGTGTTGTTTTGGGTCTGGCTGAGCCGCAGCTCATTCTCCCACAGCAGCCCTCCCAGTGCTGTGCTTTGCATTGGGAGCTGGAAAGGTACTGAGAACACACCAAAGCTTTGGCTGCTGCTGGGCAGGGCTGGCACAGCCTCAGCTGTTTCCCCAGCATTCCTCCCATCGAGAGGCTGCGAGTGGACAAGATTCTGGGGGAACACGAACAGGCCAACAGACCCAAATTATCCAAAAGGTTATTCCATGCCATAGGACATCAGCTCAGATATAAAAGCTAAGAAAAGGAGGAAAGGGGTGAATTTATTTACAATGTTTGCCTTCAGGAGCAACTGCTCCATGTGATGAAGCCCTGCTTCCCAGGAAGTGTCTGAACATCGCTCGCTGACGGGAAGTAGAGAACAAAATTATTGGGTTTTCTCCTTGCTTGTGTGTGCTCAAAATTTTGCTTTTGCTTCAGTAAACTGCCTTATCTCAGCCTACAAGTCATTTCCCATCTTATTTTCTCTCACCTGTCCAGCTGGGGAGAGGAGGGATAAGTGCAGCTTGGTAGGCCAATGTCCACCCACCCCAAGTGTGTTTTTGGATCTGGAGAAATTTGCCTCCCCCTGATTCGTAATGATAGTGGGGTGCAGTGTGCAGTTGGTAGTGGGATGTTTCCCACCTTTGGAGTGGGATACCTGTATCCACCTACAACCACAGTCTTCAGAGCTTCAGACCCACCCATCCCACCTCCCAGAACAAACCCCTGGCCTGCAGGCTCTCATCTGCACCGTGCCACAGGGATGAGCCAGAGACAGAGCTCTCCCCTACAAGGGACAGCCCAAGATTTCATGCACTGGCTCTTCTGGCACTAAAGAGCAATTCAAATTCATCCAGAGAGCTTTCCAAGAGGGACAGGCCCACATGGACCCACCAAGATCAAATACTCATAGAAAGCTTTCCAGGTAGGACAGCCCCTGGATAGACCCACCAGGAAGATTTCCCCAAAGCCAAGGTCTTCAGCATTACAGAGTCTGTAGCTGTAGGGCAGGGAGTGATGCCAAAATTTCCAGACAGTCTCTCCTGGAGCCAAGAGCCTGGAAGAGTAGATATAATCTGGGCTCAGCTCCCAGGTCCGCAGCAGGGAGCCTGTAAGCTCAGAAAGCCTGGCCAGAGCCAGAGCTCTCCAAGCATGCTGGTTCCTTGCTGCAAGGCTGTGACTCAGAGCCTGAGCAAGGGGGACAGTCTCTAAGGGTAGGGAAACATCCCAAATGACAGTTGTCCTCATCTGGGCCTAGCTGGACCAGATCATGACTTAGGGAGCTGTGTGCCTGCAGGATGGTGACTGTTGTAGTAGCAGGGCTCCAGGTGGTCTCTTCTCTTAGCACTTGTTGGGACAAGGAAAATCTCTGTGTCAAAAAATCCCATTTCTGTTCAGAACCATCATTCTTTGGGAATGCTGCAAGCAAAAATCTATTGGAATTTGAAAATACATTTTGATTTATGTCCATCTTAGCCGGAAATCAAATTTAAAAGATAAATAAATAAAAGTTGGAATGGAAAAAGAGAAAAAAATCCCTAAAATTTTGAAACATTACCTTTTGCCAGAACAGTATCTGCTCTAGGCATTGATGGAAGGCATTGACTAATTTGAACAAAACCAACTTTTTTCCTACATGTTTCTAAATGAACTGATATAGCAATCCAAAGACCAGAAATGTGGGCTGGGTTCCTCACCAGTATGTGAGTCTAGTTCCTCTGACTTCTGGCAGGATTTCCTCAAAGCAAGTTATTCAAGAATGAGTGCAAAACTGACCAGCTAAATTATTCACAACTACAGTCCCCGCTTTATTAGACTGCTGAAAAAAAAAAAAAAAGAATAATTTATTTTGACTAATCATAAATTCAAATCACTTCTCTAGAAAATGATTTGCAAACAGCTCTAGTCAGCTTAATAAGGTTTGAGAGGCAAGCCAGGCATTGATTTGGCCTCTTGCAGCTCTGATATTGTGCTGGCCACAGTGCAATGGTTAGAGGAATCAGAGAAGCAGCAAGCTGGTGTTTTTAGAAATCCCTGCCAGTGGAGACAGCAGCCTTTTGGACTGACACCTCCTGAAGTCTCACTCGCACAGAGGAGTGTGTATTCACTTGATAAGTGGATGTGTTCACGCTCTCCCCGCTTGCTGCATTGGCTCTGACACGTTGTGTGGACACAGTGCTCATCAAGCTGCAAAAAGTGCCTTTCAGATAAGATGAGTCCTTCCTGCTAAGCTCTGTATGGATCTGGAGGCTCTCCCCTTCACTCAGCGAGGAGGGATTAATGGTAGTGACTAATGGTAGGTGGGAAGGGCAGGCTTCCCTTTGTGTCTTTCTGTTTGGCAGGTCTCCACCACAGTGAAAAATTGTATATTTAATGGAAATGCAGGCTCCACCAACAGAAAAGAAAGGAGATTTTGTGAGACAAACACAATTCTAGGAGGCAGAAGATGTTAGTTCAGGTTCTGGCTCTCCTACAACCTGACTGTAGGATCCCTAACAATTCATCCCATACCTCTGTGCTTCTGTTCTCCTGGTAAATGGGAAAAACAAATTGCAGACTTCCTTCCTCTCTTCAATTTGTTTAGCCTGAAAGACTCCTTGGAGCAGCCTGTGTCTCCTATTTCACATTGATGCAGGGCCTTCCCCAACAGGTTGCAGACTCAGAGAAGATTCCTAAGTGCTACTGTAATAATGAGTCATTTATCCCCAAACTCCCTTAACAGGTTATTGTAGATAATAAATAAGGGAAAGATTGACCTTTACTGAAAACTGAAAACTTTTTGAAGGTTTAAAAATCAGAACATGCCGGGACAGGAATGTCAATTCAGCTCCCTACAGAAAGAAAGACAATTATCTCCACTTCAGAGATCGAAAACTGGACAGCAAGAACAAATGGTATTTTCCCAGTTCCCTATCCCCTGTGGAGTTTCTGGGAATTAACCATAAATCTCTGTTACAGAGCTCTTACCAACTGGTTTTCTTCTTTGTATTTCAAAACAAAAAAAAAGCCAAACATTTCCCCCAGGTTCCCAGCAAATTCAGAATGGGAGGGTGAAGTGTTTTTTCCAGTCCTCCAATTATTTTTTTTATTGAGAAATATTTAAAAATTCTAATTCCAGTCATTCATGGGTCATTTTTTATTAAGAAAATGCTAATGTATCAACCACAGGGCTACTCTCTTATTACTCAATGAGGTTGTGATTAACAGAAATGCAGTTTAAAGTCTCTTACCTCACAGTACAGGCTGGTCAGAGAATGGATTGAAACCAGCCCTGCCAAGAAGGACTTGGGGCTGTTGGTGGATGAGAAGCTCAACATGAGCTGGGAATGTGCTCTGGCAACCCAAAAAGTCCATCCTCTCCTGGGTTGTGTCAAAAGCAGCGTGGGCAGCAGGACAAGGAAGGGACTTCTGCTCCTCTACTTGTCTCCGGTGAGGTTCCACCTGGAGTGCCGCATCCAGCTCCGGGGCCCCCAAAGCACACAGGACATACAGAGGAGGCCATGAAAATGCTCTGAGGGCTGGAGCACCTCTGCTCTGGAGAGACACTGAGATTTGGGATTATTCAGGCTGGAGAAGAAAGGGCTCAGCGGAGATCTTAGTGCCCCTTCCAGTGCGTAAAGGGGCTCCAAGAGGTCTGGAGAGGGACTTTTTGCAAAGCCATGGGGAAAAAGAGGGAATGGCTTTCAGCTGATAGATGGCAGGGTTAGGTGGGATATTAGGGAGAAATTCTTCCCTGTGAGGGTGGTGAGGCCCTGGCACAGGCTGCACAGAGAAGCTGTGGATGTCCCATCCCTGGAAGTGTTCAAGGCCAGTTTGGACAGGGCTTGGAACAATCTGGGATAGTGGAAGGTGTCCCTGCCCATGGCAGGAGGTTGGAACTTGTTGGGCTTTAAAGTCCGTTCCAACCCAAACCATTCTGTGATTCTGTGATCCTGACTCCATATTTGTGAATTTCAATGCATGTCTATACATATACAGATAAACTTATATACTCTGAATTGCAAATGTTTATCAAGCACACCAAATATTGTAAATGAGAACAGCTACAGCATTCTTTCCAAATACATGAATAGCCCTTGCAGAATAATATATATGAATCTTGCCTGTGTGCTCGGGCTTCTCCTGTATATTAATTTCCTGAATAGGGCATCATCTCTGTAGGAGTCACAAGGCATCTTTTACACTGCTAGGTTCCACCACTATAATGCGGTCAGGAGCTATGAATTTTTTAGGTACCATTCAGGGGACATTTTATATGCATATTTCATGAGAAGAGGAGGTGGGAATAACGTTTTTGGCAGACTCTTGCCAGGATATGGATTGGATTCAGGAGAAGATGACTTTTCATACAAGTAGTCAACTCCACTCAATTTAAACCATGGCTCTTGGGAAGCATTTAAAAGACAGAGCTTTAATGTAAGCAGTACAGAGCAAACTGTCCAGAGTACGTGTGTGTATAAAAATGTAGATCTATATTTACATATAGCCAGATGCTCAAGGTCAAAGACACAGAGGTAGCCCCTCGGGGACTGGAGCTATGAAGCAGTTTGCTGAGACGACTGGCGGCTTAGAGCTCTGTGCCCCTGAGAGGCTGCTCCAAACTAGAATTTGTCCTTGGGGTGAACTGCAGGCTCTAAGACACTGCCACAGCACCCGTGGCAAGGCACATCTGAGAAGCTCAGGCAGCAGAGGCAGAGAAAATAATGGTGCAAGTTGCTTGGGGATTAAAGTGTAAAGTTGGCTATCCCTGTACAGCTGCTCAGGACCTTTCACACCAGGACACCTCCTTCCCAAGGAGCTACAAAGCTCTGATCCTTACAAATGGTGCACACACAGCTACACGCTCAGCATAAGTGCAGTAACACATCTGTGCCTAGAGGCAGAACCTCGTGCGCAAAACTGGGGGGAGTAAAACCCCTCATGAAAACGGTGCAGTGCTCAGTGAGAGCACTCAGGAGTATCTGGTGTATGGCATCAGAATGGACTTGGGGATGGCATCAGGAGCTGGGGAGCTCAGCCTGGAGAAAAAGAGGCTGAGAGGAGAATTCATTGCTCTCTACAACTCCCTGAAAGGAAGGTGTAGGGAAGTGGGGGGTGGTCTCTTCTCCCCAGTAACCAGTGACAGGATGAGAGGAAATGTCTTCAAGCTGCACCAGGGTAGGCTTAGATTAAGTATCAGGGAAAATTTCTTCATGCAAAGGGTTGTAAAGCATTGGAAAGAGCTTCTCAGGGCAATGGTGGAGTTGCCATGCCTGGAAGTGTATGATCTGAGATTGGCTTGGTTGGTCGGAGCATGGTGCAATTCCCCCATGGGAATATATTCACCCAAGAGTTGGACTCGATGATCCTTGTGGGTCCCTTCCAACTCAGACTATTCTGTGATCCTGTGAAAAAATGTGTAGATGTGGCACTTTAGGATGTGGTTTAATGGTGAACATGATGGTGGGGCTGATCTGACAGTGGAGCTTGATGGTGTTGGAGGTAATTTCCAGCCTTGGGAGTCCTATGATTCTGTGGAAGCTGAAATCAGTCTTGTCTTCTTAAGGTAGTCAGTGGAAACCAGAGGGATGGAGAGGCACACATATAACATCAGCAAAATGGAGGGAATGACTCCTCAGGTCGCTGCAAGGCTGCAGGAATTCTCATAATCCAGTCCTCCCGACCTCCATGTCCAGATTGCTGCCCATCTGCCCCAGGCACTTGGCTTTTGGCCTGGCCCTGAGCAGACTCAGCTTTGCCTTTCAGAACATTTGCTACGCAGTCAAAAGAAGGAAAGAAATGAAACAGCTTGGCAGTCTGAATACATTATTAACAGATTTTGGAAATAAGTAATCTGAATATAGTTCCAAAGCCTGTATTTGCCCTGCCTAACTTCAGGCACACAGTGGAGCCACAAAAATTAGTAGCATAATTGCCTTCAGGTCCTCTCTAATTGAAGAGACAAGCACTAACAGAGGTGATGTGACTCTTAACTGGGCTGGAGGTTTATGCTCTCTTATTTTCTTCTACGGTGGAGTATTTTGAATGATCTTTCTGTGATCATTCCTGATTTCAGCCTTCTTGAACTTCCCCAGTCCTGACAGAAAGTATATCTTGGATGCTCTGGGCTATTTCTTCAGAGATTTGTTTCTCTTAAACATTTGGATTTATTTTCACCTCTTCTCCAATCATCACCTTTACTTCATTAATGCTCTAGAACCAACCCAACCCTTTCCTAACTCTGTTTGACCAAATCCAGTTTAACCTCTGTTATCAAATCCAACTGTAATTTCTGTGTGGGACAGTAATGGTTTGGTAAATCTACTTTGTCCAGGTGGCTTCCCTGAAAGAACTGGGAATTAAAACTCTCCTTTACTACAAGGTCAGATACACTGCAGGTCAGCCGCATATCCTTGCTTTGTGGGACATTTTTTTTTCCTTTTTCACAAATTCACTCTCGAAAGATGGTGAAAGGAAGTTCGTGGGAAGATAAGTGTATTATTAAAATGAGCTGTTAAGATTAGTGCTGAACAACTTCAGCTTGTTGGTGAGAGCTCCCACCAGCCCCCTCCAGGAGCAGTCAGAAACCAGAAAGCATCTGCCTTGGGACCAGTCAGTCATGTCTCCATCTGATCCTGGCGCCTGTCCTGCTGAGAAGGGGGGCTTGTCTTCACTAGTTTCATGATGTCACCATTAGAGGAGTGGGAAGCACTATTTCCATGAATAATAGTATGCCATGAAGGGCAATCAGTGCTCAAGAACAATGTCCTTGATCGCTGTCCAGCCTAGCTACCCAAAGAGCTCTCTCCTTGTTGTGTAGGAAAACGAGTTATTGATTTGCACATTGTTGCAGAGGGCAGTTCTTAATCATAATTAGGCCGCTGTGAAAAGTCAAAGCATTCAAATCATGCAAGGGCTTTCACCATTGCAATCTGGCATCCATATGTTCAATGGCAACTCAAACAGACTGTTTTAATTTTTCTGTAGGGTGTTTTTTTTTTTTTTTCCCTCTGAAGACTCAATATCATTTACCCCTTTAAATATGTCAGTTCTGTGATTTTGGATATGCAGGCCCATATTGTCTTTCAGAAGGCTAAGTTAAAACACAGGACTCTATTTTGATGCACTGTACAATAAGAAATCATCTCTTTAAGAAAAATAAGGCATGACAGTCACCATTGTGCTGTGAGATATTCCCACAAACTTCCATATTTCAATCTCAATATGGCTTGCTTCAGAACCTGACCAAGTTGTTTAAGTAAATTCTGAATAAAAGTAAGAGGATCCAAAAATACTTTTAGCTGGTTGCTAATCTAGGGTGCTGAATACATCCTTCAGATATTTCCAGGCATCTCTCATATTTCTAGCTGAAAGGTTTAGTGTTCATATTCATCTTGGGTTTGGTTAAGAAAATTTGAAAAAAAAAGTCCAACTAAAATCTGCTCCTGAAAGGAGTCTAAAAGCAGTTGAATTTTTGCAGCGGGGATCAGTCCCTCCCATCATGGAAAAGGAGCTAATGAATGAAAGAGGGGGTTTAGGTGCAAACGGGCTTCTCTTGGCCTGAAGTGTATTTACTCTAAAAATTAAATGCATTTTTCAAATTTCCAGATAACCAACGTCTGAAACCATCTTACAGTGAGAATGGTAGCAAAATACTTTGGTGGTTTTAGGGTGGAGGACAATAATTTTATGGAAGGGGTAAGACTCTTCCTGGCAGAAGGAGCAGGATCCCTGAACCCTGCACCCCAAGTGGTGGCTGCCTCCATGTGCAAGCCATGGGAATGAAGGGGCTCCTCCAGCTGGTCCTCACAGCCTAAAGAAGTGTCTAAACCAGGCCTCAGAAATCACTTCCTGGACACACCAGTTTCTTTCCACTGTCTATAAAGTGATCCCAGTGTGTCCAGGTTAGATCCATCGCCAAAGGTGTTGGATGATCTGAATCCCATCAACGGGGCAACATTTAATTACTCTCTATTGGACTAATCAACTTTTTATCCAAATCTAAAATATGAAAAAAAATGCCGGGATTTTTTTCAGCGATCTGGAGTACTGAGTAGAACAGAAGATGACATTGTATATTACATGTATTACAGGGGAAAATGTGTCTTAACTTGTCTGAAAATCACTGGAATACATCAAATTCATCAGTTCTGCTTTGGCCCTTTCTGCCCTGCTTTCCTTCAGTTCCCAAATACCTCCCTAGGTGTCCTGCAGAGCACGTACCCCAGGTCCCTTGCTTCCAGAGCTAGCCAGCTTTTCCTCAGCAGCACATCACTCAGCAAATCCAGTAGGAAACAGGAAAACAAATGTCTTTTTTTTTTTTTTGTATATGCTGTTGAATCCCATCCCAGTGAGGATCTTCTATTGCCTCTATGAGCCGTACGAGCAAGGCTGAAATCAGGTCATTGAAAGGATAAGAAAATAAAGACTATTAACTTACACCAGCCTAAAAGCGCCTGAAATTTTATTATTTTAAAATGCTAAAATGTGAGGAGATCAGGGACACATTTTCAATGCAAGAGAATGTTTAGTGATCTAAAGTCTAAATTAAAACCGGGGGGAGTTTTAAATAATCTCAGATTCCATTTGAAGGGGCAAAATATTAAAAATTTGCCACGTTCACCATCAGCTCCTTAGAAAGTAAAAGTGGGAAATTTCAGCAATGTGAAAGCCTGGGGCCACTTAAGGATTGAAGAGCCCTGAACTAAACTTAAAACTCATTTCCTCAGGTAGGACTCACGGCAGTGAATGTTTAGAGAGTGCTGCTACATGGCTTCTCCCCAGCACATCTCCAACTCTTCACGGTGATGAGCTTCACAAAATAAAACCCTCTCCCTGGCACAAAAAGGAGAGAGCACTTAACATAACCACACAAATTCCTGTATTTATGGTGGTGCCAGCCTGACTTAGATGATGTCTTCATGGCTCTCCAGCAGCTCTCAGACCATGTGTTTCACCACAAGAGCCCTTTACAGCAGTGTATCGGCATGACAGGGTTTTCCAGGACAGGTTGGAAGCACCACCTCTTTCCTAAGGCCTCAGCCTTGCACACACTGGAAAGGCAAAGCTGAAAATGCCTTGCTCTCCTGAAATCCCTGAGCGTGCAACATTATAAGCTACCCCAGCATGGATAACCATGGATTGCTTTCCTGATTGCCTCATGTGAAGCCCAAGCAACCCAGGGAAATAGAAAAGCCTCCTCCTGTTTTCATAATGAATTACGTTTGTTAAGCCTGCTTTAGCAAATTAATTGATTTGATATGACTTAGAAGGACAAAATTTTCCACTTTCTTTTGGCATTTTACCGCCATGCTGCCACATCTAAAAGACTCACCGAGGGCAGAGGAGTTAAAATGAAGGACAGCGGAACTGGCTGGTCCTCTGGCTTCCCATTCCCTGCAAAAACAAGAACCATTCTGCATGACAGAGTGCCCTGTCTTACCCCCAGCCCAAAATTCTATGAATAAGGACCACAGTTCTCTGTTCGCTCAGGAATGCCAGATATGAAACCACAATCAAGCTTCGATCTCTTCAGCACAGCATGCTCCACATGCCAATCTACGTTTGTTGAAAAAAAAAAGATTCTGCTGGAATAAGTTTCTATTATAAGCTCTCACTGTGTACATTTTTTGGAGTTAGTATATAATTCCTGCAGCAGAAACCAATATCTTTTCTGTTTTACAGCTGCACATAAATACAACTGCCTTCCATCTAAAAAAAATAAATATTCACAATGTCTGTTCAGTTTGCCTTCTCGCAGCATCTCTCTCCCTCTGCCCAAATATAATCACACTTTCTAACCCCAATTACTCATGGTGGGGGAGAGCCAAACAAATCTCACATTCATAAACTCAGATGACAGCCACCCTGAGCCATAGGAATAGCACAGAATTTACTGGAGCTGTTAGTGCAGTACAAAGCAATGGGAGTAAACGGGGACTTCCAAAGGAGGCAAAGTTATTTGGAGCAGCTCCAGCATGCAAATGGTAGAGACATTGATAGCTGATGCAATTATTATTTCCTTTCCCCACACCCTTTTCCTTTTTGCAGCTTGGCCAAATGAGTTTTTCTGCAGATGCTGGAGGCACTGGAATCTGATGAAAATTATGGCATTTTCTATGGTTGTCAATACAAGAAAGAAAAAAATTTCCAGCTTGCTCATCACCATGAATTCACAGTGGGAATAGTGTATAGCCCAATAACAAGTTCACTGGATCTTGGTTTCTTCTTGGAGCTGATGAAGCAGGTTGTCTGACCAAATGGTTTGTCCACACGGAGCAAATAGGAAAAGGGCCATTTTGTCTGGAATTAATTTTTAAAAAAATAACTGAGTATCCATAAACAAGAGCTGAACCCGGATGAGTCCAGGATTAAAGTACAGACTTGAAAAACAGGATAATTATTACTGTTGGTAACATTGTTACTGTTCATAGCAGTCCCACACCCACACCAGAAAGCTGTTACTATGAGAGCTGTGCAAAAACTGAACAGGAAAAGAGTCCTTGCTCCAAATTACACAATCTTATGCAAGAGACAAACGGGGACAGTTCAGGGACATAGAGAGCAGTTGGTAGCCTGAATGAGATGAAATGAGGGGGACTCCAGAGTCACCTTCTTTTTCTGTCTGGTTTCTTCCCCCTAACAGACCTCTGGGTCAGGGAGTCTCCCTTTCCAAACATTCACACAGTTCCAAGCATTACCTCTGCTCTGACGGCAAATTTGGGGAGGCTTTCAGCAAGTTTCTAAGTGAAAGGTATGCAAGTGGATAAGAAAGACAGCCTGGCCTTATTTGTGCTCTATATTCTTGTGTTGAATTCATATGAACATGGGATTGTGCCATGTGTTTCCAGTCAGTCCTCTGACATGGGATTCTATATGGGCAGGGAAGTTATGCTGAGCTCAGTGAGAGGTTTCAGCAGCAAAGGGTGCTGCAGCAGAAACTTCTGGCTTCACTGCTGAAACTGTTGGGTGCCTTCTGTGCTGGGAAGAGGAGGAAAGCTGGCCTGGACAAGCCAAAAAATTCTTTGGTTTAATGTTTTGGACACAAATCTGAGTGAGAACCAGTGGGCTGAGGACTGAACCATGACCTGCCTGATGCTGTTTCAATTTCTAGCTGTTGTTGATATCTTTTAGGAATTTGGGAGTACACATGCACATTCCCATGGTGTTTTGCCCTACCTGGTACCTCTGCTTGTCACCACACTCTGTAGTCTTGCTGCAACCCAGACATCCCTAACTCAAGATCTGTTGCACAATTGGAATCTTTCAAAGACTTTTGGGCCAGACATAATTATACAATTTCTCATGGATCAAAGAGCTAATATGCATTTATTATTCCCTTTGTAATGCATTATTAATTGACAGCCTAAAAATTATCCCACACAGAGCAGCAAAATAATCTCATTCCTAAAACCATCATAGAAGGTACATGACAGCACACAATCCTATAACACATTTACTTAATGCAATATGAACTCACGGGGCAACTTAATGGACGTTGTGGACATAATTAGTAACTCCACGGCATGCTGCAGTTCCAGCCCTGGTCTTGCATCAAAGATTTATAAAGACCAGACTGTTAAATTTTTCCAGGATAAAGGCCAGTGTTGTGTAATCCAGTACCTACAGGGGTGATGCAGTTGATGGAGGCAGAACAGAAGATTTCTACATCAAAAGGGTTGTCAGCACCTGAACAATTGTCATGCACTCAGCTTCTTTTATACTCTTTCCAGGTCCAAATTTTATATTGTTTTTCTGTTGGCAAGA
The DNA here is from genome assembly GCA_013398055.1 of Ifrita kowaldi. Taxonomy (NCBI): domain Eukaryota; kingdom Metazoa; phylum Chordata; class Aves; order Passeriformes; family Cinclosomatidae; genus Ifrita; species Ifrita kowaldi. The sequence goes on from VZRS01002382.1 coordinate 140,675, forward strand.
GGACTTTCAACTACAAAATCAAACTGATCTCTTCTGAAGAGGTCAGCTAGGAATTCAGTTCAACTCACCATCATCCACTGGTTTTATTTGCATTTTAAAACTGTACTTAATCATATTCCAACAGGATTTGTGACTTCAGATTTTGGGGAGTTTTTCAAAATAGAAATCCTCTGTCTGTAATTATGAAAGCTATATCAGCTAGATAAAAGCCAGAAATATGACATGTAGTGTCATCTGGAGATGTTGGTATGTTGGAAGTCTTCTGGAACCATCCTTGTGGGCTGCAGCAACAGTTGATAGCAAAAACCTCAAAAAATCTCCACCTAACAAGGAGAAAGACTTACAGTGGCTGATGAATAACTTCAGATGAGATTATGCCTTTCAAGCACCTATTTTATCTCCCAGGGCTGCAATGGGAACTTGGCTCACATGCCAACATTTCCATTGTGGAGCTGAACAGATGAAATGAATTCCAGGATGAGGGTCAGGCTGTCTCATTTTTTGTCATGAGACCCTGAGGGACCTCTGAAGGCTGGGAGTTATCAGCCGTGACAATGTGGACTCCTATGAAACCAGGACATTCTCAGATGGATTCAGGAGCCTGGACATCTTCAGCACACTCAGCAGACCTGTATGCTCCTTGGCACATCCAAGCCTGCCCCCTTCACATCCCTGGGCACTTATTCCATACATCTCCTGTATACAGTCCCAGTCTACACTCTCAACAGTTTACGCCTCAGGCTCAAGCCATTCCTAATTCCTTTCAGGGTTCTTGGTTCCAGTGTCCTGGAAGTCGTAGAATGAAATTCTTGGGTTGGAAGGGACCTTAAAAATCATCTCGTTCCAACACCCTGCCGTGGGCAAGGGACACCTTCCACTAGACTGGGTTGCTCAGAGCCCCATCCAGCCTGGCTTTGGACACTTCCAGGGATGGCACAGCCACAGCTTCTCTGGGCAGCCTGTGCAAGGGCCTCACCACCCTCAAGTATTCACAGTTATGTTCCTGGGATGCCCTAAATCTTCTCAATCAATAAGGTTCTGAATTTCTCTTCTCAGCTCCTCTACCTATATATCTGGTTTGGGGGTTTTTTCCACCTAAAACGTTCATTCCTCCCCTGTCTTCATGTCAGATCCCCACTGGATCTCAAACTCAGTGTTTTCCATATCTAAAATTCTTGTCCTAATCTGTTCTTCATCTCTTCATTTGGACCTAGATTATGTTCTCATTTCAGATTTACATGATATCCTCCTTGCTAAGCCTGAATTCCACATGAAAAAAAACCATTTTCCCTCTTTACTTCCACTGCTTCTTTATTTACTTTCAGAAACACAAGAAATATTTTTGATAAAGCTTAAAACAGAGATGTCAGAATTTCAGGAGGTGAAGCATGAAAGAAGCACCATAAAGCAAGGCCATGAAAGTCAGTCAGCTTAGGAGTCATGGTATTTATCCTGACTAATTCACCCCTGAGGATTGTACCACACATACACAAAGCCTGGCTTTGCTCAACAAGCTTAGAAAAGGTAGCTGAAAACAACCTGACTGGCTCTTGTCCTGCAGGTGTTCAGGCACTGTTTTAAACCCACCTTTTACACACTTGCAAGAGGAACTGTTTTAATCAGACCAATAATGGAAGAAATAAACACGTCCTTTAACCACTAAAAGGTGTCTGTGCAGTTTGTTAAAGTCACCAGCACCTTGAAACCATTTGAGACTCAGCCTTCATCGTGTTTCCCCTTCATTGTGTTTCCCCTTCAGCAAAGTAGTTGCTGAGTTAATGGGCAAGATTGAATACAGTCTGGGCTAGTGGGGTGGGAAATAAGAGAAGCTACTCCTCAGTCAACAGGAGGCAGGTCTTCCAACTGTGTCTCAGGTGAGACTTCCACTGAAAATTCCAATCTCCATATTTATAATCCCCATATGATATGACTCCATTTACAAGTTTTAAATTCTTCACTCATATTAAAAAAAATTGCCTTCACAAACATCAATGTTTTTATTATAATTTTGTACTATTTTTATTGTCTTGTTCCTGTCACTAATGTCCCTATACCTTAGAAGCCATTAAAATCTGCAAAATATATGAATTTATCCTCACTTCAAGGGAAAAGACTTGCAAGCAGGAGTAGAAACAATGAACTGCACTTGTTTCTAGATAAATCTTTGCAGTGGACTGTTAAGAAACTTTGTTCTTTTGACAACAGGCTCTGTCATTCCATCTTCCTTTCTCATTTCCAGGAGCCCATGACTCCTACTGATAAATTCCTCACAACCACAAATGTTTGGGCTCAGTGCAGGAATAACCAAGCAATCCTGAAGATCATTTACATTGAGCTGTTCTTCAGGATTTCCACAGGAAAGAGACAATGTGGAACAAATATGTTCCCTTCTCTCAGCTTCCATATATTTAGAGCCAAACTCTCATGAAACAATAAATTCCTTATCCAAACATTCCCTTAGGTTGATTGCAACTGAATGTCATCCCTACCTCCTACTTTCCAGTCATTTCCCCCATTTTAATGTTATCCATGACCTTGCTGAAGTGATCCCTGGCCTGTCTCCAAAGCCATTAACGACAATGATCATCGTTATCAGTCCCACTATTGATCCCAGAACAAAAATGCCAGCAACTGGTCACCAGTTGCCAATCCTGCTGATGACCGCTGTTCCACAAGCTCAGTGGTCCTGTTTTTCCACCAGCTTTGCCATCCATCCATCCATCCATGCATCCATCCATCCGTCCATGCATCCATCCATCCATCCATCCAGTCCACATCTCTCTGAACTTACAACCATCTCACCGCAGCGCCACTGCTTCCTTTTGTTGCCCATTTTTGTGTTGCTTTAAGAGAACTGGAAAACTGAGCTCTGAGGTAAAACAAACCAAAGCAGCAACAGTTGGTTCACCTCACCTCCAGACTTCTGAAGCATCAGAAGCTATCAGATACCTTGCCTGTTGTAAAGATGCTTGGCAACCTAGGAAGTCATGAGCTGACTTTAGATTACTTGGGGTGTCTTTACCTCTGGAGTTTCCTGTTGTGATTCCAGCTGTGCATCTGATAAGCATTAGCTCATATTTTCATACCTGTCAGTCTCAAGGCCTGGCACTGAGTCATGCCAGAAGAAAGCTGTTCTGCACTTTTTTCAGTCCGAGTCAGAATTCTGGGGAGTACTGAAGGAAGAAATCATCCCAGGAGCCCTTTGGCCAGACAAGATGATGCTCCAGGTCCAAAATGCAGCTTGGGACAACATCCTTTGCTTAGTTAAATCCGAAGTTCAAGGCCTGTGGCATTTTCCTATCATTTTGCAACAGCAAAAACCTGGATCCACTTTTCCCGCTGCTGAACTAACAGCACTGAGGGTACATCTCTGTAGCCTAAACACTGTGAGGGGACACTCTTTGAGATTAACTGGCACACTCTGGTCATACCCCTATTGCTAAATTCCCTTAACTGTAAAACAAGGTCTCATCTTGCCTGTAGGAAATTGATCACAGACACAAATATCATGAGTCAAGAGAAGTAAAAAGGCATAAATCTTTCTTCTTTACATGGTATATCTGTCTGTGCATTTTATACAGGTATAAAAACCAAAATCAAGAGTCAAGGCTTTGGATGCACCCAGCATTGCTGATGATGCAGCTGACTTCAGCAGGGGCCATTAACTTAATGCTGAGCACTTTTGCCTCAAATAAAACAGCTCAATACAACTATTTTGGGAGAAAATGCAGGCGTAGGACTCAGGCACTTTGGAAACCTATTCTAGGCTTCATTTCTTCCTGTGACAAGGAACAAATCAGAGCATTATTTGATGATACTACTTTTCCACTTAGCAAGCACTATTAGTATAAAAATCTACTAAAATATATAAAGAACAGGAAAAGCAGAAAGCATTGGCAATGCAATCTGCTGTTGCTATTATTGTTTTATTATATAGGTATTAATTTTGGATTTGATCCCCAGGAAATGAAATTTAGAAGCACAGATATAAATGGCAAGACAGTTTATCCAGTTCATTCTGGAAAGTTCAAGAGCAGCAAAGTGTGAGACAACAGCTAGCAGGTGTTATCTCCAATAACTCCTGAAACATAGGTGAACTTATGGGCAACTAGTTTAAATTCAGTGCCTATCTCTGAAAACAGGGGGGAAAAGAAGTCTTTGACACTTGAGTTGGCTCAACATAAATTTCTAGGACAACTCTTAAAATCTTAAATATTTTTTCTTCATTAAAATGAAACCTAAGAATTCTTGTATCTTAATTTGTAAATTCACATGAAATTACAAAGCATATATGAGAAGAATTTGCAAGAACAAATCAAGACAAATTAAATATCTGTATGTAATATCCAGTTCAATAAATTTTGGACATTTTTTTATCTGAGTTTCTCATGTATAACCTAAAGCAACATAAACAGGACTACAGTAAAGTGGTTCTGCTGCTGTTCATAATCACAAAGCAGTTAGTAATCGTCACAGTGAAAGTGGAAAAATATATCCAGTAGTTTTCCTCAAGTATCTGATCTGGCTCTGTACAGTGTATTCATTAATGACTTGAATCCTGTACCAGGCTTGTAGTTGCTAGAAAGTTTATAGTTAATCCTGGTTTGAGTTTGGGAGTGGACAGATGACCAACTTGCTAATCTTTGCTATTCATCTCTTTACCGTAATACAACCCAGATGATTATGGCAAGGAAAAAAATTTTTTTTTTTTTTTTTTTTTTTTTTTTTTAAATAAAGTATGCAATGCTACCCAAATACAGGGTTTGGGGCTTGTTCTGCAAAGTATTTGTTCTGTCCATTCATTACATTCTGAATAAACACAACTGGTTTTCTACGCTGCAATACTTTTCCCCTGAGATTTCCAGGGCACTCTTCAGAGCCAACCAGCTTTGCAAACGCTTCACAGATTTTTAAAGCTGAAGGGAACCATTTTAATTATGTAGCCCTATCTCCAGCCTAATACATGAAGTAGATGAATACACGAGAAACAGGTTCAAGACATCTGAAATTTTTTTAAAAGAGCAGCAATTATCTGTAACTCATGTATTCATCTTCCTCTCAGGCCACCACCCTGGAATCTTCTTCTGCCATTTCCAATTTACTGAGCTGGGCATGGATTTAAGCCATTGCTGACCCTGGAAGAAAACCACAGCTACGCCATGGACTGGTTTAGATTTAGGCCAGGGAGTTCAGGCTCCAACTTGAAATGTGGAGGTCAAACTTCAGTAACCAGAAATAATCTTCAGAGCTTTAAAATGGCAGTGATCCAAGGATCCAGCTTTCTCCTTGATTTGATAAATGCTGCGCTGAAGTAAATGCTGGAGGATTTGTGTGCTTTTTGCATATCTAGAGGTATTCAACATCTTAGTCAGTTTCTAGCAAAAACAAGCCCTCCCTGGCACGGAGTCTGCCAAGCTGGGCATCTTTGGAGAGGTGGGGATGGGATTTAGTGCCATGTAACTGTGATGGGCAGACTCAGGAGGTACCAGAGCCCTGTCTGTTTGCCACAAGAGATTGTAAGACACCGATCACACTCTCACATTTTCCGCATGCAGGGAAGTGGAGAGGTCTGATGGCTTTCAGCTCTCACTCCCTTTTACATCCTCGTGATCACAACAGAGAAGATAAAGAAGCAGCAAGAGTATTTTATGTTTAGGGTAGGTTTTAAGTATGAAGGTGGGCAGCAGTATTTTTGGGACATCTGTGAAAAAGGGGAAAAATTACCCTTCTGTGTGAATCCTGGTGAAGGGCAGCCTACAGCAAGAGAAATCTCTGTTCCCCTCCATTCCTCATCATCCCTCCTGCCTTCCCACAAATTTCTCCCTGGTTAAAGTGCTCACTGCAGGCAAGCAGGGTCTCAAATTTATGTCTCATCTGCTGCAGCTCTTCCGAGCACGATAATGCTCCGTTAACACAATACCCTAACACTAGATCAGGTATCATCTGAGGGGGAAAATGTACCACCTCTGGAGGCACAAATACAACTTCCTCAGCACCTGGGTGTTCTTGGAGAGCTCTTACTTACTAATTTGTTTTTTAATATATACAGCTATTCAATAATGGCAGAGGGGGCCAGTGGGACTGGGAAGAAAATAAGAAACCTTAGCTGAGCAGAGACATGGCTTCGGAATGGATATCCAGAGTAGCACGTCACACGAGGATCAGAAAACTCAAACCCTGCTGGGATTTGTTTTCTTCACTGGGTAAATTATGTGACATGGAGGGAGAGTCCTGCAGGAAACCTAAGTGGGGGATTCCAACTTCAAGTCAAGGGGACAGCATGGAAAAACAAACCCAGGTATGACAAACCTCCTCTCTTTTCAGCTACGAGTTTGAAGATACCTTGGCTCTCCCCAGCCTCTGACATGAATTGGTTTGGTTTTCTGGCTTCTTGCAGAGTTTGATATGAGAGACAGAGCCTCTATCCCAAAGGAGAAGCTCTGCTCCCTGTTATTCTTGCCTCTCTCAAATCCTCGTGCTGTGTGTCCACGCACACTGCAGAACAGCAAATCCACTGCAGTAACCCCAAAGCGTCTTCTGGGAAGATATTGATTTTTGCCATCATCCATTTCCTCTCCAGACTCAAACAAGGAAGTGAAAAACCAAGGAAAATATAAAAGTCAGTCAGCCTTGCTGTGGATACACACTTGGGACTCCCCAAGCCTTAAGTAGGATGTGTGTTTGCGCATATCTGAAGCCATAATAAGATCCTTTGGTGGTTGTGAGATGAGCTTGCACTGCAGAGCTTTAATCCAGAGTCAGTTCTGGATGCAAACCTTAAAATTATCCAAATACAAAAATTTTTTCTTTGGCTAATTAAACAGCTAGAAAGCTGTTAGAAGATTTCCAAAGTCTGGAGGTGTTTGAGGCAAGGAGCTGCTTTCCTCAGTACCGGTGATGTGGGAGAAGGAGGGGAGAGCCTTGTTCTTGATTGTGTCTGGACTTCCCATTTTACCTGTGACTGGAGGGAGAAATGCTGTGCTGCCAAAAATGTCCTTCACATTCAATTCCATCTTAAAATGGGATACAGAAGCCCCCTCGAAAACACAGAGGAAAACTCATCCAAATGCTTTCAGCCCCCTCAAGGTTCAGTTCAAGGCTTTGACAAAGACTTTGGGTCACTCCTGATTTCATCCAACTGTATTTGACCAGCCCTAATTGCACCAGCACATCTGGAAATGCTACACTAAGGCCCTGCCAGCACTTTCATTATAAACCCTCCTGTTTTCATGGGTTTGTAACTTTTCCTGAAGAAGAAAAAAATAAGGGAACAGCAGAAGGGATGAAACCTGATATAAAAACTTCTCAGCTTGGGAGCAATTTTTGTATTTGTGTTGCAATATTTCAAGAAAATCAAATCAACAGATTTTGAAAATGACAAAAGAATTCATAGGAAGGGGTGGGGAGGTAGAAGAGCATTTTCTTGAGTTTGTTTTTTTCTTTATCTGAAGCACATAGGAAAAAATATTGCAGCTATAAACCATTTATCAACTCTGACCTTGGCTGGGATTAAAGGCTTTGAATGACTCTCTCAGAGGACAGAAAAGGAAAAGAATGTTTGCTCACAGCACCTGCTTAGAAATTACTCTGAGGGACAAAAACATCAGTATATCCCATTATTTGGTGCAAGGTGGTGTGAATGGTTGGAAACTCTGGGAGCATCTGGGATCTCTAGTGCTTAAAAAAGGATATGGGCTTGTTTAGTAGCACTGTTTGGCAGAGGAATCACTATAGCAAGATTCTTCCAGACATGGAGAGCAGCAGTGAGGTCTCTTTCCAGACAATCCTTCCTGGGGTTTACTCCAAAGCCCCTGGCTGAGGGAAGGTCCCACTCACTGAAGCCTGTTTGTGGTGAACACTGAATATAAACACAGGGTGACACTGATTCTGAGGTGAAGATAAATACAAACACCCATGAACAGGCCACATCATCACATTATAGGTAATGAAGATCTATTCCACAGCATGAAATGGATTGGCTAAACAAGAAAAGTACACAGGGGTTTGGTCCTGCAGGACATTAGGAAGGCACTGATGAGCTACTTCAGAGAATCATAAAATGGTTTTGATTGGAAGGGACCTTAAATCTATTTCCAACCTTCTGGCATGGGCAGGATACCTCAGGTGGCACTAAGCAGCTGAATCACATAATACTTTATATATTTACTGCAAGCTGAAGCACTTACTGGACTTCAGTGTTTCCACAACCACTTTGTGCCCTCTAACTGCAGTGGGAGCTCAGACACCTCCACCCATCTACTTAGAATTATCCAGAGCCTCCATCCAGCACTCTGCATCAGGAACCATGTAGTCAAAGAACAATTCTCATTCCTTGGTCTCGAGAAGCAGGAGAAAGGAGCACAGTATTTTTCCTGCGTCCACTACACTGGCAGAGCACGTGTTTAAAATACTTGAAAAGTTATTACTGTGGCTGACCCTTGATCCATATATCGGGTTCAGCTCCATCTACAACACATGAAGGTATATCTGAATTCTTGCACTGTTCCAAGTTATGGGGCAGATTGTAACCCAGGTTGGCTGAAGATAAGTGGCATAAGAAGTAATTTGCAAGTGACCCTCTGTCTCTATTGACAGCCCTCCTGCCTGGGAGACAAAGGTGCAGTTGAATACATTCTCTATTCCATCTCCTCAGGATTGTCCAGACACACCGTGGCTGTAACAGAACCTTGAATGCATGGAGCACTAAATTTGGGTGTCTTAGCCTGGAGCTTATTAAAGTTAGTGATTTTATGGAGATGACTTCCAATCCTCATCCACAGCATCCAGCTTCTGCAGCACAGCATCAGCCTCTGTGTTGCATTGTATCACATTTGCAACAAACACAGCCAGCTGTGGCAGGTCAGCTGGCATGTGGCACCTTGCAAAAGCACAATCATTTGCTGGTGTCCCTGAGTCACAACCCTTAAACAGATCTGATGCAAATATGCAATTTGTATTCCTACCAAATCGAAGACATTTAAATTCTAATGTAGGTTGATAAGAACTTGATGGAAGAAGGAAGTTTTTGTTGCAGTTTTTTAAGCCTGTCTCTTGTCTAGATAGAACTGAAAGCACTGTGGAAGCATACTGGGAATTGTATTCATTACACAAACCAGCCTGGATAAAATCAGAACCTTATTGACATGTCTTCACCTGGGTGAGCCAAATTGGAAACTGTGGGTTTGGTGGCAACCATTGCACAGGAGCAAAACTATTTACTTCTGGAATAGTCACAGTTCGAGTCACCTGTGATCAGAAAAGATGAACTGGAAATCAGGATGGTACAGAGAAGAGCACCAGGAACATCTAAGGAATGTGGAACTTCATACACCAGAGGAGAGGCTTGTTTTAAGTATCAGAACCCGAAAGCTGATATGACTATTTAAATTACAGGAAAATTTTGGCATGAGGACAAATGGGTACTAACTGTCCATGAATGAATTTCAGATGGACATTATGAAGAGTTTCAAACTGTCAGAAGAGTGAGGGCTTGAAGCAGCCTTCCCATAGGAGTAGTTATGGTAAGAAACCTAACCCCTTTTATGAAGGAACACACCAAATTTATGAAGCGATTACATTACGTGGGAGGCTGAGCTAGCATGTGGCTGAATTGGTTGATCCACAAGGCTCCATTCAGGCTACCTCCAAGAAACTTTTAGAATTCAATTTTCAAATGCCCTTTATACTTTCTGTATGCAATACTGAGTATAGAAATACTTCCACTCTGCAGATAAGCCCTCTATTGTGCTATTTCCACCTTGGACAAATAAAGGAAGTAATTGGAAAACCACAGGAAAAGCTGATTCTGTGGCATTACAGACAGTAAAATAGAAAGATAAAGTAAAAGAAATCAGTCCATGTGCATTCACGGGGTGATTAACACCCTCTGTAAGATTTTGGTATTAGACCCTCAGGAGCACCCATTTTTATTTTGTCTACCTAGACCTGACCAATGTGTGCCAGATTCACATGTTATACACGGGGAATGAGCACAAGAATTAATGCACAATTCAAAGCATGTCAGTGGCAGGCAAAGCAGCACAGAGGAGAAATACATGTTCCAGAAATGAAGGTATTATATCTGTATTAGCCCAGGGCTGAACCCAGGACAGTTGTCTAGAATTAGTCATTCTGGAATGGGACCCAGTTCACTTAGATCCCAATTTTGTGACAGACCATGAATCAGTCCATGTATTTTCCTGAATTGCTCATTATACAGCCCATAAGTTCATTAAATGCACCTTTATTTAATCAGAATTTTCCTGGACTATTATATGTACCAATCAAATTCTGTTGTGATCCACATTCTAAGCTTTCCCAAGCCCACAAGACTTTCTTTGTCCACCAAAGTTTTCTCAAGAGGGCTTTAGAGTTAGAGGCAACAGAGATGGGGCAGTGTCTTTCTTCTAAGAATTTAAAAGCTGCAGTTCTAAAATAAGTTCTCTCTCTGTGGTTATGTTATGCACGCCTCTTGAAAGAAGGTACTGGAATTTTTCAGCAGGAAACAGACTGAGCAGACTGAGTTTTGGGTTCCCCACCTCCCAGGTCCTACAGGATCCTGGATCTATGTAGATCCTTTTGTCTCTACATAGCTCAGCAGCTTTCTCCACAACTGAGCATCATCTGTGGTTTAAACAGCCCCTGCAAAAAAGAGTTGTTTTCAGGTTACTTAGAGACGTCAGCTCAAAGCAACAGACTGTCCTGGGCCTGCACAACAAGAAAATTGATAGCTTTAGAAATAGAACAGAGAGGACGATAAGCTAATTCAAAAGCATGAATGTGCAAAATAGAATGAAAAAGACCATTCTGATTGGATTTGGCCTCTGGCCATTGCTTCCCAGTTTTACTCTGACAGCTTTGCTGCCTAAGCATTATTCAGGAACAAGATCCAGGAAACAACACAGTCAAACTGGGTTGTTCCATAAAAAACTTTTCCTTTTTAATCTGTCTCTTTTGCCACTTTGGTCTACTCTAGATCACGGTGTAAGGTTTCTATTTATTTAATGAAGGTGCTCACCAGCATTTATCATACACAGTTACATCCACTGGCTGGCAAAGTGCTAACGACCTTCATAAAACTGTGAAGAACTTAGAACTCACCATGTCACTTCTCATCTGCCTCCAAAAATTCCATCCGTTTTGTCAGACATGACTTTCTGTTCCAGAAACTCTCCCCATTCCTTTATATCAGCTCATATTTTTCCAGATGTTTTGTGATCTCATCCTCTGCTAATGTCTCCAAGACCTTGCCTACTGTCAAAATCAAACTTTATTGCAAGCCTGCAACTCCCTGATTTCACCTTAGTCCTCTTCGTATGGAATGGGTTTGCATTTGCATTGTTCTTGTCCCTTAGTACTCTTTCCGGTTACAATGAGCTCCTAAGTATTCTTTAGCAGACCAGTATCCTCTTCCATCATCTCTTTCATGAGTATCAGGTGTGACCAGCTGAGCCCTACAGCTGTCTTCTCTTCCTGGTGATTTTTTTTATCTTTTTTTTATTTTGTTTCTTCCTGGAGACCTACTTATCACTGATGGTAGAGGCCTAAGGCTGAAGTAATGATGATACATTAACTAAGACAATCCACAGACTGACCATTGTTCATAGAGCTTTTTATGTCCAGACAAGACTGGTAGTGATAAAAGATAATGAATATCAGGTGTCTTCTTACTACTTCATGTGCCAGTGAAAAACTGCTCAGTTTACTGAAATTTTTATCTGGAATATCAGACCTGGCAAATTGTTCAGAAGTTCTGTGGTCATGTGTGCTGGAAGAACGTGTTCATGTGGATGAGATGGTCACAACTGGGAGATCAGTAGTTGCAAATCAGCTAATTTGTCCACCATCAGTGTGCCCATACCTGCGAGGAAATGGAGCAACAGATTTGCATTGAGACATTCCTCTCTTCTCATCATGGAGATGAGAAGATTTGGGCCAGTCCTGGGGCTAGAGGAGTGATCTGAGTCCAGGCATCTTGCAGTCCTCTAGGATCCTGAAAAGATGCCACTCACTTTGGAAACATGTTGCAGAACATGATAATAGTTAGACCCATGGGAATACACAATGGCGTCAAAAATGCTTAAAATTTAACAAATTTTATTGTCCATTTGTAATTAATCCTGTCAAATTTTGCGGACAGGATGTATTTCCATTTTAAGGTTATGTGCGGTATGAAAAAACACAGTTACACTTACATAAAACTTACACTTTTTTTTTTTAGTAGAGGAAAAAAAATCTCATTTTAAAACCAAAAGCTGAGAGTCTAGTTGTTGGGTGGGCTTGTAATTCTTCAAACCAGGCAAGGACCCCTTTCCATCAGGGCAAAGAGAGGCTTCATCCAGTGAAAATGGTTTGAGTGGGTGCAGGGATCCTTCCCTAAACAGCGACCAGCTAAATGGAGGATTTGTACAGAGCTCTTGCTTTCTCTGTCCCTCTTCCTTAACTAATTGTAGGGTTTAGCTCTTCATGGGCTCAGTTTAGCGTATTTCCTGTGGTCCCGAAGATGAGTAAGATAAAGGTAGGGAGATTGCCTTACAATGAGGGAGCATAAATATTTTTTATATTCAAGCACTCAATTTATTTAACAAAACCTGAATTCCTCCCTCCAAGATTTTAGTCACGCATAGGTGGTTACCACTCTTCTGTCGTTGCTTTTTTTCTCTCAGGAGAAGAAGCTTTTGGGTCATTGGGATCACATGGAGTCTGATGATGCAGATTCAAGTCTACCTAGCAGTAGACTAGGACAATTCACAGGGGCTGAAATCCTGAACCAGAGGATTTAGGGATCACAACTCTCGGAGGTGTAGGGCTGTGTTTGATTCATTGCTGCTCTGCTTTGTAGGAAATTTCCACAAGGACTTGCACAAGGATTTTTTGTTTCTTTGTTTACACTCCTCCTCTCCACCCAAAGAGCCTGAGGTTCCTAATATAGCTTTGAGGTTCCTAATATAGCTTTGACTCAGCTTCCTATTCCACCTGAAAAGTGGGGATAATGGCACTGTCCTCCTTAATTGGTGTGATTTAAAACAAATGCACTGAGGGCTTTAAGCTGCCACTTAAGATAATGGAGGTTGGTGGCAATTTGGTACCGATAGACATAAAAAACCAGATGGGACCCCAAAGGCTTTGAGATTTTAGTAAATTATTTGAACAGTTTAGATTATTCTACCACTCAGATCAGTGACAGTTTCCTTGGCTGGCAGTAGGATAAGAATTGTGTAACAGATGAGTGTCCTTGAATGAGAGCCCCATATATCTCCACACATTAGCCATTTTTAGCACATGAGTTACACAGAGAGCTGAAACTGGTGATGACTTCCCTTCTTGCTGAGTTTGTGCAAACATTTCCTGAGGCTTTCAGTTTTACCACAATAGAAGGCTTTTAAAGCTTGAATGGGGATAACTTGAATTATTAGCATCAGTCCCCCAGCCCAACCACAAGCATGTCTGAGCAGCTCTTGCTGATAACACACTGCAACAACTACATTTTCCTCACACATACCCATAAAATAAGCTGATACTTGTGATCACCACCAAGAAGGAAATCACTGGTTTGATGGGACTGCTGCCCCCAAATAACCTTTCAGCTTCTTCCCTCCATTTTCAGCCAGACCATTTCAACACACAGTGCAAGCAATTTCTAAGTGAAACCACAGGTTAACAGCTGTTAACCACTTTGTTAACAGGTATTGATGGCACCTGAGGTCAGTGGAGTCTGTGGCTCTCTGCAGTGACTAACAGCAGCAAGTTTGGTGCTCTGTGACTGCATTTCAGGTGGAAGGGTTTCTTCACACTCGTGGCATGCAAGAATGGCTCTGGAAGCCAACCCACTGGTTTCACCCTGGTGTTCAGCACTGCACAGCCAAAGGGACCCCACAAGTACAGGAGAGAAGATCATAAAACAGAGAGTCATTTCCTTCCACAATGGCAAGAGCAGAGCAATGCTCCATCCCAGCTGAAGGTCAGCAGGCTGTTTATAACTCAGTGAAATTTATACTTCCTCGCCTGATACTAACTCTCCTCCAGTTTCTCTCAGTGGCCAGCCATGGCATTCTCCTCCCATATGTACACAGGCCATCAGGAAATGCTGACTAGTCCTTAAGGAACCTCACTGCTAAACCCCCTCCTGGCCCAGCAGTTCCCTTTTTGGTATTCAGTTATCTCCCCATCACTTTTCCTGTCCAAATTCCTCCACCTGAGCTTGCATCTTCTCACATGGCATGACATGAAAGGTGTCAATGAAGACTTGGCAGATTTCTCAGTTTAGGCTTGAGCCGAGCACAGAAATCTGTTCAAGGAGCCAGCCTGGGTCTGCTGAAGGCCACCATACATTTATATGTACCTCTGTGTCCATGCAGCTGAGGACACCAAAAGACAGGTTGTAGCCCCAAAAGTCACCCATGATTAGTCATTCCTTTCCCACAGCAGTTTCCACAGAATCATTCGCAGAATCATTGAGGTTGGAAAAGACCTCTAAAACTTTGGAGTTCAACCATTCACCACCATATTCACCACTAAACCATGTGCCCAAGTGCCACATCCACACGCCTTTTGAACACCTCCATTGGTGGTGTTTCCACCAGTCCCCTGGGCAGCCTGTTCCAAAGACTGACCAGTCTTTCAATGAAGAATTTTTTCTTAATATCTAATCTAAACTTCTCCTGGTGCAGCTGGGAAAGCTGTCTTTCATTTTCACTGAGAAGGCTAGGAGAGGGTTTTCATATTTGAATTATTTTTTTCTTTTCTCTTTTCTCATTCTTCTCCAACAAAAGAAAATAACATATTTTTCAATCAATTTCTTCTTAAAAACTTTTCCTTTTTTTTCCCCCAAGTAGACTCTCTAATAATCATCATTACAATGAACACTTTCTTTCTGTCCTAAAAAAAAAGATGGATAATGTTGCATTAACAAAAATTTCTGCAGTACTGCTACAAAAACAGGGGGCCTAACAGGAACAACTGAATGGGTTTGTTTAAGTCTCAGCAAGACACAGCATCCATAATGCAAAAAAGCAAGGGAAAAAGTACCTGCCACTGTAATGTTTAACTTCAAGAATGAAACCACTTGAAAATGAGGAGGTCAGGACTTTTTTTAAGAAATAGAAAGGCACAGCTAAAAGGTTCAAATTACAGCGGTTGCTATGGAGACCTTTAAAAATGAGGTACTGTAATGATTTACAATATTGATCAACTAAAATTCTCCCTAAAATTTCCTCTGATTTTATCTCCTTTTAGAAGATCAGAAGTTTTTTTTATAAAAGGGAGGAAAAAGAGAAGAGCATACTATAGTAGGTTAAATATGAAACATTAATAAAGCAGGACAATAAGTAATTTGAAGAAACCCCTGCCAAAACCATTAAAAAACACCTTAAGAAAAATGTTCTAATACTTTTATTTGAAAACTTGACTGGCAGAGAGCTCAAAGAAATAACAATTGATTCAAAGAAAAGACAGTTCTCAGACAAGCTAAGACACAGCAGAAAATACAACATTTCTTTGTCAAGAAGCAGTGAAATGTTCTTGCAACAAAACGTTCCTCTTTGTTGGATTAAGCTCAGAAACTGTGTCAAGATGAAGTGTTATTAGCAGAAATTTTAGAACAAGCCAGTAAATTTTAACAGTAAGAAATGGCCAAGATCAGGTGTCATTCACTCAGAAGTTCTGAAGAGACTCACTCACAAAACAGCAAACTTATTAATCGTGATATGGGACCCAACACTTATATAGGACCCTTTGCTAGAGGAGAAGACTACAGCAGCCATAAAGTTCTCTTCAAAAGCTACAAACATCATCTTGGGAATGCCAGATAATATTCTAACTTCTCTTTAATGCACATTGGTAGACATTGTATTAAATTTCCCTGGAAACATTCAAGGTCAGATTGGACAGGGCTCTGAAGAACCTGACCTTGCGTAAGGTGTTCCTGTTCATCTGGATGGCCTTTAAAAGTCCCTTCCAACCCAAACCATTTTGTGATTCTGTGAAATAGCAGAATTAGTAGACAGTAGATCTGATGAAAGGAACACAGAATCACATTTCTCAGAAGTCAGGAATCATAAATTTATTAGAAACCTCTGAAGGAATAAAAGGGGCTGTAGAGTTTGGGAAGCCAGTTGGACCACTCGGACTTTTCAAAAGCTGTCAACAAAATCCCACAACAAAGTATTTTAAAGAAATTAACCATTCATGGTGTAATAAGAAGTATCTTGACGCAGATTAATGGCTGAAAAGTTGAGAATAAGTTGTTTGGGTTTTGTTTGATTTTGGTTTTTTTTTTTTGTTTGTTTGTTTTTTTTTTTTATGGGGAAGGAATTTTTTCATGTGGCTGAAACGAGAAGCCATCTGAATCTTGTTGCTGGTTTTGCCACTCCCTCCGCACCAGATTTTGCTTAAATTTCTCTGTTGCCTTAGCTTCAGGGTACAAAACGGAGAGAACATTTCTTCCCTTTTCCTTGGAGCTCCTTATCTCATTTCTCTGTGCAAAGCTGTTGGAAACCTGAATATTAAAAGTGCAAAGAATTAGAACTCATTAATATTAGCTAATACTGCCTGTGCCCCACGTAACAATTTGACTTTGGAAAGTCAAGTTACATAAAAAAGAGAAACCCTTCTTTGTACTTGGTGTGGATGGATTATGATCATTCTAGGACTCCAGTTATGTTTGTTGGCATAAACTTAGAGAAGTTTCAAACAGCCAGAGTAAAAATAAATCTTATTATTGTACATTTATACTAAGCAGGGTTCACAGTTTCCTCTTTATTTTTTTTAGATTGCTATTTTGATTTTTTCCCCTGAAAAACAAATACTGGAATATAATGTTTTTTTAACTTTGAAATTTATGGTCTTCCTGACAACAGGTAGTCACAGTTGCATTCTTGCAAAAGAAAACAAAATTAAAAATATAGACACAGGAAATAAAATTAATTTTAAAATATATGAAAACATTTATTCTGTGCATCAGCCCAAGTGAACAGACAAGTCTCTGACTGATACCCACCACAGACTGCAGTTTCTTGAATTGATTGATTAATAGGACAGAAATGAGGAGGTGTGAATTTATTTTGGACTTCAACGGGGTTGAACAAGGTTTGGCACAGTTCAGCTGGGCTTAATCTGCATTTTAAAGTCTATGAACAGTGACCACCTACTGGCACCCTTCAATGTGTTAGGTCCCATAGAAAGGAAACATTTTGCACCAGACTTCATTTCAGCTAATGTTCCTGGATTTATAAAGGTACTAAAAAGGCAACAGCAATCTGATTTCAAACTAACAAAATACCCCTTTTCCCTTAGTGGGATCGAAACTCAACAGAAGACTCAGGGAAGAAGGAGGAGGGTAGGTGGGATTAGAGAAACAATTTCTCATTGTTTGGAGGTAGATTGTTCTTTTGAGGGCAACATTACCCTGAAAATAAAATTAAATTCCTTTCGGGTGTTTTCACCATTAAGCATCAAGATTTTCATTTAACTGCGTGAAAGGTAGTAAAGAAGTAATAAATAACAGTTCAAATGGGAAAAAGCTGCAGAGGAGAAAAGAAAATGCTGAAATGCTGAGAATTTTATCTGAGTTAAAAAGAAAAACAGAAGCAGAAAGATCTTACTGTATTTTGCAGCAAAGATAATTAAAAACAAAGGTTTTTAAATTTAAAGCTCGTCTTTTAAGGCAGAGCAAAC
Organism: Ifrita kowaldi; assembly: GCA_013398055.1. Taxonomy (NCBI): domain Eukaryota; kingdom Metazoa; phylum Chordata; class Aves; order Passeriformes; family Cinclosomatidae; genus Ifrita; species Ifrita kowaldi. The sequence continues at coordinate 158,348 of VZRS01002382.1, forward strand.
ATTCCCCACCATCTCCTTTTTCTGGCAAAGCCAAGAAACACCCTCCGAAGTAAAATAACCATAACAAGAAAAGGCATCTTCTTGAAGAAATTTTGACTCATAGTTTACTGCTTTATAAGCAGTTCAATAGAAAGATGTTCCACGCTGAGGCAACAAGTCAAGAATTCACATTTTTAATGCTCGTTTAGTCTCCTATGTGATTATTTTTACAACATCTGCAATTAAAGACAGATTTTTCAGCTCCCTGATTGTGGCTGGATAGAAAAGGGTTTGCACACACACAAACACGGAGGGAAGGAAAACACCACCGCTCTCTGTAATGGTCTTCATTAAAAACAGCTTTGCCCAGCTTCTGTTTTATTTCATTTTGATGATTTAAATTTTCCCTGTCTGGTAAGTGGTGTTTTCTTTTTCTTCCTTACACTTCACTGGTCCAAAGGAAAAATCTGATAGTCCAAACCCTGGCATTTGCAGTACTTTGTTCAGAAAGGGGTTGTCGTGCTTGCAGGGGCATGATGGGGCTGGGGTGGGAGGGAGAAAGGGAAAACTTAAAACCTGCAGAGTCACTGCTCAAACCCCAGGTTGCTGACACTCACACAGTTTTTGGGGGAGTTTCACGCAGCTCCTAGTAACACCCGAGACTCAGAGTGGTAAAACTGGTCACCCCTTTGCACCCTATTGCACCTGTTGGAGAGTTAATGGCTCAAGGCACGAGTTCACCTTTGAGGCTCCCCTAGCTACCCACAAGCCTTTTTCTACACTAATTTGCAAATTTTGTCCATGTGTTTTTCTCAGTTCTCCAGCATGATTTTAAAATAAAAGTATGTCACTGACCATGAAATTGCCTACTGTGCCTTTCAATGCTTCGGCACTTGAGTTGCCAGGACTTGCATCTATCTTTGCAAACAAAAATTGCTTTGTAGAAGAAAAACAGCAGAAAAAAATTCCAGGAATCATTTTGTCAATTCATTAGAGCCTTTTTATAGATATTGACTGGGTTCCAGGTAAAATAAGGCCTTACAAGAAATTATCATTACTATTAAACTACTCTCCAGGTCAAAATTTCTGTGAATCCATTTCTTTCAAAGGAGGCTCTGGAGAAAAAATTGTTTCCCTATGATCTAAAAGAGAGGGACACATAAAAGTTGTATAGTCTTGAAGGTTCCTTCTTTCATTTCCCTGTCTGGACAAATCTGACTCCATTCAAAGGATGTGTTTATCCCAGTGCTGGACTGGTGTGGATGGGAGCTTGGCTTCAATTCTGCTGGAAACATCCATGGCACTTCAAGATAGTTCAAGGTGGGCAAATACAGGGGGCGGAGGGAGGAGGCACATTTATAGCTCCCATCCTGTTTGCTTACTAGGATAGGAGTAACCCAGAGGTTTGGCAATGTGTCAGGTGGCTGTGAGGATTTTAGAGCTCTGCTGGATGAAGAGGAGTGGGCACAGGCAGAAAACCTCCAGTTTCAGGCCCCAAGACCCCTAAATGCCACCAAAGAGGAGCTTATCAGTGCATTGTATTTTTATCAGCTGGATCAGCCTTTAACTTGCTGGGGTGGCCCAGACCTCAGCATTCAGCAGTTTAATTCAGGTTATTTTTAAAAAATAAACCCAAAACACCAATTTCCCCCTTGATCCTTTAATGCCAAAGTCTTGGAGCCATAGGCAGCAGGAAGCAGGAATGCCATGCTGCCCAGACCTCCTTTCTTGGGATGGGTTTGGATTTATAACTTGCTAACCCACGTCCCAGTGGGGAGGTGAGAGGCTCTGTGTCCACGTTTGTGTGTGCGTGCGTACACGCACGTACGCGGGAAGCGCTGGAGGTCCTAGGGCTCTCCAGGACCCTTTGGAGGGGAAATCCAGACCTGGAGACAAAAAAAGAAGGTAGCATTCATGCCCAAGCACATAGTGGGGTAAACATATTTTGTAAATGGAAGTTTGTTACTCACATTGTATGATGGGAGCTGCTGTTTACCCACCGCCGGTCAGATGCCGGCGTTGCCAGAGGCTGAACGATTCAGCGGTGATCGCTTATAAATAGTGCTGACCAGAAACAGAAACAGTGCAGAGTTTTCATTTAAAAAAAAAAAAAAAAAGAAAAAGCCTTGGCTATTTTTTCATTTTATTTTAGGGGTAGAGTTAAAACTACGTGCTTTTATAGATATTTGCTCCTTTTCCCTCTTGACACTCTTGTATTCCTCTTATAATTTTGTTTTGTGGTTTAATTTATTTTTTTAATTTTATTTTTAAATTGTCTTATTTTATTTTAATATTTTATTTTATATTCTATTTTACCTTGTTTTGCCACTGCAAAAAGGCAGCAAGTGCAGGAGAAAATAGAAGAAAAGAGAAATAGCGAAATGCAGGAAAATCCTGACATCTCGGCATAGGTTGAAAACTCAAGTTCCCGTTTTTTAATTAAAACAGGTTTCAAATTAAAACTTCCATTTTGTCAGAGACAATTTTTTTTTATTAAGGAAAAAAAGCTTTTACAATTCCTGATAGTAATAATTTCTGGGTGTTTAGGGCCCACTGGTAGATACAAAATCTAACTAAAGCTAAAATTTAATAGAAAAAGGTAGAATAATCCCTCCATGCATGAACCTTTTCTGAGAGCCTCCCTTAAATTCCCCACTCTGCAGGTCAGCCCTGGATGCCGTAAGAGAAAGAAAGAGGGTGAAGGTGTGAGGAATCTGGATTTTGCTCTTCAGCCAGCAAGAGCATCCATGATGGAGCAGCCGTCGCTGGTGATACTGCTTTGCATCCTCCTGCCAAACACAGCCAAATCTCTCCGTCATGTTGTTCCACACTGAAATTAAATACTGCAAATTCCAGGTCAGGCACTCGCTCTTTTTGAAAGCTAAAGTGATCGTTTCCCTGTGCGCAGTTCTGATTTCCTGAGCATAAAAGTGATGTGTGTTCTCCAACGCGCTGGCCCACACAGGCTGGGCATGTACCCACAGGTTCTGAAGGTTTCCTTTATGAATCTCACGGAGAAGTGTGGCTTCAGAAACCAGACAAAAGTCTGCCCTAAGTCAGTGGGAGCTTTTCTTGTGCAAGGACTCAGGACCACAGAGCATAAAAGCCAGGGGATCTTTCTTTTTGCTTCTTACAGGATGATAATCCATGGAACTTTATGAAAATTACAAGTCTTGCTTGCAAGACAGGGGGCAGATGACCAGTCCTTGAGAAAAAAAGAAAAAAAATTAGTGCAGACGATGGGATATAAAAATAAGAAGATCAAAGACAATATATTTCTTTCTGAGATTGAGCAGTGGAGGTGTGGGCACTCCAGCTCCAGCTCCATCCCAGCACATCCTCAGCCCATCGACCCCTTTCCTCCCAAGGCACAGGACTGTTTTTTCTAATTTGGCAGAAACAACGAGGAGGGAAAACTGGTATTTTTTTTTTCCCTGTAAACGAACAGAGTTTTTTTTTCCTGTTCCACAAGGTGGCAACATCGCTTCAGAGCTTGTATTATCCTGCAGGGCGCAGAGACAGTGAGAAACTTCCTAACTTTTCAGCTATTTCAAACATGTTCTTTTGGACGGTTTAAAATTAAGGAGGTAAAAAAAGCCACTGTTCTAATTTTCACCATCTTTATGTTTTCTAAACACGTGATATAAAATTTTATCTACCATCTTTTGTACCTTTTACTGTGTGGACTACCTGTATGATCCCATTTGCTGCAGCTCTTTCTGTACAACTCAGCACAGGGAAAGGCTGGTTTAACCCTCTTTCACTGGGTGGAGGCTCAAATCTTAAATCAGAGTGGACAGAATAAGAAATGGAATAAAGCCAAGATTTGATCTTCAAGGTTGATAAGGAACTAAATTTTATTTAGCATTTTTAGGCAGAGTTTACCTTTAAGTAGCTTCTTAGAAGCCAAACTGTGTCTCACAGACTATCCTTTCATATCTCTCCTTCTTATGTTCCTAATTCCTATTTCTTTTTCTAAACAAATAGTTCTGCTGTCTTAAACATCACCTCTGCTTTTCACTAATGGCTGCATGGCTATTTCCTCTGCAGTAGCTGAAAGGCAATCAAAGAATCCTCTCTTCCTAAAAAATTTAACTCACTCTCTCTGCCTGGTCTGTACAGTAAAAAAGACATGCAAGTATGACAGATAAGAAAAATAAAACAAAAGACAATGGATGTTGTGAAGTTCAAGGCCCTTTATGTCCCACTCTGGATCATGCAGGCTCTCCTATAAAGGGTGTGAATAATTTGCCATGTGTACCTAACATCCTATTAGACCCCTAGATCAGAATGAAAATGATTTGTGGCCATTCTGGGTATCATCAGTCAGTGAAGAGTAGGAGAATCAACCCAAGGGTCCTACCAGAATGAAAACAGTGTGCCCAGGTGGCCAAGAAGGCCAGTGGCACCTGGCCTGTACCAGCAATCATGTGGCTAAGAGGAGCAGAGCAGTGACTGTCCCCTGTGCCGGGCACTGCTGAGGCCACACCTCAAATGCTGTGTCCAGTTCTGGGCCCCTCAGTTCAGGAAGGACATTGAGGAGCTGGAGAGCATCCAGAGAAGGGAACAGAGCTGAGGAAGGGTCTGGAGCACAAGCCTGATGAGGAGCAGCTGAGGGAGCTGGGGGTTTTCCAACCTTAGCTATTCTGTGATTCTATGATCCTGTGACTTCACCAGCTTGTATCTACTTCAGCTGTGAATCAAAGCAATGCTCCTGTAACATTCCAACCACACTCCCTGCCTACTACATCAGCAGCCTTTTCTTTTACAAGCTCTTCAATCTCTGCAAGTGTGTCTGCACTAGAACAGCTCAAAAGATGTCCCAAGACCATGTTATCCAGCTCTGGATACTCCACTACCACAGGGCATCTTCATGGCCACCTGTAGAGCCAAATGAATGTTTTGCCACCTCTGTGCACACTGTATTCCTCCCAGCTGCTCTTGCAGTGTTGGTATCAGGTACACTTAGGAACAGTTGTTCCCCAAAATTACAGAATGTCCTCTGCCACAAAGGTAAATGGGATCAATGGGCAAGCAAAACTCAAGTTGCCTTCATGCTGCTCATGAGGGTTTGGAACAAGAAGAACTTTAAGGTCCCTTCCAGCCCAAACCATTCTGTGTTTCTATGGAGAGTGGTACTGGCTCTACAGAACAACGTGGCAAGTGTATGCATAATGTATTCAGAGAGATGAGGTTTATTGTGGATACAGGCACCAAGTCTGGGAACAACACTTCCAAACACACCACCAGGCTTATTCCAAAGTGTTGTTGGCAGTATCAGGCCTGGTGTTGGTGAAATGTTTCTACCTCTCTGTAGATCATTGCTGCTGATACACCCCTGAGATGAGAGCTGAGCACAGACTGTGCCTTTCATTAACCCCTCTGCAATCACCAAGTCTCCTGGTGCTCAGAAGTGGACTGGGAGTGGAAGCTTCCCTTCGGCTGTGCCTTTCTCTTCCCAAGCCAAGTTTTTCCACCACTCTGTGGAGAGCAACCATGTTTGTTTTCAGTTGGGCTGCTGGGCACAGAGATGCCTTAATAATGGACACTCATTTGATTTGTGCATAAATGATTAACTGAGGGCAACTCAGCTCTTATTTTTTATAGCCTAAGGAAACCTTGGACATTGCTCTTGGTTAACAGCACAGATTGGGGCTGGGAGTGCCGATACAAAGCTGCTCCCCTGTTAACAGCTGCACAGGTTTTAACTTTTCCTTTCTTCCTCCTCTCCTCCCCCCTGTTTTTTCCATTGTAACTCAGAGTGCATTTTTGCAAGATATCCCTGAAATTACTATTACTACATTGCAATATTAGATCAATGCAGTGGTAACACACTCCAGATTGTTATGGCATTCGCATCTTGATGCCTTCCATACTGTCTTGTGGAATCTAACCTAATACCACGATTAAAATGCCTTTTCCATTTCTCTAAGACCCTCTGCCTGCTGCCATTACATAAACGTCTGCCTATCTCGGGTTTTGTACTGGCACCCAGCTCTGCGGTATTTGAGACCTTAATGAAAAGGACCTCCGCTCATTAAAGGGAGATGGAGATTCTTGCCAAAGCCTGGGATTAAATTCGAGTCTGATCAGTTTCTCTTCTCACTGACATTGTTATGAATCAGGAAAAACTCTCCGTTCAAGTTGTCTTAAAGCAGTGCAAAAGCAGTGTGAGTTCAGAATCAGGCCCGTTCAGTTTAACATCAGCCTCCCTCCATCTTCTCTGGCATCTTGTTCCCATTCTGCAACTCACCTGCTGAAAAGAGCAACCCTTGGTGTAATATGGTTCCTTCTCATGGGCAAGCAACAAGTTTCAGAGACAGGAACACTTTAGGAGTCACCCTCAGGTGGGATGGGAGAGAGAAAAATTAGCAAAAGGATGAAAAAAAGGACACAGCTGAGCTCCCACAGACTTAGTGCCACAGTCTTTGAAGGTGGTAGAACGCACCTTGGCTGCTGGCAAAAAGAAGAGTGGGACTTCAGATATTGTGTGACCCTGGGCTGACTGCAGGAGGAGAAGCAGCAGCTCATCTCTGGTGAGGCACTGGGACATGCTCGCCAGAGAACTTGTGCATGCTCCATCCCTGGAAGGGTTCAAAACCAGGTTGGATGGGACTTGAAGCAATCTAGTTTAGTGGAAGGTGTCCCTGCCCGTGGCAGGGGGTTAGAACAAGGTGATTGTGAAGGTCCCGTCCTACCTAAACCATTCCATGATTCTATGATCCCATGCCAAGAGCTGCAGCCCCAGTCTTGTACCCTCTTCAGATACCTGGGAGGACTCAGAAAAGTAAAGCAGATGCGCAGGGGGAGGCACCACTCATACCACCAGATTTTCCAAGCCTTCACTCCAAAGGACTGTACTCACAATCAGCTGGGAATTCTCACTCTTTTCCCACCATGAAAGCAGATGAGAGCAGCTGGCAGAGGAGCCTTCATTTTTCAGTGTCTCCAGGGATAGGAATAAACTTGCCATGAGATTAAATGTCCATCAGGAGCTGTGCTTCTGTAGTCCAGGCATGGCATCCACAGGTTGGTAAGAGCAGTTTGACACTATCTTGTTCAAGAAGCTCCCACCACACTGAGAGTCGAGGAAGGAAGAAGGAAGCCCTTGATGAAAACCCAACAGGTCTTAAATTAATTTCCCAAAAATGTGAAACTACTGGCTTCCGTGGGATCCCACAACACAGTTGGCATTCAGCTGGGAAATCTTTGTTGGTGGTATAATCCCAAGATTTCCCACATCACCAGTGAAGAAAAAGAAATACTTTCAAGGGGCTGTTTGGGTCTTGGGTGGGAAAAAAAGGATGTTCCAGAGGGATTGGATGAAGCTGGGCCAAGGAGAACAAGCCATTTGGGGAATCAAATGGAATTTAAAAGACCTGTCCATTAAAATGTTTGTGTTTGTCCATAGATTTTCAAAAATCCCTTCCATGAGGGTCATTCTATCATTCCACACAACATCACATCAGCCATCCTGTGCCATTTTCTCTTTAAAGCTGAAAAATACACCTGATTTTCAGGACTGACTCTAGAATGTCCTCTGTCTGCCCTTCTGATGTTATTAAATGAGGTCAGGTTTCTTATTTTTTTTAATAATGACATATTTCTTGGAGAATTTTCAGTTTGAGAGATATTTGTACATCTGCTGCCTACGGCAGCAATGCAGGCTCATGGAATCTTGGATTATTGATTAAACTGCAGTGTGGTTTTCCAAGTGGTGGCTCATGCTAGGTTATTTGGTAGTATTCTCCAAGTGTAACAAAGTGGAGTTGGGCACTCCCCTACTTTATGTGTCTGTGAACCCTGGAGTGGCATAGAATCTGTTTAATTTGGTTTATGGCAAACTGAAGCACTGCACTTACTTGTGCACTGATGTCTGGGCACGGGTGATGGGCTCTGTCCCATGCATCAGCAGCCTGGTGGTGTGGATGTTAGTGCCAATCTTCTTTGTAGAGCCACAGGAAAAGCCATGAGATACCGTGTGAAAAAGAGGGGATGTGAAAAATAAAACCCTGCAATGATGAGAATAATTTATTATTGTTATCTTGAAAGGGAAATTAATTCAGCTGTGTAAAATGAACAGATTTCATGAAATAGATCTGCAAAATCCACATGCAAGCACTGCTATGTCTCTCTTTCGTGATAAAGAAAATGGTTTTGTTAGTTAGGAGACAACAGTGTTCTCATAGCTACAGTAATATTAACATCAGTGCTAGAAATAATCATACAAATTACAATAAGGATAATGACAATTATAATAGTAGTAATAATAATATTATTTCAATTGCACCTCAAATTGAGAAAACCCATAAGAAACAATCAGCCAAATTGTCAGCAAATTGTTCTCACTGATAACCTGCATGGAAAGCTGCTGGCTAAGTCTTAGTGGAATTAAATCCTAGTCCTACCTTGAGTCGGGTAGTCATGAGACATTGGCATGCCTACCTATGGAGTGCCAACATCTTGTCCTCAGTAATTAAATACGTAGAAGAGAGAAGCTATTCTTGGCATCACCCACACACTGTGTGGAAGCACTCGGACACACTAGAAAGTGAAGGGCAGTGCAAGGCTGACGTGTTGCAAATTCATCAGGCAGGGGAGGAAACTGAGGCAGAGCTGAGTTATGCATTGCAATCACTCTGTAAATCCACAGTACTCAGACCTGCACGTTCTCCAGCACTAGCCCTTACAGCACAAGCATCACTCTTCACGCACAGCAGCATTTCCAAGTAAAAGCAAGAGATGAAAAGCAAAAGACAGCCTTTCAGATATTCCATTTCATCTGTAAAGGCAAGCGTAGGAAGATTGAAATGATTATTTTTTTCTTCTAGCCCATTCGATTAACATATGTTTGTCTGTGTCTCAGTATTTTACCACATATTTATATGAAATCCCTCTGCCTGTTTTTTTTTTCCTTTGGCCTCTCACAGGCTTTCACTCATGCTAGACCACTCCAAGAAATTTGCCCACAGCACACTGTCTTCATCTGTACAACCCCAAACCAGCTCCTGCACCTCAGTCAGGCAGCATCGAGCGCTTCTTGGTTGTCTCCAAGAGGAGCAGATGCTTCTACTTTAAGTAACCCACAGATAATCCCCAATCTCCTCAATGAGCTCAGGAGCGCTCGGAAGCATGTGCCACTCAGATCAAAAGTGAACCCAGTTGCAGCCATGCCACTGCCTCTTTTCCCACTTGGGAAGGTGCGGTGAGTCACAGCAGATGACGCTTGGTTCTTCTGGCTGGCTCTCAGGATTGCGGTTTCCAGCGATAAATTCAGCCTGTGGGCAATTTACTGAGGAATTACACTGCGTCCTTCCACCAGCATTCAAGCCCCAGGAACTGATGAGGTTCAGTGCAGAGCATTCAGATTTGGTTTCTTTTTAATAACACTTACTGAACATGAACAGCATTAATAATCCCCAGCAGTCATTAAAAGCTTTTCATCTTCAAAGTGCTCTACATATGCTAATTAATGCTCAAAACCATCCTGTGATGGTATTATTAGACCCATGTGGCAGCAAGGGAAGTGGAAGCAATGAGGTTAAGTAATTTGCCTGAGGTCAGAGGGAGCTGATGGTGAAGCCATAGGCAGAACGCCTCATCCTCTGCTCCACAGTGCATCTTCCTCCCCCAGCCCTGACTCTGGTTTGTGCTATGTGAGCATGAGACAGGTACCAGGAAAAGAGTGAGAAATGACATTTTGCCTTGCATCCCCACGGGCTCTGGCTATGCCACCAAGCCTACATGTGTGCCAGCCTACATGCCACATTACCGTGGCATGAAATGCACCAGCAGAGGACAATTTTCAAGATAAAGTTACTGCTGCAGCTTCCTAAGCCAATACAGGCCTAAGCCTTCCCTTCATGTCCTCTAGACCTAGTGGCCTCAAAGTCAGGCATCCCACATCTCATCCCACCAGCTAATGGCCCACGTTGCCTCTTTTTAACTGGTCTATGGACATTTCGGCTACATAATTTCTAATAACTAAACCTACCGTTGAAACCAGTTGGGACAGTGGGGATGTACCTTTGCTTCAAGTCTCAACTCCTAAGTCACAGAATCATAGAATCTCAGAATGATTTGGGCCGGAAGGGACCTTAAGGTCATCTTGTTCCATTCCCTGCCATGGGAAGGAACACCTTCCACTAGACCAGGTTGCTCCAAGCCCCATCCAACCCTTGAACCCTTCCATGGGATGGGGCAGCCACAGCTTCTCTGGGCAACTTGTTGCAGTGACTCACCACCTTCACAGTAAAGAATTTCTTCCTAACATCTAATCTAAGTCTCGTCTTTTTGTTTAAAACTGTTTCCCCTTCTCCTATCACTACCTGCCCATGTAAAAAAATCTCTTTCACTCTTTTTTATAAGCTCCCTTTAAGTACTGAAAGGACACAAAATGCATCCTTATTCTGCAGTCCGAATGACCATGGTGACCCTATACAAAATGCCCATGAGGAGTAGTCCCTGGCCTGTGCTAATTCCCTAACCATGTCTGAGAATTGCTGATAGTACTTTTCTTCTAGGCTGAAAAGTTTGCCAGAGACAATTTCAACACTCTAATAGCCCAGCCAGCCAAGTCTAGTGCTTAGGGCAATGCTTGATAGCATTCAATTTTCTAGTCTTTCTGCAGTGCATGTGGCCAAAGTACAGCTGGAGTCAGCAGTATGGATACCTTGTCCTCAAGGATTTTCAAAGACAAGCTTCACCATCTCTCAACTGTCACCATATAGAAGAAAACAAAATTGAGAGTCATTATTTACTCAGGATCATGTGCTATGTTGGTGCCACAAACATAAACCCCACTTTGACCTGCTGGCCCAAAATTCAAGACGTGATTATTTGGTCAGCTTCATGTTTTCAAAGAATGGGTACCTGACCATTAACCTGAGCACACTGGTTTGTTTTACATCCAGACCATCTGTGATGGATCCAGCTGCCATGGATTTGCTTTTAGCCCACATGATTAGAAGCTGATGAACTTCTCCTTCTATTCTCTACCCATTGAAACAAACACAGAACTGTGTTTTATTTTTAAAATAAACAAAGGCAGGCTGGACTGAAACCATGGTAGGAATGGCCCTAATTCTGTTCTTGGCTGAACTGCCACTTGTAGAAGGTTGTTTTACGCTTATAGGGAGAGATGACTTACTGCTATCAGAATAATAAACTCCTTCCTTTTATGCTTCAAATCAAACTGCAATCTGGCCTGTGCAGAACACATTTCCCACTCCTCCTCCTCATTCTCTTCTTCCTCTACCATGGGCTTCAAACACAGAATCCAGATGCAAGTTATTTTTCCCCCAACCGAAGGATCTGACTTTTTGGCAAGCTGTGCAAGCTGATGTGTGGGCGGTTTAAAACTTCCCTCTGGGCCTGTCATGTGGTTAGGGCTGTCTGGGTTGCTCTGAACTTCTGGACACCATTTTCCTTTGACTCACCTTTTATTTCCAGCAGAAGCCGGGACCAAGTGTGCCTAGTAAATGGGACTCCACAGAAGTGCTCCGTGCAGCCAGGACTTGGACACTTTTTTCAGGCATGTGAACGCCTTTGGCTGGGTTCACTAGACAATGCTGTCAGGAGGAAATCCCTTGCAACAGCTGTCTCCCTGACTTCGCTTTGAGCCACTTCCTACTCAGTTTCTGAGTGTCTCTTCCATGAAAATTCATGCTCTGTCATGTGCTACTAGTTAAGTCAGCTGCAGAGTCTATTCTGAGTCTATCAGGAAGGTCTAATCCTAGCCATCAGAGCTGCAGCTCTGCCTTTCCTCTGCACCAGCCTGCCTTTCTTTAGATGGTGTTCAAGCAGAGGTTTGCTTCTGCATCTTGAAACAGATGGAAAGACGGTCCCAGTGACTCCATTGCACCATGAGTCAAACAACCATGCCAGAATTTAGCCCTTTTCCTTTAATTTAAATTATAATAGTTTTCTGCATCTTCCTGGTAAAGAGAAGATACGGCTCTGGTAAAGCAGTCCCAAATACCCAGATCTGTAAGTAGTGTCCTCCAAATTGAGCAAACTACCCTCTTTCATCTCATCTAGACTCCATTTGATATCAGCAAGACAGAATTCTGGGTAGGTCTCCAACACTGTGTGGGTCCCCAACCTCTTCATTTCGTCGCAGACCTCTGAGTGTGTGGATTCCTTACCTGCTGTCTTCCCAGCTTTACAAAGACAGGCTCTACACAACAATCTTACAGTCAGGGTCATCTCCACTTTACCTGCTTCTGAAAGCAGAAGGGATTATTGCTCTGTGAGCAACCTTTGATATTTCCCAGAGAAAAGCCACTGGATAATCCAGAACTGCAGTGATAGGATGACTGGCACTGCTCAGGGAGGGTGTCCTGCATCCTGTGACAGGGGTGGGAATTGTGATTAGTATATAATTGGTATATATTGGTAGTGCTGAGTTAATGGTTGGACTTGGTGATCCTGGAGGTCTTTCCAGCCTTACTGATTCTAGAATTCTATGATCATATATATAGTGGATTACTAACTCACCAGTGAGAGTATTACAGGCAGATGAAAGTAGATGTGGGCTGTGTTTCATGAAATACCTCTTCCCTATGATGAGTTGCCTCTAGACCCTCACAGACCTCTCCAGAAGTAAGCATAGGCTCTTTTGAGGGCACTTCAAACCCTCAAAGGTCCAAAATTATTAGAGCTGGTCCTTGTGATGCTTCCAATGGGGAAAAAAAATAGATTTAAAACCTTAAAACGAAACCCACAAGTGTTCTGTACCACTGAGGAAGGTACCTGAGTCTCCACCTGAGCTTGCAAGCAGCATTTTTTGATAAGTTGCCCAACCCACACACTGAGTACAGCCTTGCCTGGCAGGATCACAAAAGAGCTTGACAGTCACCATAAACATGACAACAGTAAAATGTTTAAAACCTTGAAATGGATTTGTCCCTTCATATGGAAAAAGATAATTTTCTAAGAGAGGCTGACAATGTGTGCTACAGAAATGAAAAAATTAAATTTACCGGATCACACAATCATTATAACATAAAGAAACATTGTAAACATTGGCAAACAGGCCATGACAAGTTATTCTTGCAACATGCATGAGCAGGAAAAATTGCTATGCTTTGGAGTAGCTCAGAAGTCATGGAAGTCAATTAAGGACATTAAATACAGAAACGAGCAGCTTCGACTCAAGTTATGTTCAAGTGAAGAAGATAACTAAACACAAATCTTTGCCCAGAGCTACTTAACTGATGCCAATCCCATTTTTTAAAGCTCTTAAAATGTTTTGATTAACTTCCATCAGTTTTCAGAAAACACACTGATATCTACTGTGCCTGTCCTTGAGCTTTGGGCTCCCAGGAAGACGGTTCTTCCCAGGTATTTCTACACAGTTCTGAAGCAAGGTGAGATTCCAAGGGGATTTTTATTTCACTATAGAGGTTCCCATGGTTCATAGAACCTTCAAACACACACCTGTATGCTTGAATTCAAATGCTTGGTATCTAGTGCTTGTCTCCACTGATTGGTATAATCATGGAATCACAGAATCATTTGGGTTGGGAAAGACCTCCAAGACCACTGAGTCCAGCCTTTGGCTGAACACTGCTGTGTCAACTAGAGCAGAGCACAAAGCGCCACATCCAGTCATTTCTTGAACATTTCTAGGGATGGTGACTCCACCACCTCCCTGGGCAGCCCATTTGAATGCACTAATGGTTAACAACTCTTTCAGTGAAGAAATTCTTTCTTATGTCCAGCCTGACCCTCCCCTGGTGCAGCTTGGTGTTATGTTTTCTTGTCCTGTCCCTTGTTCCCTGGGAGCAGAACCTGACCCCACCTGGATACAGGCTCCTGTCAGGGAGTTGGGGAGAGCCTCCTTTTCTCCAGGATGAGCCCCTCCAGCTCCCTCAGCTGCTCCTCATCAGACTTGTGCTTTAGACCCTTCCGCAACTCCCTTCCCTTCTCTGGACATGCTCCAGCACCTCAATGTCTGCCCTGTCATGAGGGGCCCAAAACTGAACCCAGGATTTGAAGTGTGGCCTCAGCAGTGCCCAGCACAGAGGGATGGTCACTGCCCTGGTCCTGCTGGCCACACTATTGCTGGTACAGCCCAGCTGCCACTGGTCACCTTGGCCACCTGGGCACACCTGGGTCATGTTCAGCCACTGTCACCAGCACCCCAGGTCCTTTTCCGCTGGGCACTTTCCAGCCACTCTGCCCCAGCCTGTAGCACTGGAGGCAGTTGTTGTGACCAGAGTGCAGGACTCAGCACTTGGCCTGGCTCAACTTCCTACAGCTGGTCTCTGTCCATCTCTCCAGCCTGTTTTGATCAATATATCAATAATATAGGCTATACAATCACAGAATCACAGTATGCGTCAGGTTGGAAGGGACCACAGGGTGTGACCCAGTCCAACCTCCCTGCTCAAACAGGGTCATCCTAGAGCATATATTTTATAATAATATAACATAACATAACATAACATAACATAACATAACATAACATAACATAACATAACATAACATTATATTATATTATATTATATTGATAAAAAATATGTTGTGCAACAGGAAGCTTGAGTTTGGCTAAGCACAGATCCATTCCCTCACATCAGCATGACTGGATAGATTGTTGTCTTGGTTTTGAAAGACAGGTGTCTGCTAAAGAAGGCAGGAGCCTCCCTTGGAATGGAAAATGTAACCCTCTTCCCTCTGATTTATTATGATTTTGAAATTAAGGGGCTTTCAGGCAAAGATATGAGAAATAGGAATAACAGTTCTTTACGAATATATAGAACAAGGCAATAACACAGAAATACTGGCTTAACCTGACAGAGTCAGGATACAACTTGACACCCTGTCAGGCAGGGTGGTGGCAGCAGTCCGATTAAGGGGTGGCTGCAGTTCTCTTGAAGTGATAGCTATGGTTCTGTCGAATTGGTGATCCTGTAGAAGGGTCTGGTCTTCCTCTGAAGGTTCAGCGGTGGTTATGGAACTCTTGCCCTCTGGGAATCCAGTAGGTAAGGGCTGAGTGTAGTGTTCCAAACCTCAGATTGTATCCAGGTAGGAATGCTTGGTTCCTCCCCCTGGGTGGAGCATCTCACAATGGGATGATGTCATTTTACGAGTCATGCAGTGAGGCTGGACAGCCCATTAACAGAAGATATCCCTCCAGAGGGAGTTATCAGGGATGTGACACGGAAGAGATAAAGAACACTGTCCCACCTGGTTTTAACAGCTGGTGGTAGAATACATACTTTTGCTTACATCTTACATTGTAACCTAAGACAACCGTGAACACTTACTTCAATGCCTTGTTTTGGATTCAGAAACTTAACTGGTGGCATTCAGGTTTGAAATCTGGCCGCAGCTCCCTCAGTACTTCCATTTCATCACCTATAAGATGGAGGATACCGTTTCTCTACAGGTGTTTTATAAGGCTTAACTCATTCATGCGTGCAGTGTTGAGATACTTGAATGAGCAGCGCCGTACCAGAACAATGTCTTATTTTGTGAACACATTCTCCAAAACTTTTCACACCCTCTTAGGCCTTCCAATGCTTCCTACTTCCCACCAGGCTGGGACAACTCCTCTCCGGACACTTATGTGCCCTATCCTGGCTGTGGAAACAGCAGGTGGTGAAAGGAACAAAAATGAATAGAGGTGGGAAGAAAAGTTATCCAGATATAGTGGAACCTCAGAAAAAGCTTCATCCAGGGGTGGAGTGAGATTGAAGAAGCATTTTCTTTTTTTCTTTTTTTTTTTCTTTTGCTCCCTTAGAAAGCTGGTTATCAATTCCCATCCACAGCAGTGACATCTTGTTCCCCATGACCACATCATTTTACACAAGAAGAATCGGACAACTGTCACCACATCTCTGAGAGTGGGGAAAGAGGGGCTGCAGAGCTGCTGAGATGTTTTTGTGCCTCTGCTCCCTCCTGGAAGCTCTGGAGGAGGGAAAGGGGAGGTAATGGCTGAGGCCTTCCTGCTGAAAGTCTCTCTGGCTGTTTTAAAGCTCTGTTAGCTGGTGGAGGGTTAAAACAGCCAAAAAACTGATGGGGAATTTGAAAGGCACAAATGTGGTTTCAATCTGATTCATCCTTTCTGCTCATCTTGCACCAAGTACTTCTGGGGCACAACAGCAGCATTCCTCTAACTCCTCCCTGTGCCCAAAAATTTTCTGCTCCTTCTCCTCACTCAAACAATGTAGGACCAAGTCCGGAGCAGGAGACAGTGAGTGAATATAAGTACTTTCCCTCACCCCCCTTCCCAGCCCTGACATAATAACAAACAGCTCTCCAAAAAGCACTTAAATTTACGAACAGTTTATAAATTCACAGACGTTGATTTATAGACGTTGGCTTGACCCAATATTAGACACTTTGGTTTCTTTTCTGTTTTCAAAGTGCTGCTGTTATGGCTTGGGTTCTGAGCGCTGTCACACACCAGAAACAGCCTCCAGGTCCTCCCCGCGGGCTCTGCTTCCCTGCAAGGATGGGCTGGAGCTGGGGCTGGGCTCCCATCCTGCCAGGAGTGGCTCTTCCTCTGCTCGGCAGGACGGCTCCCAGCTGGTTAGCAGCAGTGATGACAGGCTTTCTAGGCAGCTTCATTTCGGCTTCCCTGTCTGCAGGAATGGTGGCTGCAACATGGGGTGTGAGGAGGATCCTGTGCCTCCGTGTGTGGTATTCCCTGCCTACAAGCCTCTAGAAGGAGCGTTGAATTAACCAGGGAAAAAAAGCCTGAACACACACTTTCTCCTGGCCCCGAAGGAAAATCCCAAAAAAACCCCTCCATACCCTGCTTGGAGCCACTGTTAATTGGCTAAAAGAAATAAAAGTGAGCAAATTTTTATTCCATGAATGTTAAAATTCCACCCTGAAAAATCACAGGGCTGGTGTGTCCAGATTTCTCCTCCTATGGCCACCCAGCATGAACAGAAAACCCCATGTGCAGACCATGCCACCAGGTGAGATGAGGGTGAGGGATAACCGCCTTCCACCCTGTGGAATTTCACAGTCATGTCTGGCTTGGAAACCCAAAATTTGTGGTAACATACGGAACTGTGGGCTTTGATGGGAGCCATGAGGGCCTGGCTGGGGAATTGCCACATGTTGAAGGCAGCAGCGACCAATTCCTCCCCATCCCCTCTACACACACACACACACACACACACACACACACACACACATAAATAAAAGATAAGCTATCTATCAGTCCCTGCCATTTCCTACTTTCTGCCTCTGGGCAAGTCACCCAAGTTCCTCCAGCTGTGACAAAAAGAAGTGATGGCTCAGCTTGTATCCTGATCTTGGAGCTACTGATGGTGGAGAGAGCTGCCTTCATTGGACAAAAAGAGGGAAATTTTAATTACCTGAGAGAAAGCTGTAGTAAGGTGGGGATTGGTCACTTCTTCCAGATGACAAGTGGTATGACAAGAGGAAACAGCCTCAAGTTGTGCCAGGAGAGGTTTAGGCTACATATAGAAAAAAATTTCTTCACTGAAAGGGTGGTTAGGCATTGGAACATTGCCCACGGAAGTGATGGAATGACCATCCCTGGAAGTGTTCAATAAATGTGTGGATGTGGTGCTTAGGGACATGGTTTAGTGGTGGACTTGTCAATGCTGGGGTGTTTGCCATTTTGCTTCACTGCTTACAGTACATCAAATTGCTCACCTTGTTTCTCTCCCTGGCAGGCATTTTGCCACCAGGAGGAAAATCTGGTGGGGTCACCTGGAGATGTAGACCTGTGCCATCTCAAACCTTTATCTTTGAGTATGGAGTCCATGTTACTTTATTTTTTTATTTTCATACAGATCTTTTATGAAAGGCTTCACTAATAATAAATGTTCTAAGTGTTTAAAAGCCTAGGGTTTGCCATCAAAATAGAATTTTACCGTAAAAGTAAAATAAAAAATAAAATTAAGGAACGAGCCTAAATTTTTCTTTGAGAAATCCATGCATTTTTTAAAAATTGAAAGAAAGCCAGAACTCTTCTTTTGTTTTGCTTTTAAGACCAGTTGTCACCAGGTCTTCTATATCTTAGGGACCTTTTTTTCTTGAGTAACAAAAGAAAAAAATACTGGGAAAACCGAATGTTTAAGAACCTGTTGAACTGACCCTGTACAGGCACGGATTGTATGCAGGCAATTTTGCCTCTGAGTAGCCCTTCTCCATTGCTAATCCAGCCCCAGCCATGCTGTGAGAATGTCTGTCACCCTGCTGAGGTTTTGTAACCACTAACAAACCAGGCACCACGTACCCAGTGCATTTTAACTTGTGATTTAATACAGGATCTGAATTCCAGGCCACAGTTTCCTCAAGAGTCAACAGGCTTGAAACCTTCACTTTCACGGCTTTGCCAACCCATATTTACATCAAATGTCATCCAACTCACCTTAGGAACAGGATCTGCGGCCAAGACAATGGACTGGCTTCCAAGAGACCTGAAGGTTAAACCTAAAAGCACCAACTCCTTCAGATTAAATTTCAGTCCTTCTTGAGCCTTGGGGAAACCACCCATTGGGAAGCCCAGTCCCACCTTAACATTTTTTCAGTGTGGGGAAGGATTCAGTGGAGCAGTATGCACTTGTCTCTGGAGATCCATCAGACCCACAGTAAAGAGAGGCAGACACCAGCTGGCAGGGGCAGAGGGGCTCATCCCAACACTTATTCAGGTGCCATGCACCCATATGCCTGCCAGAAGGGGGGGAAAGAGAAAAAAAATCCTTGTGAAAAAGCGCACATAAAATAAATTACAGCAGCCCCCACTCCTAATTGAAATACCTCAGCTCTTCTTCTCGTGTGTGCCTGTGTTTAAACAGAAACCTGAAAGGCACAAATTCATATTATGGACTAATAGCCTGGAAAATTTCAGTTTAAAAAACAAAGCTGGCTTTGAGTTACACAGGAGAGGCCTGAAAAAAAGCATCTGAAACCACTAACTTCTATTTTTTCCTGCACTTTTTACAACATAATACGGGTGAACAGATTTTATTTTATTTTATTTTATTTTAAAAACTTGGTTTAAAAAAATAATCAACACAAAAATCCTCTCTCTGGCCTTCATGTGCCAAGTTTCAGCCCAGGGCAAATTTTTTACAGCTGAATTATACACCCTGAAAAATAAGGGGCTTATAATGACAACATTGAGGGTCCCCTAACTATAGTGGTATGAATGGGGAGGGAGGTATAATAAGAATGGTCCATAGTGTGTAGCAGCAGCAATAAGTGAAGGAGCCCTTACTCAGCATGAGGAATTCTATATATCTTGGAAGGTTTTCATGAACCTAAACATTATTGCTAAGAAAGGAATAAACAGTTTGAACTGCTGTTGCCATTCATCCAGCGCTCACATACTGAGGAATACACAAAGTTGTTCTCTCAAAGCTGGAATGAAATATTCCAGACATAACTCTTTCTTACTCCAGGGCTGGAGAGGATTTTGAGCTGTTTGAAAGGAAGTTGGAGAAATACTCTTGCTCTGGGAGATTTTTTTTTTTTTTTGTAGCAATGACGATAATTGACTGTGTGCCTACAGGACACAAAGGATCATTATTGGCTAGGGCTGGTATCTGTAGATGAAGTGAAACCAAAAGAAGGACGTGAACAAAATCATTGTTTGCTTGGGGTAATTCCATCTTGAATGTGGACCAAAATTGGTGGCCCAGAAAACACCCGGAAAACAGTTTTTAAAATTTTTACATTTTTAAGACTGCTACTTCCAAAATCAAATAATCCGTCAAGTTGGAGGCAGAAGTGGGATTTAGGCAGACAAAGGAAATAGGGTGTCTATGCCAACACAGCCTGGGCATCTCCTTACAAATGAAGATCAAATGTCAGGATTTCCACACAGAGCAAATCCCTTCACTTCACTGCCATTTTTCCTTCTGCCCTCCAATTACATCAGGTCAATCAAAGCATTGGGCTTCTGTCATTCATCTTTCATTTTAATTTCTGCACATCTATGTATGAGCAGACACACAGAATTTCACTTATAGACAGCTGTACCTACACATGTCTCTATATTAAGCGTCTCCCCAGTGTGTTTTTATTTTCTGTTCCTTCACATTCTCTGTATCAAGGATCACGTCAATATTCATAGCGGAATTTTGCCATTTTCTGAAAGGAAAATTCATCTGAATATTTTTCAAACAGCTCAGTGACTCCAGTCCTATTTAATGAAAGGACATGACTTTAACGCGTGATTCTCATCTCAAAGTGGGCATCTAGAAAAGTTGTCTTAAAAATATATTTCCAGTGTTACTGACTTCCCAAGAGCCTGTGCATTGCTGGCTCAACTCCACATGTCTACTTTGGAACCACCTAAGATTAAATAAGAAAATTTCCACTTCAAAATGGTTTGCTATGGTGCCAGTATCCCAACACTGCTGCTGCCTTTCCCCTCTCCCTCATCAAAAGCCACAATCAGTAACCACTAATAATCTGGATTTTACCACATTTTCATACCAATATGATACAACTTCAGAGCTGTTGTCAAGACTGTGATGGAGATTAAATTTGTGTCTTTCAGCACAGAAATTAAGATTATACCATGCTTCTTTCTGTATTACTAAATGAACCATTTCTTTTTTTTTTTTTTTTTAATTACTTCTGCTGGAAACCAAGTCCATGAGCATAAATTGAACTTGCAAATAAGTATTTGAATAGAGAAAGTAGTTCATAGTCTTAAATTCACACTGCTCAAGTAAACTCAGTCTTTAATCTCTGGAACCCATCTTGGACAAACGTTTCTAGAGTAAGTGTCAAGTTTCTGGCAGTAAATTTGGAATAATAAACAAAAACCTCAGGTGAAGAAACTTTCTAAGTCCCAAAACTGCATGAGTTACAAAGTTAATGTTATTAAGGAGAATTCCTGAGCATGGTATTTTTTCCATACCTGTGAAAGAACTAAAGTTTAATGAGTTTGTAAAAAGTTTGGACATGGAAATAAGTAAAAATTACACATAGGTATGATCCTAAAGGGTTGGACACGTAAATTAGCAAAATCTACATCTGTGAATAATCCTAAAAGTAATTTCCTTGAAAGAGCAGTGAATGAGTAGCCAAGCGTTTAATTCTTAATTCTGAGATTTAACAAGACATTGGAAATCTAAAAATCAACACATCTCTCTTGAAAGTTTTGGAAGTTACTTTATACCTTGTATCTCCCCACAGCACTGCTAAAAGAAAATAGGACTGAAGGGGAAAAAAGGATTTTCAATGCTCTATCAAAGTCTTTTCCTCTTTATTTCATATAAGCAATTCCTTCTTTTCCATAGATCAACAGGGAGAGGTATACATTTGACATAATAGTCCACTGTAGAGTTATTTGGGTATAAATTATTTTGTATTTATATCTGTGCAGTAACCAGAAGATTTGTGGATATGAAACTTTTCTATAAAGATGGAAAGACTGAAAGCTTGTAAAATTATGCTGTATCGCTGCTCTTCAAAATAGTGGCAAATTTTAGTAGCAGATATTTTGGGTTGAAATTTGTATGTTTAATAAAAAATATGGGGATTTCCATTCTAAATGAAGTGGAGCAGGATATATGTACATTGACAATATGTTCCAGGTTATATTTAAGCAAAATACATTTTCAAAGCTTTTCAGTGAGGCAAAAATATTTTTCCTGAATGTCTGAAAAATCTTGGAAAGACATTTTGGAGGGGAAGGAAATGTTGTGAATTGAAATGCTGAAAAATGTTTGGAAAGATCTTATGAACAGTACCCTGTCCATGTAAAGTCAAATATCTTTGTGGAGGCTCAAGTGGAGCCTTACACCAGCCACAGGGACAGTTTGAGGGCAAGGGCTGCCCAAAACCTCTCACAGTTTTCTCTGTGTGACTATAGAAAGTCCCTACTGCAATAATTTCTTAAAGCCCAGGTCAAGCTGTTCCTCTTCCCCAGGCCTCCCTGAGTGATGGGTACCCTCTAACCAGACTCCAAAATGGCATCCAGCAGGCCAAAGTCAGCTTTCATCCATCCACAGCAACAGGATGGAACAGGGAGGTTAAATATAGATAATTAGATTCACAATGAAAAGTCCTTTTGCTAAAAGTCATCAGGCCTTTGTGTCACAAACCCTCTTGTTTGGGTTGTCCACCTTGCCCTGTTTTGCACATGGTGCTGAGTATCCAATCCCAAAAGATCAGGTCTTCTCCAAGCTGTCACAAGCTGAAACTTTTCACAGTCTTGGCCTCATTTTGTAGCGGTGTGTGCCCACAGTAGCTCACAGGAGTTACTCAATTTCGTTCAGCTCCTTTTCTTTACACAGGGACTTTGACTGGACTCCTTCCTCTCCTTCACAAGAAAAGTGATTTTCCGAACGACACAGGCTAGACAAATGACAGATTGTCAGAACACAGCAGATGTTTTCTTTAAGTGAGATTTTTATTTGTTATTTTAAGGTTATTTCCAGATCCCTGACACTTATTCCAAAAACTCAGGTAACCAAGACAGAACTCAGAAACTGAAGTTATTCTTAGACTAATCAGCCACTGATCTAAATCCACAACACTAATCTCATAATTTGGCACCACAGAGTTTAACTGGTCACATCTGGATAAGGTATTCCGAGCTAACAGCCATATTCAGGCCCCAATGTTTTCAACTTGTTTACCCTGGGAAGTAAAACACTGAGGCTGTTTTATTCTGGGTGCAGTGAGACCTGCTTGGGTGGAGAGAGGACAATAATGACCCTCAATGAGATACGGCTGAAGTCACAGCTGCCCTTGGAACACACATCTCCATATTGTTTTGTAGCTCCATATTATTTTGTATGATTTTGTAGACTGCACTTGTCTCTTACAACCTCTTCCACCCTCCAACAAGGTGACAAAATAGACTGGTATCCAACAGCCTCTGTTGGGTTCTCATCTTCAGCAGATCTGCGCATGACAGTGTTACCAATGGGATCCCATGGCAGAAGAAATGAAGCTCCTTCCTTTTGATTGCACCCACTGAAGACTCCAAAAGAAACCCCCTTATACCACCCGTTCCATTCTTTCAACGCATAATCTTGAGGAAAAACATGATTACTATGATTGTTGCCATTACAGTAGAGCAAGAAGGCTGTGCCAAGGCCAGGTCCCAGTCGTGTCAGCACTGTGCAAACAAACACGGGGAGCATTCATGTTCCAGGCAGCAAGAGACAAAGGCAATATTATTACCATGCCCATGAACTGAGGCACACTGAGATTATCCAACTTGCCCAAGGTCACGCAGGAAGTAAGTGGCAGAGCTCGAAATTGAACCCAGATTTCTTGAATTGCAGGCCAGGATTTTAACCACAAGGCCATCTTTCGTCTCTCTCTCTCTCTTTCCCTGCCCCTCCCCAGTCTTTCTATTTTAGCACACTTTTGAAAAAAATTGCTCTTAAAAATCCATTCGGCAATACTTTAGGTATGCTGTGGCCTCCACAACCGTATTTAGCACAATTATAGGCTAAAAGGAACTCTTGCAAATTATGTGCAAATAGATACGTCTTTATGTAAATCCAAGTTCTTGGAACAGAAATCTACAGCCAAAAAAATACAAAGGTTTAAGCCAGGGAGGAATTAAGCTCCAAATTTTTTCCTCTTTGAAGGTTGGTGACTGAGGTACAACACTCTCCAGCTAAAGAATGGAGGGCACAGACTGGATGCCCAGGGAGTGGTTACGCCAGCTCTAATAAACCTGTGATTTCACCTACAGAAGTGTGAAGGCAACAGACACTTGGTCATTGTTTCAGAGGATTCTGTCACATGTATGATTTTTTTATATACGTGTGCATCTTCTAAACCAGTTACTCTACAACTTGTGCAAGAACACTGACAGCCAGGAAACTCCCTGACAGTGCACAGCCCCATAGCAGACAGGGCAGCTGAGCATTGGAGGGCCATTTGGTCCAAACTGTGCATCAGGAACAGTCTGTGGCTTGTGAAAACTTCAGGAGGTGTGAGGTATCCACTGCATGTGCCAGGGACTGCACCTGGGTCTCAATGCCCAAACCTCTTTTTGGGCAGTGTTAGATTTACCAGCTAGAAAGGAAAATTCTCCAAGACTATATTTAAGTTTAATGTTTTCTGCTCAAAATCCTTAAGCTTGGTCCACATGCTGGCCACTCTCAGTACAAGAGAATAGCTTCATTCACTTGTCTAAACAAAGCTGGATTTGGTTGGGGTAGCACCAGGAGCAATGGGGGAAGAAGGAAACCATGAGGTTAAACAGGGAATTTTGTAGGTAGAAGACAAAGAAGGGCCAATAACTCATTCCCTGCCCAGGATACTTTTCCTGACAGACTTATACTTGAATATATATATGATTTTCTGGAACACGTCCAAAACTAAATGAACAAGGGATCAGTCTGGTTGGGAACTGGGGGTTTTTACACTTCAGGATCACTTGTTGGGGGCAGCACTGGGGGGGAGTGCAGAATCAGTGGATCTCCATTAGCAGCTTTCCTGCTTACACCAGTTCAAATCAGCATCATGGGCTGTGTTTCTCAAGGGAGAAACACCTGGTGCTCTGTGCATGTTGTACATGGCATCTGCAAATGGGACCAAATACGAGTCAGCAGTGCCCTGGCAGCCAGGAGGGACATCCACGTCCTGGGGTGCATCAGGCACAGCATCACCAGCTGGGCAAGGGAGGGGATTGTCCTGCTCTGCTCTGGGCTGAGGAGGCCTCACATCAAGTCCTGGGGGAAGTTTCAATCACTGCAATATAAAAAAGATTGTGGACTGTTGGAGAGCATCCAAAGGAGGGCCACGACGATGAAGGGCCCTGAGGGGAAGCCGTGTGAGGAACAGCTGAGGTCACTTGGTCTGTTCAGCCTGGAGGAGACTGAGGGGAGGCCCCATTGCAGTTACAACTTCCTCATGAGGGGAAGAGGAGGGGCAGGCACTGATCTCATCTCTCTGGTGACCAGTGACAGGTCCCAAAGCAAAGGCTTGAAGTTGTGTCAGGGGATGTTTAGGGTGGACATTAGAAAAAGGTTCTTCATTCAGAGGGTGGTTGGGCACTGGAACAGGCTCCCCAGGGCAGTGGTCACAGCACCAAACCTGACAGAGCTCAGTGAGTGTTTGGACAATGCTCTCAGGAACAGGGTGGGATTCTTGGGGATAGTCCTGTGCAGGGCCAGGACTTGGACTCGATGATCCTTGTGGGTACCTTCCAGCTCAGCTTATTTTGTGATTCTGTGATTCTCTTCACAGTGAGGATCACTTAGGAATGGCACCGGTGGCTTTGGCAGAGCAATCCAGCCTTGTAATATGGTAACCTTTGGCAGTACTTGGACACAGGCAAAGGCTGTGGAGTTTAATTTCAGACTGATCCAGCAACAGGCAGGAGCACCAGCGATGCTGGCTCAGCACTTCCACCAGGACTGGCGCAATTCACTAACTCTTTCCTTCTGGGCTCTTTTTTAAAGTGCCAGCTGGGACCATGCTGCTAAGCTGTCCTCTGAACAACACTACTGTTAATAATAATAACAATATTCAGGTCTTACATAGCATTTTTCACCTTTAGATCTCAAAGTGATTTACTATGGAAGGCTTTGGAGGGCTTTAAGAACAGATTATACAGACATCTGTCAGGAATAAACCAGATTTCCTGACCCTGCCACAAAGCAGTGGAATATTTTGGTGCTCTTTCCAGCCCAGAATTTCTACGATTTCCCCCATTTTGTACAGAGAGGACATTAACTCATTCGGTAACAAGATTACCTCTGTGGACCACCCTGATGCTTCTTTGAAGCCCCCATGGCAGCCCAAGACGTTATAAATGGTATAAGAAAAGAGTTGAAGATCTCCCACCCTAACACTGTGCCCAGTAATTGTGGGTGGTCTCTGAGGAAATGCACCAGTATGCCTCAGATCGGGCAATTATAAAAAGATAACATTTCCAATGGTAGGAAACCAGATGTTGTGTGGGAGCCTTGACAAAGGCCATAAGCCAATGGCAAAAGTAGGATTCATCCTGCAGGATGGGGATAGACAGCCCCCCATCTCCCTCTCCTGAAAAATGGGGGCTGGACCAAGTAATTAGACTGGACACCTGACTTTTTGGTTTATGAACTAGACAGGACACTTGATTTTTTGGTTGCTGAAGTTAGATCAGAGGCATCACAGCCAGCCTGGGAAGGGGTAGCTGGATAGTCTCATGGTTTCTTTGCAGAAAGAGAGCTCCCATGAGCACCCAGACATCTCAAGGGACTCATTTCAAAGTCAGGCTCCAATGACTCTGAAACAGCACTTTACCTGCATTCTCATAAACATCAGGAGATGCCAAAACTGATGTCACAGAAATTAATTAGCAGAGGAGTTTAAAAAACACACCCTGGCAATGGCAGAGTGGAGATCGTGACAGCAGCCTACGCATTGCTGGTGATGATTTTGTTACAGTGACACCCTGATGATCTTCAGCTGCAACTGGAATAAAAGAAGTAGATCTCAGTGCACTTCAGAAAACTGCACCTTCCAGGTGAAGAGCAGCTGGACTGACCTCAGAGCTGCTGTGAAAGGGCCCCAGGGATTCCCCAAATGTCTAACATTGGAAAGGTCACTTTTTCTTTGTAAGTGTTGGATCTTAGGGATTATATTATTCTGTTACAGTCTTGCTGCCTTTTTTTTTTTTTTTTGGTCAACAAAGGACTTAATGCTTCTGCTTAACTACAGCAAAACTTGTGTCTGGTTTATCTGGTGTGTAAAGTAGTGACATAGCCACTGAGCATTCGTAGGAGCAAGAGATCCAAGCACATTGGAGGTGCAAACCTGCCCTGTGGAGATTCTGCAGAGCAATACATATTTAGTGGCCCTCAGGGGACTGGAATTTCTTTGTAAACATCAGTCTAAGAAGCAAAATCAGCAAGTGCCAAGAAAAAGAGGAGCCATTCTCAAGCCAGGAACAACCTCATGTTCTTTTGCAAGGGACACAGAAAAGTGACAAGAAACAAGAACATTCTGAACTGTAGGAATAAACTGCTCATTGTCACTGTTCAGGGTTGGGGTTTAGTCATCATGTATTTGCATACCTGTATGCACAGACCAGCACCTAAAATGCCCCTGGGAAAGTCAAACAGCAGAACAGATCTTAGCTGAACAGCTGTTCCATGCAGATGCCATGATTTTAAAATAATTTTATGAAATGGAAATTATTTTAAACTCTTTTTTCAATAATGAAAGTATTTTTAATGACTTTTTAATTTTCATCCAAATTTGGATGAAATGTAACTTTTCTTGTTTTCTCACTTAAGGAAATATAAAAGCAAGAAACATCAACCTATTCCATTCTGCAGACCATTTTTCTGGTTTTGGAAAAGTTTTTTGATAAAAAATTTTCAGTGCTCAGTAAATAAAGTCAGTGCATTCTTCGAAATCTTTTCTTTCCAGGGAAAATCTTCATTTGTGATAGAAGTCCTCTTTTTGTGGAAATCAGGTTTTGGTGGAAAATTCTGACCACCTGTGGAAATGAAATCTGTGAACAGTGTGTAATTTAGGAGTCGGATGAAGATAAATTCAATGGACTGGTTTTTAGTTTCTCATGTTTCGGAGCGAGGCAGGCATCCAGGCCCCTCCATGCCAGCACAGCCACAGGGTTGGACACTTGTCAAAGCAGTTGCCTTTGGGGCTCTCACGAGATCAGGTTTTTACTCAGTGAGAGCTCCACATCTTCGAAGGGAGCAGGAAGGCCACAGGAACAGCCTCATTTCAGCATCAATCCCAAGGAAAACCAGGGATATGGAGGGACTTCAGAGTTTTAAGAAACAGCAAACACAGAACCAGTCCTGATTTTCCCCACAGATATAGTGAAAAGACGTTCAGGCATAGTTTAAAGTTTTTTACCAGTTAAAAAAAACCCAAACCAACAACAACAACAACAAAAAACCCCCCAACAAAACCCATGTGAACTTGTTCACTCATCACCTTGAATAAAAAAGGGCAAACCCTCCCCATTCCATGAAGCTATTCTTGGCCACTGTGAGCTGAAAAGCAGGGAGGGCAGTTTAAAGGGGGCAAATGCAATTAATGCTCCCACTTTTGCCATATTTCTGGGCCCAGGGGACAAATCAGGAAACTTTATGTCAGCAGGAATGTGAACAATAAAGGCGAAGTGGGTTGCATGTTAGAAAACCGTTTCACTCCCTTTTTATATTTTTTTTATTTTATTTTTTTGCCCAGCAGTATGATGTGTTAACAATTTTGTTGGTTTAACAGTTCACACTTCCAGCACATTTATCCATTGGCACATGGGGGTTTTATGCATTTAACAGTTTTCTTCATTAAAGTGGGTTCCACTGTGTCTTAAAAATTGTTTTCCTTAGACTGCGTGTTTGTTATTTTATATGGTGTGACTGAAAAGCAGGCCAAAATTCTGGCCTTGGAAAATGCACACTGCAGAGAGGAGCCCAGCGCGGGCAGCAGGATTAGCCTCCCTCAAAGCCCAGCACAAATTCTTTTAAGAACTGCTGATTGCACTTTGAAGCTTTTCTCCCCTAATTGCTGGATGATTCTTAATTTGTCCTGAGCTTGGGAAAACGAATTGCAGATGTATGTGCTGCAATCAAAATCCTCTCTGCACAGGATCTTTGTGCGCTGGTGTGGAGATGTCCTTCACCCCCTTCCGCAGCGCCTTCCAACCACCTGGTTTTTCACAAAAAACAGTGCCAGCATTTCAATTTCTTTTTTAATTTTTGAAGGGAGAGCAGGGGCTGGGGGAAGGGAGAGGGCGGCTGTTATTTCTACAGCAGCAGGACTGGTTCTTAGAGGCATAAGAGACACCCAGGTGTTTTCACAGTGAGCCCTGTGCAGGGCCCTTTTGGAGCCCAGCTCGATTCCTGTTTGCCAAACTACACTTTCAAGAGGTGTCAGATATCCAGAACCTGTTTCAAATGCCAAGTCAAGCAACGGAGGGGAAAAAAAAAACAAGGGGAGGGAGGAGGGAAGAAGGGGGATATGGGGAAAAGGGAAAGGGGGAAAATGTTCCTCCTCGAAGAAAAAGGTAGTTGTTCCAACTTGGCTGTTTCTTTTTAAAATAATTAGTTAAGCAGTGCATAAAAACAGGTAAGTCTGTTCTGCATTGCTCATAGCCTTGGCAGGCCCCATCCTTCCCCACATTGGAGGAATGCCTGTGAACCACCGCTGCACAGGAGAAGGGAGGGGAATTGTATCGCCGTGACCTAAGGCAACCCAGCTTGTAAGGTTAACCATAATTTTTTAAACTAACATGACCTCTGTTAACCCCTCCGCTCCAATATTGAAAAAAAAAATTTAAAAAAAGTTAAGAAAGAGAAACATGTTTACAAAACCACTAGAAGAGTAAAGGGGGAGCAAGAAGCTGAATATCTTGTTCCTTTGGTCTCTCCTCCATCCATCCCTCACTTGCTCCTTTGTCCCAGTGTGTCCCCAGCAGTAACTGGTGTTTACTGGGCCATGATGCAGCATGTCTAGGGACTTTGCTTTTTCTAATGAGTCACAGAATCATAAAATTAAACCATTCTGGGAAGCCAAAAAAATTCTGCTCCATGTGTGCATTCAGGGCTTTGCAGGAATGTTCATGTCTGGATGTCTGAGTCACATGCTCTCACAGTAAACGTGATACATCCTCTTTTTAATGACACCATTGGCCTGATATATTTATTTTATTTCCCTCTACTCATCCCTTTCCCCTCATTCTGCAGAAGAACGCAAGCTATTTCCTCCAGCTGGGATGCCAGGTAAACCCACCTCAGGCACCCTTTGCCCTTCCCTCTCCTATAGCTGCCTGAAATCAAGCAACCAAAGCCAATGCCAGCACGGCTCCGGGCCAGCTGGAGGTGGCATGGGGCCATGGTCTATGGTGTAGTCAGCTTTAGTGTCAACATTTGGATGCTGAGTTCATCTCAACCAGAATGTGCCAAGCTCAAGGGAATCCAAGTCTGCCACAGAAAATACATATGCAACACACAGCCCACACATAGGCATTGGCTCAGAGAGGGGACCGACTCATTTCTGGGTCTCAACACTTTCCCTATGGCTCATTCCTACCTCCACTCACTTCTGGTCAGTCAGAGTCAGATGTGGCATGAGGAAAAGGGTGTAAGTACAATATGGAGAGACCTGACCTCATCTCCCACCAACTCATAAGCTGCAGATGCTGCCTGACTGCTCTTGAATACTCACCTCCTGCGTGCTCCACTAGTTCACTCCAAACTCTGACTTTACATGGAAGTGAAGTTAGGCCCCTCTTAAAATATTTTTTCTTTGAAATGCTTCCTTCCCTGCTTAAACAAGCATAAACAAACACTCCTGCTTATGTATTTATAATTATTAAGCATGGAAAATCTACCAGTTAAGTAAAGCTAATGTATAAAGTAGGGGGGAAGAGGCCAAATTCTCAAATGGTATGAACTGGCAGATGTTCAAGCCTTCACTGGAAAAATAGGCTTGAACTACTATTCGTCTAATATGTAGTCTAGCCCTCCATCCTAGAATTAGCCCATGTGCAATTAATTGTTTATATAGAAACATAGAAAGGTTTAGGTTGGAAGGAAATTTAAAGACCATCTGGTACCACCCTCCCAGGTCAAGCACAGGGACACCTTCCACTAGATAAAGTTGCTCGGGCCCCATCCAATCTGGCCATGAACACTTGAAGGGATTTCCAGTCCTTTTGGGGTGCACCAAACATGGGAAATACCATATCTACTATGGACCACTCACCAGGAGATGCACTGAGCTCCACTCTCCACAAACCCACTTTTTGGAAACAGTAAAAAACAGCTGCTGTCTCTGTCTGTTCTGGGTGGTTGTCCTTTGTAAAAGGTCCCTATCATCCAAGAGAAGGCAAACACCTGCTTCCAAGGTTGAAGCTGAGCACACCCAGTTTCAGCACCTGCCTCTGATGGTGCTTTCTGGAAGAACGACCATCTACACTAAGTGATAAAGAGGTCTGCATCCTTATGAATTTAAACAAATTCCTCTCACCTCATAATTACAGTCAGTGACATGAAGGAAATGCAGGTCTGAGCTCCAGCTTCCAGCCAAGGAGATATCCTGGGAGGTGTGCTAGAGGTAGCAATCACCCCAGAGAAAGGTCTGGGTTCTAGGTGTGATCTCACTGTTTTAATCTATGAGGGCCCAAGGAAGGTGGGTTCTGAAAGCCTTGTAAATGTCATCACTGTGCTGCTCCTGTGTGTGCCAAGATGGTCCCATCCCGGATGTTGAACAGTCTGAAAGCAACTGTGGCTGACATAGGCTGACTGGGAGAGCATCTTGGCCTTTGTCTAGTCTTGAACTGTGTCCTAGGAATTGTCTGGGTGAGTAATAGTTGGCCTAAGCCCTGCTGGAACTCTTCTAATAATTTAGCAATATAACCAGTCAAGCCTTAGGACCAGGACTTAATACAGAAGTAGCACATCAGGCCACAGTTAAAATATCTCAGCAGGTCCCACTGGAGCACTTTGTAAGGCAGTTCCAGGGATGGAGGTACAACTCATTCATCTGTACTTGCATGTCAGCGTCTCTTTTCATGGACCATGTGCTTATGATTTCATCGTCTGATTTCTGGACATAAAGAAAACAAAATGTTGGAGACTGATTTTCTAAACTAAGCAAGGGGGAAGAGAAACTGCTGATGGAGAAGAACAAACTTGTCTCACGCTGAGGACTCCAGTTCCTCTCAAAAGGCATCACTGGCACATATGTATTTGTGTAAGTCTTCCAGTTCCCACCCTTCCTCCAACCCGCTTTTTTGCTATTCTAAAGCTGTTTGGAAAATACTGCAATTCTTATTCTTCACAAATATTTAGTGTCTCAGAGTTTGAATGAATCTTTGCTGCTTTTATAAATTCACTTTGAGGTGAAGAAAAAGAAATCAGTAACTTTTTTCTACCTCATTCACTTGCCATGTTGATTTATGGTGATCTTCTGCAGTGGAGAGTTGACTTCAGCATTTTAATTGATGATGAGCAACAAGACATCTCTGATACATCTATGTTAACAGAAAAAAGAGTTCCTGAGGCTATCTGTCATAGTAAAATAAAAAGCCTTTTTACTGATATAGTTAATGGAATGAATAAATGAGCATCTATCTGAATATGACTGCCTGGTCTCAAAAAAAAATTCTGATAATGAAGTTTCACCCAGGTTTGAACTGTTTTTCAAGGTTTGGAGAGTTTTCTTCATTAGTCCCAGATACTGTTTATGTTTTTATCCTATAGTTTGTGGGCTCCATGAGACCTGGTGATTGAAGGAAGGAAAGTGATAGGCAAGTGACTGGGAGAGCTGATAACAGAACTCAGTCAGATTCTGATTTCAGGGCCACATTCTCTGTCTCACTATGCCCTGCCTTCTAACTTCCTCCCAAATTTCTTCTTAATTCACAGCCTTATTCCTTAACATTGTCTCTTGAGGTTTTCTCAGCCAGAACAGAGAGTAGTGCATGTAAGATTCATTTGGTCTTAAAACTATTGCTGTAATGAAAAAATACATTATTTTCCTCCATTTCCTGGAACACCTTGAGATTACTTCAGAGCCATAAGGGAAATGAGAAAGAATATGGGTCATCTTTCCTCACTCTCACTTTTTGTACATTTTTGCCTGATGATTTAGGTGAAACATCCAGTATGAACAAGAATATGTTGGGAGTCTCATTCTTACTCCTCAGATGCCAAACTGATGAACAAAAAGCACTGTAATTTGTTACAGTCCTTGATTTGGACTGGTATTGCATATACACATTTTGTAATTTTTTTACGTACTAAAAGGACATAAAACAAGATTTGAGTAACTTTAAAAGTACCCAAAACTATATTAACTATTCAAAACTTTAAGACATTTTCTGAAGATGCTGAAATTGTTTTATTGTTTTAATTTAATTATTTTAAACTTAAATTGGCATCCTGTAATCCCTGCTAAACCAGGCCACAGGTATCAGTAACCGGGCATCTGAAAAGACGGTCTAATTTGAGGCAGGTTTTACCTTCACTCTCTTCACAGGAACATTGTGAAATACCATAAAATACTTTAATGTTAAATAAATATATGGGTACCAGTGTGATGGATATCACAGAAGGTTCTACAAGATTGTGAAGTATTCACTCCCTGACCCTGAAATAAATAGAGCCCAAGGCTGAATAGCAGAGGAAAACAAACAGTAGGACCAGCCAAAGCACCCTGAATAAATCAGGGACATTTGTATCTACTATAGACCTTTTTTTCCTCTATAACACCAAGCACAGAGCCTTCTATTGATCCCATCAGACTTGACACCCCGGTCACCCTCACCTTTTCTGGTTGTCACTTCTATCTCAAAGCCTGGAGCTCCAGCTCACTGCACTTCACACAAGTTTTCCACACACCCTGCAAGCTCACCTTCCAGTCTCTTCCTTCATTATGTTGGCAGGATCCTCCCCATCAGATTAAGGTGAACTACTGCGAGGCTGCTTCCTTCAGTGCTCTGTATGATACTGGCATGGTGAGTAATTAAAGCATCATAATTACAAACTTTCAGCTATTCCACAGTCACTGAAATGGATCCACATAGGAGGTGAGAAAATCAGGGTCTTCCACTGTAGCTCTGGGCCGGATTGTGGTCAATGCAGAGGCACTCTGGGAAAATCAAGTGCCTCAATCCTAATAAGCAGCCCTTAAATGAGATTTTCAGAGACATTTGCTAGATCTGGATGGATTTTCATCAGAATTGCCAAAGCCAAATTCCGACTTCAGAGCATCCCACTCCTCCCATTCCAAATCTTTGTTCCACAGACCAAGTTTACTAGAATTTTAACAAAAAAGTTGCTTAGTTTTTTTCCAAGGCAGCCTAAAGATGTCTTGTTTTCCTCTGACATTAAGAATAATTTTAGCTATATTTTTGCAAAACAGCTCTGCTTATGGAAAGAAACCAGTGGTGATATATACACAACTAGGGGCAGGTATTGTGTTAGAGCATGCTGATCAAATATACTTCATTGTCTGATATTTCCGTTTAAGTTTGATTCAGTTCGTATTTCATACTTCTGGATCATGACTGATCATGAACCCAGTGTGTTTCCCTGCAAACACAGAGAGTTTTCAATCCTTTCTGTGGCCCCAATAAGGCACTGTTAAAGAACTGAGGATAATAAAAACTCCCACTGAATTAAGTTGGTAGCAGGAGGATGCAAGCCCTATGGAAAACTAACGAAAATCAAGCTCTGATTCATCTGAATGGAGCCCCAGTTTGTGAAAAATGTAAAGGAAGGACATTGATTCTCCACTACAGGAAAAGCAATCAGCAAAACCAAACAATTTCAGCTCACATTCTGCAGAAGGAAAGAAATAAATCTCCATAGCCACTAATAGGATTCCTCTGAATGAACTTGAGCCCAACAGTAGCATATAGACAGAAGCCTGCAACCCAAAATAGAAACCTCTTGGAATCCACAGCTCATCTGGACAGGATTAGAGAAACGTTCCCTGAACATTTAGTGAGTGACATGTCAGAAAAGAATTGAACCAATTTACAGCAGTCCTGGAACGTCCCAAACATAGAACCTCTGAAAACAATGGGATAAGAAGGAATTCTTTGTCCACTGCAGCATAAAGCAACTATTTCAGGCAACAATATCAGTGACATTAATGACTACAACACAATCTTCGGGTAGCTCTGAAGGCACTTTTGAAATCTATGGCTGGCCCATGGGTACAATGCTGAAATTGTACCCTACCGAAAGTTTTTTCACTGGTTTCACAGTTCCAGGGGAGATTAGTCAGATTTGCCTCTGACTTGTATTTTGGTCACCCTGAAGCAGAACAATGCATAACACGATGACAGTGAGGTTTGCTGTGGGAAAATTGGGGTTTTCTTTCAGTGGGGTAGCTGGAGGGGAAGTGAGAGAGAATTGTCAATACAGCTGAGTCACTTGAGCCAAAAAGCTCTTGAAAAAGTCACTCAAATATGACAAGACCAAGATTTAAACACTGAGAAAGACCAAAGCAACCCATGCCTGTAAAGTAACATAGAATGTTCCTTTTTTCCAAGGCATAATTCAAGCTCACTACCCAGATCCCAGCTGACATTCAGGGAAAGTGCTTGGAGGAGCTGGGCTGCACAACCTGGTAGAGCAACACTGTTCTATCAGTGTTACTGTTTCAGAAATTATCATCTGTTTAAATAGACTGTAAGTGAAAAAAGGACTTTTCTTATTATAAAAGTATTGTTTCAACAAAGTATTATTTGGCAGATGCATATCAACGTGAAATAGTGAACTTCAACCCCTCTGTCTCCAGGGGAAGGTAAGCAGCCCAGATTTGCTCCTGAAGGAAACTGAACTCACAGGAGCCACACTATTAACCCTCAGATCACATGGGAATGGAATATAAATGCCTAGAAAGGACAGATGAAAATATCTGAGATATATTTGATCCCAGGTGGTGTAATAATGTTCCAGATCACATCAAGTGGACAAGCTGGAGTCTTAAGCCTCCTCCTCCTCCACACTACTGGAGAGGCTGCAGCCACTCCATCCTGATCCCAATTAAAAGCTGTCCAAATTTATCTCCGTCCCTGGTATTTTTAGATTGCATGTTCTTACCAAGAACTCTTTGAAACTGATGCTGAACAGAGTTACTCCTGGCTTATGTCAGAGCAGGGAAGATTCAACCCCTAAGAGATTCTGCTGCTCTTTTAAGCTTGTTTTGCTTAGGCTCTGGATGAGGAGCCAATTGTAGTGAGACCAAGAGTGCAGCATGATAAACAGAATATCCAGAGTTTTCATAACAAGGATTAGGAAAACTAAAGACTTTTAAAGGGGCTAAAATTCATTCAGTTGGCAAAAGGGGTGAAGGCTGCCACATTTCAGATAACAAAAATCTGAAAGTGCCAGGCAGCACTTTGCGTGAGTCTGCAGCTCAAAACTGGGGCCTGGATCCAGGTACCTGCAATTTCAATAGAAACCTTCCAGACTTGGAATCAGCAGGCTGCAAAATGTCATAACTTATGTCATGAGAGCTTTTCTCAGACAAAAACAATCCTCCCTTGAGGAAAGAGGCTCACTCAGACACACTGAGTCATTGTCTCTGTTCCCCTACTGACAATCTTCACATTGAGGGGTTTTAACCATTTCAATCAAACTTTATAACAAATTAGAAGTATTAGATGTATTACATTCTTGCAGTTTAAAAAAATTAAAAATAGGTGGCTAAGTGGAGAAGGAAAGGCCTCTTAATTCTTCCAAAGAAGAAAAGAGTTCATGGTGAGCCCAGCTTTTATTAGATACCTGAGACTCCATGTAGGGGATGGTAGATACAGAAATGCCAGATGTGCAGGGGCTTCTACCAGCATTCCTGATGTAGAAAACATCAGGAAACCTGCATCCCACATCACTGGCTTGTTGTGCTGTGGATTTTCTGGTGTCTAATGCTTAGTTTACATGCACCCTTAGTGCCATTGAGTTTAAAAGCCAACCAACGTGAGATACAAACCCTTCAGACACCAGGAGCAACCAGGGCAGGTATTTGTGAGTGTCTAGTCTTAATGAAAATAATTGGACAGATAGATGATAGTCATTGTTCCTAGAAGGTTTTCAAACATAAATTTCAAAACAGAAATACAAAAAAAAAAAAAACATGGCATAGAGGAATAACATTTACAAAACAAGCAAGATGCTCTTCAGGAATATTATTTCTGTTGAACTCACCTATGGGGGCAAATGCCTCATCTGGTGTTATACGTATTGACCCAAATGCCCTTAAAATATACAAATATGACTGTAAAGTCACAATGTTTAAAATAATAATTTCACTGAACCACTGTGAGACAAAGGTGCAGGTAATTTTCTGATGGGCCTGGTGAAGTAGGCACAGCAAACACTAAGGATCATTAGAAACACATTGCAGCTTTGAGAAATCACTTCCTCCCTGGCATGAATAAGAGGTCACCAGACATGCATACAGAAGGTGCGATGCATCATTTCTCCCATGGAAGAAAGGAAACCACCTCAGGGCTGAGTTGTGCATGACTCTATTTGGCAAACAGTCAAAATATTTTGAAGCAGAGTTTCTGTGCAGAAATTTCAAGAGATGTGAGTTTATGTTCCTATTCTTTGCAGTCAGCTTAGAACTCAGAGAAGGAAAAATATAGCCTTCAGTGGTGAAGGTTTGATAGAAATTACGAGTGCAATGGATTATTTGTTGCAGTTTTGTTCAATGCCCAAAGATCTTCCATGATTAATGGAAAATCCCTCACCTGTACACTCTATGGGGATGGTACTCATCTTGTCAAAAACACCTGCTCTGGCATTGATTTTGAGGATGGGAGGATTTAGTTTAGCATTTAACATTACATTCTTTAGTATTCCAGTCCCAATATGTCTTCATCTGGCCAGGCCCTACATTGCTTAGCTCCCAATATGTGATTTTTGCCCAAAAAACATCACTCTGGAGATAGTCTCATCTTGGGACTTTCCATGTATCCTCCACTCTTAGATTCACATGAACAACTGTTTGCTTTAGGATGAATCATGTCATGTTTTTACAGTTTCTGACACTTATAAATATTTTGCTTCCGCTTGGCAGTGAAGTCAGCCACTTACTATTATTAAATGTCGTGCTGCGTTATTCCCCTTTTTGGGTGATGATCTCAGTGGAGCCCTGACCGAATCCAGCTTCACACTCTCAGATCTCACAGAGATGCTACTGGTGTGTCTCCCATTTGTAACATCCCTGGTTACCAGCTGCGTTGAAAGCCTTTGCTAATATGTTGGATTTACTCGTCCTCTCGAGCTGATTCCAGCCCTGTGGTTTGCTAAAGGTCAGGCCCTGGATGGCTCTAAATTTTCTTAAGTGGAATTCAAACACCGCAGATGAGTATGTGTTCAAAGTAGCTGTCTTGGGTGGTATGGATTCAGACTTGGTAATTGTGCTCAGGATTGGTGCCTCTCCTCTTCTTCGGGGCAGTGATCAGATGTGGGCGACCCGACCTCTCAGTGTGCTGTCCATCCACCATCATTTGTTCAGATCCCAACTGCCTCCAAAATTTCACACTCAGGCTAGAGCCCAAGTTGCATTTTGAGCTGTGCACCCCTACCTCCCACCCCATCCCCATGGTGTCCCTGCCTTTGGCCTGACTCAGTAAGTGCAATTCTCACTCTCTTTTTGCTGGCTCGCAGGCAGCGACTGCATCAGCCGTAACTCAAAATTGTGAACAGATGAGTAGATTACTTACTTGAACTGTACTCAATCATTACATCACCCTTGTGCTGAAAATCACAGCACTGGCTCCCCATAAGATTTTGCATCCACTTTTGGGTTTGGCTCCAGAGCTACTGGATTTACTCACTTGCTCCAGCTTACCTAAAAGAACTGCTTGTGCCTCATAGACATCCTCAGACTCTGAGATCAGTTGGTGCCGATTTATTGATCATTCCAACTCTCTGACTGAAAACTGCTGGTGTTGGAGGCTTGGCTCCTCCAAATGTATTTTGTGGAAATCCCTGCAACCTTCATCCAAGAAGGGGGATGAAAATAAATTTGCTAAACTGTCCAAACACAAAGAGAAAACATTTTCTTGAAGCTGACAACAGCTTGGCCTCAGCAAAGGGAGAGCTCAGAGATTTTTTTTTTCTTTTTTTTTCATGAAACCCTTTTGGTGTAATCTTTGCATTCAGAAATTTTCTTGACTCAGGAATAGCTGTGGATGCTAGACAGGGTGAAGATAACAGCAGTGAGGAGCCAGAGGGCTGTGGCACACAAGTCTGCCTGCCCAGCCATGGTGGATAAGCCCCTAGGAAGGCCCCCAAAAGCAGCAATTCCTGGGCTGAGGTCCTCAGAACTCCTGGCACTTCCAGCAGAGCCATGACTTAGCACTGGGCAGTTTTAGCAGTCATCAACACTCTTTTGGAGGTGCTGATCTTTCCCCACAGCAGGGTCAGTGCTGGCTGACTCAATCTGTCCCGCTATCAGTGCCTCTCTTGCTGCAGGTTACCCTGTGGTCATCAGAACACTCGCCACCATCCCTACCTGCTCTTTTTGCCATCATGGTTCAGTTTGGAAGTCAAGCCTGACCTATGCTGAGCAATGTGCTCCTGTCCCTTGGAGAAAATTAGCTCAGGACAAGATCAAGGGTGTGTAAACCATGAGTCAGGGCACCAGTGAGGGCTTTCCCACCCCATCCTCCATGTGCAGCCACTGTTGCTGCAATGAGGGGCACTGCTGTCTGCTCGATACAGGGTGAAATTATCCTTGCAATGCTGCAAGCTGAGGCAGCCTGGGGGTCACTGCAGAAGAAAAACAATCCACAAAATGAAAACCAGCATTTATAGCCAATTGGCTCCTTGCTAAACATGCTCACCTGATGGGTCAAGGCGTGGAGAAAGGGATGATTTCTCTGTCCACGAGTCACGTCAGTTCAGGCCAATGGCTCAGTGTCTCATCTGGTCAGTTCTTACTGTCAGAATCACACATCATAAATCCTACAGCCTAAGAGCAACTAGGGGCAATAGAAGAAAAAAGAAAGAAAAGGAATGAAAAAGGAAGAAAAGGAAAGAAAAAGAAAGAAAAGGAAAGAGAGGTGAGGCGAGGTGAGGAGAGGAAAGGAGAGGAGAGGATGTGTGGCTGACAGCCATGGGACACATACCTGAACAAGGGAGTCAAGGGGGAGAGACCTCTGGCAGCAGTTCACAGGCAGGGGATGGGGGTGGCTTCGCAGTCGTCACTGAATCATAGGAACATAGACCCATTATGGCTGTAAAAGACCTCTAAGATCATTGAGCCCAACCACTAACCCAGCACCATCACGTTAACCACTAAATCATGTCCCCAGGATGCACACTTTATCCTCAGGGTCGGTCCTCACTGAGGTCAGTGGCAGCAGCTTCAGAATCCCGGTCTTTGCCTTGCTTCTTCCCAGGCTGAGTTTCAGGTCTTGCCAGCATGGCACAGCTTTGGCACAAGCCATGTGCCTGCCTGGACCTACAGGTTGTTCACTCCTTTATTAGCTGTTCCCTCTTCTAAACTTTGCCACACGCGCTTTCGTATTCTCCCTTGAAGTTTTCCACAGTAGGGATGAAGGGAAGCTTCAGGAATGGCTTCATAAGCACAAGATGTCACACAATAAATGTTATTATCAAACACAACTCCTACACACACGCAGGATTGGCAGAGATGCTTAACTTTAGGGAGGGCCCTCAAACAGGCTCTGGACATGTTTAGCTGCAAGGCTCCAATACTGCTTCACACAATCCTGGCAATAGCTCTGGTACTGTCTCCACTCACTCAGGGAAAGACAGGTTTCAAGTTAACTGCTTGGGGCTTGCTGTGAGCGTTCATGTGATGCCCAGCCCATCCAGATGTAGCTCCATTCATTCCCACTCTACAGATGGCCAGAGCAATCCACTCCGTGTCATGTGTAATGAAGGGCAGGAAGGAGAGAGGATTTTTGACATGTTTAAATATTATCCAAAACAAAGAAATAGCTCAAAAGCCAGGGATGCATTTAAATAAAATAAAGCTGCCAGAAAAATCCCATATTTGTTCCAGTTCATTCCATTTCATCCTCAGAGCCATTCCTCTCCAAACATGGCAACTCCAGTAGTTTGGTGTCCAGATGTTCCCTGTCATACACTCTGCACTGCATCAAGAGTTCTTTTCCTGATGTGACTCCTTAAAAACAGTGAACTCTGATTCCAGGACAACCTGAGTACACTTTTCCATAATGAGGGGTGATTGAAAAAACACGGTTGTTGACTTGGCTAGTGAAACACGGGCTTTTTTGTTCTTCTCTTCATCTTTTTTAATTCTCCAGCTGGCTGGTAATCCAGCATCATCAACATCTTTTTGCATTTTATTCCTTAAGCCATTCATATTATACACATTCCTGTTTTTAAAATACAGATTTTAAAAGTGATTTGATGTGGCTTGGAATAGTGACATGCTTACGCATTTATAAAGAATTCATTAACTTGGGGGGAGGAAAAGAAAAGATTGCATCTTTTATTCTGTTTCCCTCCTTTTCTTCATTTCCAGCATATGAAATTATTTGCTGGTCATTTAGGAACCGCAATGTCAAAGTGTGGTTGCCCCATAGGGAGGAAAAAGACAGTTCAGCTTTGCAGTTTTCAAGTCAGTTGTTAAGAAGTAGCTTTGGCAAAGGCCAAAGCCAAATTGATCCTTGAGCTGCAAAGTGTAAAGTCTATGTTAGCAATTCTGCTCAGTTATTGAGAACACCTCTTCCCACAGTCCTTAACTCTGCCAAATCCTAACCAGAAGATGATGCTCTACAGCGCCTTTGTTCCAGCCTTGTGAAATCCCAGTCTCCAAGATACAGCTGCCAATTTCTCCTGTCTCTAGGCTCAGTCATTCCTGGACCTCCGGTGAGATCAGCAAAAAAACCCAAAACAATTTGGAATCCTCCTCAGGAACACTGAAATACTTACTTCATCTAAGCCATAAGGTGATAACTTGGTGTCCAGTTCAAAGAGGGATTTAAATGGCTCAGCTCTCACTGAACTCGGCTGTAGTTTAGGCACCTAAAGGCGAAATCTGGAGTGTAGAAGAGCGTTCAATGTCTTGTGCTCTTATGTAAAATTTCTGCATCACTTTTAGAGTGTCCTTCCACATTCCTCTGCCGTCTCCCTCCTCGAGATTTATGGTGCCATATGAAAATATGACAAAATCATATTTATGGTTGTTGTCTTTTTTTTATTATTGCTGGGACACTTCACAAATTGACCAGCATTAAGCTTGAGAGAAAAATTAGAAGCCAAAAAAATTAGTTCTGTTCAACTTATAATGTATGCAGGCCTCTGGCAAAGATACCCTTCCAACATGGGCCCAATCCCAATAGCAGTGGTGAAAACCCTATTCCAAGTTGATGGCTCCTACGGAAAAGCTTTTACCAGCTTATCTTATTACCACTGTATTAAGTCCTATTCTCTCACCAGTACATAAAAAGCATAAGCTATTCCTTCCCCACAGCAGAGGAAATTGCTTTGGTCTTGGGAGCAGCGAGTGATAGAATGTTCTGCCAGTTACTTGATATGAACATAATTTTTTTATTTTCCAGGCTATATTTTTCTTCAGAGAAAAATGCCCTAAATTCCAGATTTTGTCCTCTAGAAGTATTTGAATCTGACATATATTTTTAATTAAGGTTATTTTATTCATTATGACATAATTACAAATCCCATGAGGTACTCATATCCAGACTTACACCGAAAGGACAATCCCCAGGATAAAAATTAAATGTTATCTGACTTTTCCTGTTATTTGGTCTCT
Source organism: Ifrita kowaldi (assembly GCA_013398055.1). Classification (NCBI taxonomy): domain Eukaryota; kingdom Metazoa; phylum Chordata; class Aves; order Passeriformes; family Cinclosomatidae; genus Ifrita; species Ifrita kowaldi. Next base: position 200,510 of record VZRS01002382.1, read on the forward strand.
TTTGTTGGAATTCCTCTGTTCTAAACTTGTTATGACACTGGATTTTAAGAAGAGTGGTGTAGAAATTCAACCTCAACCCATTTTGATATAGTGCTGCCTACAAGTCAGGTGTACAAGACTGTGAGGAACAATTCTGACTGTTTTGTCTCTGTGACATGAATTTCATATCAACATCAACTTGAAGGCCAGGCAGACCATCACATTAATAAAATATCTAAGCACATGCTTCAGTTGAGACCTCAGGATATCTAGATTGACCTGGCCTTCAAGGCTTTAATGTGCTTTAGTTCTTTAGTAAATAATACAGCATTATAGAGATGTCTCTATTTCTCCTGTGGGTATCAAAATCAAAGCATGAAACATTGCACTGTCCTGTAAGATCTGTATCTTTCCAGATTCGGGTCTGAATCAATATTTTATGTAAAGATTTGATCTCCAGCAGTTTGCCTGTAAAGTGACAGGGATATTGCATGAAATACAACTTGCATTCAAGCAGTATGAAGGCTGAAAAAATAGAATATAAAACAGTTGTGAAGTCTTATTTCTTATTCACGCACAAGGCAGGGTTTTCAGCAATCAGTTAGCACTAAAGTGTATAATTTGATATCCAGTGTGTGTAATGATTTCAAGCCAACCTGAAGTAGCAGGATCTATCATTCACTGGCTTTGAGCCCCTCAATGAGATGGGAAGAGTCCATTGATTCGCTTCCAGCCAGGGTCTGTGGTTGTCTCACGCCTGTCTTAGATTGTTCACAAGATGACAGTCTAACACCATAAGATATTAATATTTGAACTATCAAAAACTCGGGGCTGTCTATTTTTGTTTGAGCCTAAAATTGCCTTTGAGATTTTTATTTTTCAGTCCATCTGAAGTCATCCAAAGATGACTTTGAAGATCACATGAAAGGGAAACAGAAAAGACCAGCTTTGACTGGGACAATACAATGAAGCTATTAAGGGCAGAGGACAGGGTGAGTGACCCACATGACATATAGTAGCAGTAACTAATAAAAACAAATAATAATAATAAAGTCAGACAGCCAGTCAGTGGCTCAGTGACCTCACATAGGAGCAATAATCAACTGGATTGACATTTTGGGCTGCCTGGAGTATAAAGGCTGAAAGAAGATTATCACTAGATTCTTATAATTGTTTTATGAACCCCCTGGTGAATGCAAACAGGGACTAAAAAAGATCCTTTCTTACATAAGTTGACAATTAAAGCCTTGGCAGGCCAAACAGTAGTTTCTAGTCTTTCAGCAATGAAGTTTAATGCTCAAAGCAGTTCTCTTTTTTTTCACTATTTGGTCATGTTTTCTCCAGCTGGTAAACATGAGTCAGGAACAAAGTCTGGGGGAGGGTAGAACTGGCTGCTTAGAATCCAGCTCACTCTAAAACGGGACTTTTTCACACAGATAAATGTCAAGGAAAGCTCAGCCTATGTTAGTTAATGCTAGCTCTGACTTTTCAGAGCAGCTGGCCCTGGAATGGGATGAAAACCCGTCAGGCCAACTCTGACAGCTGTCGAGCAACATCCTGAACCATGACTTTTTCCACCTGAGTATCTCAGATGTTTGCAGCTACAGAAGCCTGGACTTCACTGTGGACCACACATCCACAGGAAAGCTACCCTATCGCACCCCACCTGCCTATTTTCCTGTACTTGCAACAAACAGGAGCCAGGAATTGCAGTGGAAACTGTGTATGCTTCTTTCTTCTTCATCATCTTCCTCCAAATGGAGCATCTAAAACATTGAGCTTTTCTAATATGAAGCTTTGTGTGACCTTGTCTTACCTCATGGCTGACCCTGCTGTGAGGAGATCTGTAGAGGTCCCTTTCCACTGCAGTTATTTATGCTCCAATGATATAAACTGACCACGATCACCCTTTTCTTTTGGTGTTGACTAGGGAGTACCAAAGCCACCCTGAACTCCTGACTTGTCTTTGTCATCCCGTAGCTGTTACACATATTTCTTACATCAGAAGAGAAGTGAGTCCTTAGGCAGCACCTGAAATAGGAGAAGGTGATGTCTTTGTGATACAGCCACACCATTTTCAGGGTCATCTGTTTGCCAGACAGCTTAACGAATCTTCCTGGGCTCCCAAGGAACAGATTCGGGTCCTTCTGAAGGTTTCAAAGAAGGATTTTGGTTTAGGGATGGTCCTTCAGCCCTCAGAGGAGTTTCTCCATCAACTGCAGAAGCAGTATGGAAAGACTTGTTGGCTGACTTGGGAGACTAAAATTGGATGGGGAAGACATTTTACTTGGTTAAGTTTGCTGAGCTCCTTTCCCAAAAAATTATCTGCAGGAAGAAGGCAGGAGTGAAAAAAGAAAATGAGAAAATATCTGACCAGTATCGCTGGTGGAGCGAGACAATGGAAAAATATGACAAGAAAAAATATGGGGGTATAAAGATAAGAACCACAGATATGATGCGGATGGCAATGTTTGTTATTTTCTTGAAGAACAGGGAAAGTTTAGGAAAATAACAGACTTTTGTTACTGGCTGATCCTGAATTAGTTTAGACTCTTGAATGGTGGATTACACCTTCTGAAGGAAATTTCAAGCAAGAGCATAAACACTGGGACAGCTTCCTCTTGCAAGGCTCTTTTAGATGAAGAGCAAATGTGGGGCTCTGCATCTTCTCCTAACCTGGTAAAGCTCGTGTTTGTACCACTGTGCAGTTGCAGAGAATGGCCAAGAGGACATCTCATCTTTTGGGTCAACATTTCCATACAAAGTTCACTGGTGGACAGGAAACATGAGAGGGACTGGGAACAACTACAGTCTACTGGGATGGAGAGAGGAAGCAAAACACAGCTACCCTGTGAGGAAAGGATATTATCAGGGCAGGTCTGACCTCTCCAGAGGGGCAGAAGATGTTTAGTAGAGGACCAAGTCCTGCTCCTGATGCAGGTTCCAGATAAATAAAAACACCTGAAAGATGAAAGAAGCGAGTTTCAAATGCTTGTCACTCAGACAGCTCTGCCTCCAAAGAGACAGGAAGGTTTAGTGATTGTTAATTGAGTGGAGGAGCTCTGCTCTTTTATTGGGTTGAAAATGAGATGCATTAAGAGGCTTTTACCTCAGCACGCCTGTGGCACTCTTTGTCCTTCTCAGCAGGAAATGCAAGTGGCTTGCAGGGAATTGGCAGGGAATGAGCATCTTTGTTGTCATTAGTTTTGTGAGCAAAACTGCAACTGATACAAACTCCCCAAGGGTGAGGCAACCTGGGCAGAGTTACAGGAGGATGGTGAATGCAGAGACCTGCAAGAGACCTTTCCTGTTGCTCACTAATTACAGGAGCTGAAGATACTGAGGTTTCTCTTCCACTGAATGCCAGGTTACCAAAACAGACTGAAAAAACTTTGCAAGGACTTAGCCTGAAGCAAGTGTTGGGATAGGGAAAGAAGTTACAAATCTAGCAAGGAGTTTATGCACCCACCATTTCATCATGTAACAATCTAACATTAACCATGTACCAAAAACGCCAGTCCCTTACAGCTTTTCCCCAGCTCTGATCACTCCAAGAAGCGTTCAGTCAGGCTGAGCTGAACAAAACCCTTCATTCATTACAGCCCAGTAGGATGCAAACAACTTCACAACTTGATAATCCCTTTCAGCCCTTATTAAATCAGCAACGCGCTGCAGGTGGGAAGTCAGCCTGGAAAGGAGAGACGGCCCTTTACGCACTTCGCAATAAAGCATGGTTTTAGTCACCAAAAAAGATTTCCAGGGCTTTCCCTGCCTGCCTCCCCTCCCAGGAGGCAGATTCCCAGTGTCCCACAGCAGATTACACGAGCATCGTGTTTGCATTACACGGTGGTGATGATGTGTTTGTTCTTGGCACTGACGGGCTCTGACTCCGCAGAGCTCGAGCAGTGACAGTGGAAATCTTTCAAGCCTTGAGCTGGATTTGCAGCTTCCCCCTCCCTGTTGCAACTCGGGCTCACAGTGCAGAACACAAGACTCTTTTGTGGAAAAGAAAAAAAAGAAAAGGATCCCACTGAGATTTGTTTTCTGTCAAGAAAGAATGGATTTACAGCCCTCAGGACATGGCCCTGCTTTTCAAACACAGCCCCCAAGCAGTGGTCGGATGCTCATATCAGAAGTAAGGCATGTACAGGCTGACTTTATGTCCACATTTGTAGATTTGATGTTCCATTAATGAGCCCAGCATATGGGAAGGTAGGAAGGGAACAACCCATGGCTGGTTTTATTGACAGTGCAAATTTTCCCCAGCGCAGTGCAGCCCCCAGAGTCACCTCCATGGAACTGCTGCCCCTGTCAGATGTGGCCAGATGTTCTATTGGTTGATCAAAATATGACAATTACTTTTAATTGAAGATATCATTTTAACATATGCCTTTCTTTTAAATTTTCCTCTCAAAGGTTTTCTAAGTTGATTCTACTTATCACCTTTTAGTCTTTTCTTCCTTCCCAATTAAAAACTCTCAGAAAAATAAGCAGGTTCTTTTAAAAACTGAAGTGTTGAAGGGAAATATTTAATTTGAAAAAATCTCAACAGAGGTTTTGATCTAAAGCCAGCTTTTTTAGTAAGAATGTTTCCATGGTTGGTTTTTACTTTTTTTTCCCCCTAAAATAAACAAAAAAATCAGATTGAATTAAAAATTTCCATTCTGGTTGGAAAGCCAGTCCTTTTCTGTTGGAAAAATACTTTGATGCATTAAAAGGAAAAAAAGAAAAGCCTTTTGAAAAACACCTGACTTCTATTTAGATGAAAACTAACCAGCTGAAAATCTCAAACCCCCAAAGCATCAGACACTAACCCTATATGCAGTTTGCATTCACACTAGCAGGCAGCAATATCTTTTTCTTCCAAAATGCCTTCAGCTTTCTGTTTGTTTTCAGGTTTGCCTGCATATGGATTTAAGTTTCAGGGTTACTAATTTATACGTATATACATACATATATACATGTGTCTATGTATATACAAAAGTCACTGTGGCTTCATCCTCAGACTGTACGTAACTGTCTCCTCTCTTGTTCCTGGCATTGATATTTGGGTCCTATTTGTATGGGGACATTGAGAAAAGGAGCTGGAACGAATTTGCCATGAAGTGTCTTGGGGCCTACAAACAACTACATATATTTAAACTTGAATTATTTGTCATCTTGGGTCCAAAGGGGTAGCTCTGTCTGGAACAGAAGCCACTCTGTTTCGGGGTTGAAAAGGCACATTTGCACACCTTGTCGTTAATGTACCATGTTTGGTAAAGTTTATGTTTCGTGAGGTAAATCGGGGAACAATGACATTTCATAATCTACAGAGATTTGAAGAAGGACTCCTGTGCCCCAAAGCACTTTTCCTCCCTCCCCACAACTTTATCAGATGAAATCAGTAAATAGCAGATATTAACCTTTCCTGCGAAGTTTGCAGTCACTGAGATTTTAAGAGCATTATGAAAGGATTTGGCTTTTAAGCAATGCTTTAACTTTCTGTTACTGTCGTATTCCATTTTCTCCCAACTTTTAGATGCCATAAAAGAGAAGAAAAAGGGAAAACACTATTCTCTTTTAACTGTGACAATTCAAGGTGAAATAAGTCTTAGAGGAATCCTACATCAGTGACCTTTTCTTGTCACAGCAGCACAGGCAGAACACAAGTGTCTGTATTCCCAATTTGCTTTTTGCCTTCTCAGAGTATTTTTAAAATCATCACAGAATCATGGAATGGGTCAGATTGGAAGGGATCAAGGTGATTCACCTGGTCGAAACTCCTGATCAAGCAGGGTCATCCCAGAGTGCAGGATTGCATCCAGGGATTTCTGGAATATCTCCAGTGAGGGAGGCTCCACATCCTCTCTGGGCAATCTGTTCAGGGCTCAGCCACTGTCCAGGATAGAAGTTCTGCCTCATGTCCAGGTGGAACTTGCTGGGCATCAGTTCCTGCCCATTCCTCTGGTGCCATTGCTGGGCCCCATGGAGTAGAGCCTGGGCCCTGCTCTGAGCCCTCCCTGCAGACAGGGACACACAGGGGTGAGGTCCTCTCCAGATCCCATGGTTGTGGTTCTTCATTGTGTTCTTTTGGCATTTGGACCATTTGAGGTGTATGGTGCGAGAACATCCCCCAAGTGTCAGTCTTGTTGCAGATGCTTCAGGAGCAGAAACCCCAAGTAGTTCAGACCAGATGTTCACGTTTAACTTGGTTATAACTGGGTGAGGCAAGCTCAAGGCATGGTGGTGAATCACCGGGCATCGAACCAGAGCAGCTACGACTGGAACCGGAAGAACTTTAAGGTCCCTTCCAACACAAAGCACTCTATGATTCTATAACCCAGTGATTCTTACAGATGCTACCCATGGTTGATGGTTTGGTTTTGGGTTTTTTTTGGCTGCTTGGGAGGTGGTTATAAAATTAATTAATTTCATTTTCATTAACAGTTTGTTGGTTTGTTTCTTTCATGGAGATTGCACCTCCTCTGTTCTCAGCCAGCATGGGGTTTGTGCATCTGTTTCCTCGGAATGGTTGGAGCTGTCTGAATGGATGCTGAAACAAACCTTTAGTCCTTTCTGTTTGCTCACAGTTGGAAGAGAAGCTACATTAATTTTGAGAAAGTTTTATAAAAAAACCCACAAGCTTGGGGACTTGGAGTAGGGATTTTCTCGCCTGTTTTCTGCCTCTGCTGCCATTTTGAGACTTTCCCCAGGGAGCTTAAGGACATTTTGCCCTGTGAGGTTTGAACTTCTCTTGCTGCTGTTGGGACCCTCTCAGAGGCCATTGCCCCAGGCTCTCTGCTGAGAGCACTGAGTCAAGACATCAGGAAAACGAAAAGCATTTGCTGACTTTTAGGCAAAGATGCGCTGATTTGGAATCTGTATAAAACTTTCCCCCAGAAATAAATACATTTTTTTTTTCAGACTGTACACCTCTAGTGAAAGGTGACCCTGCCTATGGCAATGGGGTTGGAACTAGACAATCTTTGAGGTCCCTTCAAATGCAAACCATTCTATGATTTATGATTCTTTTGGAAAAAAAATAAAGAAAAAAGAGAAACATTTAAATTCAGCCATTCCTCTAATGACTTAGGGGATAATTTCTCCCATGCACAAACACCTTAGCAAGTCTGTCCACAAAAATATAAGGTAAGGATTATATCCAGTGTTCATAGCACTGAGCTGGGCAGAGCAGCAGAGAGGTTCTTGGAATGTGTTGAGCAAGGCAGATATAAACCAGCTGAGGACCTGTCCTGCTTTATTCTCTTGCCCCATACAGATTTCATTGATATGAGCTAAAATACAGTGATTGGAAAAACCATTTTCAGGGGAAAGCAGAATGCAAAAATTCAAACTGGGGCCAACCAAGGGAGAAAAAAAAAATTACCTGCCAGTAAAATTGACACACAATGGGAACAATTGCAAGTCTGGAGAGAAAAAAAACCATTCTCACTCTGTGCTCCACAGCATGGTATCTTCTCTTAGAGCAGAATGACTGAATTTATTGAGGTCATTCATCCCCTGGTAATTTGGCTACTGTAATATATTTCACAAGTGAGAGGGAAACAGCCTGATGAGACAGCATGTGAGAATCCAGATCACTGGGGAGGAGGTTTATCCAAATTTATAGCCTCAAGTAAAGATCTGGCTTTATAATTCACAGTTACTCTCTCTCTGCCTTTAGCATTGAGAAATCTGTCCTGTTAATGGCCTGTGCTTAACATCCTGCTGCAAATTCAAATCCCAGTGGTGCTGGACTAAAATCTTTTGAGATTGATGGACTCAGTCTGGAACAAAATCATGATTTTCTCTATATTTGAAAGCTGTTTTGAATGAGCTTGAGCTCTCACAGGGTGTGATGCTTTCTTAGAAATACCTGGAATACGAATGAGTATGGAGTAATCTAATCTGGACATAGGCAAGGTCACATTTGGATGAGTTGCTCAACGTGTGATACAAATTTGGATAATCTGTCCTGTTTCTGACTCTCCCCTCTGGGCTGCCCCACACTGCACTGCTCACACCATGGTCTATAGTTTCTTTGTCTTTTGCTTCTCTGTGGGTTCTCAGGTGGATTTCTCTTCTCCACTTCACGCCTGGTATAAATGGGTCATTGTTTTTCTGTTTCTGGCTCCTGACACAAGCTGTCCTGCCACTCAGCTTCCATCGATGACAGAGTTTATTCTGTTTATTCTTGATTCCTGTGAGGACAACCTCTCTTACTGCCACATCAGACCTCAAGATACCAAAATATTCCTGAGATTAAGAGGTGCCACCACTTCTAAGACCCAGGCCAAGGCTAACACAAATGAAATGAGATGGGATATCTATAAAAATGTCAGAAACAATAACAGACCTGATGGCGCAGATATTAATCTTTGCAGTATTTAATGTAAGTTGCAAGGGCTTTTTGGTGTCAAAAAAGCAAAATTTTCTTTGCCCCAGATTGAGAATATTCTTTTTAAATTTGGAGTCAATGCCAGAAAAGAAGATTAAGAAAATGGATGTATAACTCCTACAGAGAATGCAGTCTTTGGGATTTACAGAGCACTTAGAGCAGAAAATGAAAATGAAAGCCAATCAAGTACAGATAAGTTGGACTTTTGCAAAATAAACCACTCAAATTTTTCCTGTTAAAATTATTACCCAAACATATCACAATACTAATACCTTCCTATTAAATCCACGTTTTTGTTTGGTTTTTTTTTTTTTCAGTTGAAAAGGTCTGTTTCTGGCATCAATTACACAGGAAGCCAGACAAAATTACAGTGGTGCTTTTTGGTCTTAAAATATCTATTTATTAAAGCTTTGATTTCCAGCTGCATATCCCTCCTGCATGGCAACCTCTGCTTGATAAGAGTATTAATTACATCATGCTAATGAGGACAGCAAGGAAGGGTTTTCCCAGCTCTCACACTATATTTCAAGCATTTCCAATATCAGCTCTCTCTCCTATCTCCCTCCAGCTTTGCTGTCTCCTGTGTTTCTTCGGAGGGGAAAGAGAGTTTAAAGCAGCATGTCATAAATCACCAGACATCCTCGTTGTAACAGGATGATCCCCTGTTAGAAGAGGATTTCCCCTTGCCTTGTGAGTGGGAGTAATTGTTCTGTGGCTCCTGATTTCCCTTTGAAGCACGTGGGAGAGGAGCATCCTCTTTTGAAGCCCAGCTGTGTGACAGGAGCAGCAGCAGAGGAGGGAGATGCTCCGTGGCGATGCTGGTCTGTGCCAGGGAAGTTGCGTGGGAAGGTCCCAAGAGTCTGCTCTGTTGCTCCTCTCCTTGGACATCACCACTGAAAAAAAAAACAAACAACTGCAAAGAGACAGCTTGCAGTCTTCTGGAAAGGGGATTAAATGGGACAAAGAAAATATGAATGCAAGGCAAATATCTTGCCTTAAAATATACGCCTCAGTTTCCCCAAAATTTCTAGGATAACGGCATGATCTAATGAGACACTGTTTGTAGAATCATAGAAGCATGAAATAATAGAATCACAGAATCTCAGAGTGGTTTGAGTTGGAAGGAACCTTAAAAGTCATCTTGTTCCCACCCCCCTGGGATTGGCAGGGACACCTTCCGCCAGACCAGATTGTTCCAAGCCCCATCCAACCTGGCCTTGGACACTTCCACAGATGGGGCAGCCACAGCTTCCCTGGGCAACCTGTGCCAGGGCCTCACCACCATGACAGTCAATAATTTCTTCCTTGTATCAAACCTAACCCCACTGTCCTTCAACTTAAAGCCATCACCCTTTGCCCTATGAAACTAAAAAAACCACAAGGTCTGGGTTAATCCATTGCCTTCCCTTCTCCACGATACCAATATAACCACTACTTTTTTCTCCATTTCTGCCCAGTGTTGCTTCCCTGATCCTGTCTGTTTGGTTTGGGTTTGAGGCTCCTCAGACCAGCCCTCACATCTTTACAGAAGTGTGATGTCAGTGCCAGGCCCATCAGGGCCCCAGGTGCTGTCACACTACCAACAGACATATACAAATCCCTTTTTTTTTTTCAGTCAGTCTGGTGGTCTGAGGTTTAATTCATTAATAAAAGCAGCTTGGATGGCAGCAATGGCAGGGCAGCAAGCCCCAGCCTTGTGGCAGGAAGCAACACATGCTTTTCCTTTCAAAAACAAACAAGAAAACTGTGGAGAAAGTTCCCCTGGGCAGCGGTGGAACATTTGAGCAAGGTCTGTGGAGATTGCTGTCTCCAGCCCCAAGGGGTGGGAATGCTCTCAGGGTTTTCTGCTCTGTTTTTCCCTGTTCTCGCCAGCTTCCTATGTATAGGATAAAAATAAGCCCCGAGTCCTCCTCCTTCCGTCCACTTCATTAGAGACATCCCTCTGTGCAATAACAAAACAGGCCCAGAGGAAGCGACACAGACCGAAATACAAGAACGATAATTTTCCTAACACAAATAAGCAAGCAGAGAAACTCATCTAAGGAAACAAGTGAGTGAAGGCAAAGCCACAGATGAGCAAGCAATGGAGCCAAGAGCTATGCTTAGACAACGCAAGCCTGCCTCCGGCACGTCTCCCAAGCCATCCCCAGCTGGGAAAGGCTGAGCAGTCACCTGGCATGGGCATGGGCATCCCTGCAAGGGCCTGACCTCCCCCGAGCCCACACCCCATGAGTAGCCAGACCCAGAGTGACCCTCACCTCACTTCTGGGCAACATGGCAATGAGAAGAGTCTCCTTTCCCTTAGGGTGGACCTGGACTGGCCCTTAGCCAGCCCTAACTGTGTCTTTCCCAGTGCTTCAGGAGCAAGTGTTACACTTTTCCCAGTGTTTCATGGCAAGAAAAGCCATGAAACAGAGAGGCACAGGTTAACAGGAAGGATAGAAGTTCTCCAAGTCCAGAAAAAAAAAAATGGCTGGGCTTGTTTCACTCTATTATTTGCCATTTGGAGGCACCGATGCTGCCGTTCTTCAAAATAACCTCAGCCCAAGAGTTTATTTATCTAGAAATTCATCATGGATGCTTGCCGTGTGTTGTAGCTCTGTTTGAAAAGCTTCAATCATCAAATCAAGGACAGGAAAAACAAAAGCAGATCTCTCAGCTGGCTGGTTCCCACTGCAAAAAGGAAGCAAAGAAAACAAACCGTAGGCTGAATGTTTCTTGCTGTAAATGATCAGTGAATGTCTCTGAACACTAACTCTGTCCAAGGAAGCCAAAATCAGTTTGTGAATGACTTGTCAGGTTAAAAAGAACCATAATCACAATAAATAGTCTTTGAAACCATTCTTTCATGCACGGTCCATTTTCACAAAGTCGTTTTCATAGGTAAACAGCCAAGCCCTCACTACCCAGGAAGTTAATGGCAAAGATAAGGAGACCTGAGGCTGTGTCTCTTTTAGAAAATTAAATGTGGCCTGGACCATTCTCTGGCCCCGAGGCCAACTGGCACAGAAATGCTTGCATCCATTCATTAAACTCTCCCACTTTCCAAAACAGAGCAGCTGTATCCAAGCTGCCAGCTGGGAATGGTCCCTGGCTGTGCCGGTTGCCGAACAGTGCCTGGAAATTGTTTGGACGGATGTAAGAGAGCCAAGGCCAAAAGTGTGCAAGGCACCAGTCTGAGGACCAAAAGCAAATTAAAGCACCTGGGAAACTTCCTTTGCAATGTGCAAAGTGTGGACGTTGCCCAAGAATTTGATGTCATGTCTTGGAGCAGCATCCCTGGACCCGTGTCATTTAGCCAGAAAGCTTTGCTCCTTCATTCATATCTTGACTCCACACATCCACTTTGGGGAGGTGTTGGGAAGCCAGCTGAAGCTTGGCAGGTCTAAAGGCTTCAGGGCCTCTTTCACATCTGTATTTTCCTTTACCAGTGGCCCCACTACCAAAAAGGGACACCTGGGACATGAGTGTTTCCAGGTAGGGGTTCAAACCTCACCTGGGCTAGAAAGCAAAATTTATAGTACATGAAAACCACAAAAATTTGGGCACTCCTGGGATTTTAAGTCTGATGTCTCATCCTTGTTAGCTAGCATGTCAACAGGCAACAGCACCCATACTTCACCTTAAGGGTCCTCCTGGGGAATGTCTCAGTGGCACAACCACCTATTAACAGGGGAAAGAACGGGAGGGGACTCAAAATGCTTAACAGCTACACAGGTATTTCCCACAACCATCATTAAATTAAACCATTGAAAAGCCCCTCTGGGGCTGGCCAGGGCTTTGTGAGATCCCTCGTTTCCTCTGGATTAATGAATTATGCAAGTCAAGAGGGGCTGGGCAGAAAGGTGTGAATAAGAAGCTTACCAATTCCCCAGGGTAATCACCTGCAAAAGTGTTTAGGAACAAGATCTATCAGGCACTAAAAAGTAAGAAAAGGAGCAAAATATCTACAGATCTTTGGTAAGAGACAAGGGGAGACCCGAGCCAGGGAAGTGTCACCTTGACATGAATCTACTCTGGGCACGGAGCACACAGCAGTCATCAAATTGCTCCTCGTGGTCCCAGGATTTGTTCTGCTCATATGGCAGGCACCTGCACTTAGCTGGAAACTTGTTTCCATTCCTGTGAGAGAGTCCCAGCTTCAAAGCAAGCCTTGTGATTTTTGGTTCCTGTGTGTGAGAAGGGTATTAATAAATGTTGTATTAATAGATCATCCGCTTGCACGCTTCCCATCTTAAATAAAGAAGATACTGGATGAACCCCTTTTTCCCAGCAACTCCAGGCTTCTTGTATGCTTGAAGTGTGAGGCAAAGGCAAGACTGCAACAGCAGAAATGGACTTTGAAATCCAAATAAATAAAACTTCAGACCTTAATGTGAGGAGAGTTTGAAGACCAGTTCATAACTGAGTTACAGAGCATGGATGGATAATTTCTCTTGAAACTGTCTGAATCCAAGCTCAAAATCTAACATTCATCCTTGCAGTTTATGGAAGCTGGGAATCAGAGCCAAGACCTGCTGCTCTTCTGGGGTTAACACTCCTCCTAAGCCATTTCAGCAGAGTGGGAAACCTTCCTCCCTTCCTATTTTGGTAAAAAGGGCTGTTTCCTCATCATCCTCCACAGGATTTTTCCAGGGGACAGGAGACAAGCAGTATCCCAAAGACTGGATCCAGGCATGTCTCCATGGATGATGTTCCCATCTTACTACAATCTACTGAAATCTTACTACAATCCACTGAAAAGCTAGTGATCATCTTTTCCAATATCCTCATTTTTTACAAAGCTTCGTGTGACTAAATTGAATAAAGAGAATACTGGACATTTCATTTCATCATCCAGCTCTTATCTGCAGTGTTTAACTGCTGTTGATGCTATCTTTGCTTTAAGAATTCACAGGACATTGCTGTGAATCATTTTTCATTAATACTATAGTTGGTTGGAAATTTTAAAATAATTTTTCATAGCAAAAGCACAGTTCCTAGCAACCAAAACACTATGGAAAAACATTGGTTTCAGTCAATCTCCTGACTCAACATATGTCGCAAAAAGAAATCACTGAAGTGTTGTATTGGGACATTATAGAAAAATTAAGGAGGTTGTTTTGAGAAAATTAGACTAAGTAGAGATAAAAAATAACTGAAAATTGCTAAAAATAAAATAAATTAAGATTTATAATTAGTGACATCAAGATATTTAATTTAGTGCAAATTAACCTTTAAAATTTTTGTTCAGACAAGCTGTGGCTGTCCCATCCCTGGAAGTGTTCCAGGTCAGGTTGGATGAGGCTTGGAGTAACCTGGAACAGTGGAAAGTGTCCCTGCACAAGGCAGGGAAGTTGGAAGTGGATGATCTTTAAGGTCCCTCTCAAGTGAAGCCATTCCATGATTCTATGAGAATATGAGGTTTATTTTCTTGAGGTTTTTTTCTCAAGGTTTAGGGGTTTTTATTAAAATCCCGGGTGTTTGTATCTTGTTAGGGTGCTGTACTGGAGAATGTCAAATATTGTAACAAAACAGCAAAATTATTTTCTGCCCAGCTGTAATATGGACCTACTCTAGGGCAATGCTACCAACACTGCTTATAACTGCACCTCAGAGAAAAGCACAGGGAAGGCTTCAGGGGCAAGAAAAAGTGGTCTCAGAGAAAATAAATCTGTTTAGCTGACATTTGGCAGTGCACTCAGTGCTGTCTCATGTTGAGGGAAACTGCAGTTGTCATAGCACGCTGACTTTGGGGGGTTATTGCTATGCCTTGCCAGCAGGTTTAGCATCTTTTGAAGTCAGCCAGCTTTCCCTAATGCAGTAAAATTCATCACCAATCACAGATATGCGTGTCCTGCCGGCATCTTTGATCCTCAACTTCTCTATCCATTTTGCTCTCTCTGTTCATTGGTCACAATGAGTTATGGCAGCTGTATCCTACATACTGTCCAAAGCTCTTTAGCTGTCCAGCACATCATGGAAAGTTCCCAGGAAAGCTCCCTAGTTGAAAAGTAACAACTCTGCAACATAATTCTCAGCGCCATGTGCAGTCATTCATCAACAACACTTCTTCTGTGGAAACCAATGGGCAGATCAGTTACAGAGCAGAGCTGTAATGTGACCTGCCAGATAGATGGAGATCCCCATGGAGAATTCACAGACTGCACAAAAGAGAATAGAAACTCCTCTAGTGTTTCTGGAAAGAGGAAGAGCTCAGCACTTGGATTAGTCTGGGCTGAGGGTAAGAGAGTCCCTCTCCACTCTGCACCACTCTGTTGCATAACCAGAGCTTCTAGAAATAAATGAGAAACAGAATTAAATAAAATTATTTTTAAAAAGGGGTTGTTTTCCTCTAGGAATTCCAGTGACATATTAAAAGAAATAATTTACGCACGGCTGCTCTGTGCCTCAGCTTTGGCTGTGCAATCACTCTTAGTGCTGTGCTAACAAGAGGCTGCTTTTTAACAGGAGAGTCCAGCCAGGATACAGCCTGACATCCACCTTCTGAAGTAACACCCAAGACCAACCTTTTGTTTTAATTTTGCATTATCTGCCCAGAAATTTTCTCTTCTGAAAAATCAGTGTATTGAAGCACTGTCTATTTTTATCACGTCTTCATTTTAAAGGGATTTTCTACTTTACTATTTTTTACTATACTGTTTTTAACTTCACACTGTCACACGTCTAATTTTGACAGGTTTAAACTGTTCTGCCCAAGTTTACTTGGTGAGGAGGTGCTTGCACTGACCCCAAAACCACAATTAAGAGGGATATGTCAAGAAATGCAGGACTTCTTTCTTATAATTTTGTTCTCATAATTTCCCACCCATGAGGCCAAACCCAGATATTCATAAGGAAGTCATATTTTATGTATCTTGATGAGCATTTTGAAGGAAAAAGTGTGATATTGAGATCGGTTAATTCAGTGTACTTACATTACAAAAGGCTTAAAAAGGAAACTGAGCTCTCAATAACTGAGTAAAGACAGAACTAAGAGTCAGTTTATGTAATAGAGAGAGGTCACATGAAGTTCCACGCAGATGAGTGTGGTTCAACATATTCTTAAAATCTGAGAAACAGTGACTCATGAAATAGCAGAGGTTGGAGATTATAGGATCTCATTAGGATCTCATGACGCTGAGTGATACTCGTTGTTGATGAGATATCGTGGCACTGAAAGAAATTCAGTGTTGATAGATGCAAAGTAATGTCTATGGGATAAAAATAACCCTAATTATACGTATGTCACAATATTCCTAATTAGCTATGACTGTTCACAGGGAAAATGGGGTTTGTGGCTAATACTCTGAAAACATTAACCCAGTGCTCAGCAATCATCAAAGAGGCTGATAAAAACACAATGGATTATTAGAAAGAGAACACAGAACAAACCAGAAAACCTCATTATCTCATAGTAGAAATCTGTGTGTATTCCTGTCTGGCCTGACTAAGCAGGCCTGCTAGGCAGACTTCCTTGGAAGAGTGCAAAGAAGTGGAAATTGTGCAGAGAAAGAACTGAAGTGAATGCTCTGTCTCACTGCCCAGTTCTGTCTCTCTTGTGCTCTGGATTAACAGGACAATGGGGATACTGTTCTGGACCAAAACCAGAAAAAACAGGAGTTATTAGGATGTTAACTCTGATGTCCTCCTGCCCCACACCTCTTGTAACCAGCAACCTTTGCAGGACACATTCCTGTGTGCAACTTGTGTTAGGATTTCTCTTGTCCTGGGGCCACAACATGCACCAATCACTCCACAGGACACAATAGAAAAAGTGACAAAATGTTGTGGATTTCAGAACCAGAGGGCAGAGATTTGTAAAGGGGAAATATGAGATTTAAAAAGAAAACTGCAAATTGGGCAAAGTTGCTGAAAAATATTTGCTAGGTGATAGAACTAATGCAAAGCAGATAAAGACTTTTATATAAACAAAAACATTCACAAAATTGTTTTCTATTTTTCCTATCACCTTCGTGGAAATATTTTTTCCCCACGGATAAAAATCTCCAGATTTGTCAAATTAACGTATTTCTTCCGTTCCTCTCCTTGCCATGATTCTCCTTTACACGGAATACAGTAGACACTGAGGGCTTGTTATAAAAAAATAAAATATCTTCAGTCAAGAATTTTGCTGACATTGGGTGTAGAGAAATTTTCTCTTAATCCAGTTAATGATGCAGCTCTTGCACCCAGACAAGGGAGACTGTACACATATGTAAAACTTTCTTCCAATGAGTTCCTGCTTCCAAGAAGTTTTGTGCTGGGTTTGCTGCATTTCCAGAGATTTGTGGTACATGCATCAGGACTGTGTTAAAATCTAGAAGAGAAAGATGTTGCAAAAAAGGTTCATTTCCAAAAATCTTTAACATATAGTGTGTGTGAGAGAGAGAGAGAGTAGGAGAGGGGGAATATATCAGAGCTCTGCATGAAACAAGGATTGAGCAAAAATGAAAGGGATGCTCTCTCAGGGGTGCTTTAATCTCTTCAGGGATGAGTGCCAGGACCAGAATTAACACTTGTGAGATCGTCCTTGGCACTCTGCACTTGATGAAGAAATCTGGCTTAAATCTGGGAATGAGAGGGCTTGTCAGGCCACGACATGCCCAACATCAAGGAGAGCTCCCAAAGTTCAGGAGTAGCTGTCAGAATTATGGTCACACCCCACCAGTGGAACTGGTGCCACCACAGAGTCCCAGTCAGTGTGACCCCTCTGGCAGCACTGGGCTGATCCTGGACACAGTTTGTGCTCTGATACACCCTGTCCCACCAGCACAATCCTACAGCAGGAAGGGAGACGTGCTGGGCCATCCATCATCTCCAGCAGGGTCCTCCTTGCAGCTGGCACAGATCACTCCAGAGCAGATGGGACAGGTCTGTGCCTGCATCCCGCAGCTCAGAGCAAGAGAGGAAAATTAACAGAAAACTTTGCAGTCAACCTTTTTTCCAACACTGATTTTCCTCCAGGGAAGCATGTGGTCCAGTTCAGGGAAATGAGAAAGAGAGCAATTTTTTTTTCTTTAATTTTGCATTTAAAGTAATAACAGTTTTCTGGCTTCTAGTGCAGGTCACTAACAATGCTCCCCAGTGAAAAAAGTCAGTAGTTCCCACGTCTCTGACTCACTTGAATGTAATAAAACCTGAAGCAGAAAATCTCTAAGACCTGATGTGCATTTACACTACAGCGTTTTTTGCTTTTTCAGTAGTATAAACTACCCTTCCTGCAGGCATCGATGTCAAATCTCACACATTATAAAGGGATGTGAGTGTAAATAAGATCTAGTTTCATCAATGTGTATGTCACTGCTTTGGGGAAGGATAGGAGAATATTGACTTTGGGTAAGAACTGCAAGACTTTAAGGCAATAGAGGCAGAGAGGAGAATTGGGATTAGGCGGAAATAAATCAATGCCAAAGCAGAGCTAGAATATGTGTGTTCCTGAGGGCACAGGACTGAAATCCTGTTTTAAGATTAGCACAATGCAATATCAGTGGAGTGTAAAGAGAGTGAATTTGGGACTGGGTGAAAGGGGTCATTAACGGGGACTCCTCACTCTGTGGGGAGGAGCCTCTGAGGTTCTGAGGGAGAGCTCCAAGGTTTGGTGCATTCAGCATTTCTGTCTGTGAGCTCTGGAAATAAATTCTGCATCACTACTAAGAAAATGTGTTCAAGAATCAGTGGAGGGTAAACTAAGAGAAAACAGGTGTATGACCAACAACTCACTTAAATCAGATCAGGTTCAGGGAAAATGTTCAAAATTAGCTGAATGGGAGTGCAAAGGTTCAGGAACAAAGAATACAGACCATGTTTGCAAATAGGGGTTGTCTCCTGTCCCAGGTAAAGCCTTCATTAAGACACTCCCTACAGGAGCTGCAGGTGTTTTGCTCCTGGGCAGGGAGTGATGGTGAGTGTCATCGTGGCCTCGACTTCGTGCACGGTTGGGATGGAAAGAGCTACATGTCACTGCTGAGCACCTGCAAAGCCACCCAGTCCGAGGGCCTTTCTTGCCTTGGTCTACCAGCGACATCAGGAATTAAAGCACTTGGCCCTGCTGAAGGGCCAAGTGTTTCCCCTTTCAGCACAGACCCCCAGGGGAAATGTAAGGCACAACTGCTCAGTCCCGCTCTGGGCAAGCAACAGCAAAGCAGTGAGAACCTGAGGCCCTTCCCAGCCCAAGGCTTTTAGGAAAATAATCAGTTGAAGATTCTTGTAGAGATAATGGTAGGAGGAAAGGATAATGGATACAAAGAAATTGTAGGAATTTTCATTGGGAGGAGGGTAACCAGTGAGTGCCATGGAGATGTGATGGCAACAGATTTGTAAATAATCTTGAAATTAATAGTGAGGTGTTCACATTTGCTGATGACCAAGTATTTTGGAACAGACAAACTTGTCTGTGAAGAAAGCAAAAGGGGAGACTTCTACAGTTGTATAAAAAGAATGATGTGGAAAAATGAGTAGGATTAATTGTTTCCTGTCTATTCTGATGCAAAAATGATGGAATATCAAAGTTAGCAGTTGGCAAGTCCAAAAGAAAGAAGTTGGTTTTTTTTTTCAGAGGACACACAAGCCGTAGGACTTGCCAAGAGGATGCTGTGGATGCTAAAAATTCACATCAAGGAGAGACTGGACAAATTCATGGAAAAGGAATCCCATCTGCATTAATAAAAAAAAAAAGACAGTAATATCTTGAGCCATAAATTGTTGGATTTTGGAAGACCGGCCAGGGGAAGTGTCAGTATGCGGTTCGCACAGTCTGCGCTCCTTGCTCTCTGCCAGACCATGCTCCTCTTGTTAATTATTCAAAAGAGGAAAATTTATTCTTCAACACCTCCACAGCCCACTGCGTCTCCATGACACAGAGATGAGGTTTTGTCCCCTCAGAACAGCATCCAGGTTTTCCATTTTCATGGCATGTGCTTTGCCCCTTAAAACTGCTGTGCCAAAGGTGGGCACCAATCTCATCTTTAACTGTGCTGGCCTTCTCCAAAATTCCCACTGCTGAAGCCTGACGTGGTGCCATGTGCCATAACAGGCACTTCTGAGCATATGTGCGGCTGGAGTTTTGAAGAAACTCCAAGACAAACCCAGAGATGCCTTCAACATTAGACACCAAAGAGCCAATCCTCTCAGAGTGAATTCCACCCCAGGAGCCCAGGCTGCTGAGCTCGGTGACAAGGAGACTGAAAGAGATAATGTGATTGTAGCACATTAATACCTCTGAGCAAAGAAAGACCAGATACTACAAGGCTTTGTAGATTAAAATGGAAAAGCACAACAAGACCTGAAAGCCAGGGAAATTCTAATTAGAAATGAGGTACAAATTTCTAACAGGGATTGCGGTTAACCGCTGGAACAAACTAGCAAAAAGAAGTGGTGGATTCTCCATCCCTTAATGTCTTCAAAACAGAAGAGGATGTCTTCCTGCAGCACAATATATTGTGCTCAATGCAGAAGATCTGGATGTAATTCAAGGGCCTCAGATATTCCAAAACTCCGGTTAAATTATCTTATTGTCCTTTCAGACCTTTACCAGCTTTACCTCCTGCAGAAGTCTTTTGTATGCAGTGGATCTATAGAGTGAGTTGAGAGTGATCAGGTATGGACAGGGCTGGGTTTATTAAGACCTTCTCCTTTAGGAAACTCCCCAGAAAAATAGCTCAAAGGGAAGCTTTCAGAGACTGGCCTATCATAAAATAAATGCAAAAAAACACAAGAACATCACACTGGAAAATCAGTTTGTAGGGATAAAAACACAGTTAATATTGCTCTAGTGCCCACAGCTCTGGAGCCATTTGTCCCCAACACTTTTACAGCGACCCAGAGAACGGCAATTTCACGTTGTGTATTCATTTCCAATGCAAATGAGAAAAATAGAGACGTCTTATACATGGCAGGGTAACCAAGTCCCACCTTTTGATTTCAGCAGCTTCCCTCAAGACAGTGATGCCACAATTTGCTTCTTCTCTTTCTTTTCATATATTTCACAGCAGCTGGGTTTTCCCATTGCAGATGACACCACAAAACATGTACTTACTACCTTTCAAACCACACCAGAGCAGCACTACCTCTTGTGCTCACCTTCAAAAAGGCTTCACACTGCTCAGGCTAAAGGATTTAGCTGCAATTATATCACAGCAAAGCTCTGTGATGAATTATGCAGGCCTGGTATCTGCAGATGAATCACACCAATGGAGCACAAGGATGTGGTGTCAGAGCCATCTTGGAAGTGGAAAATGCCTAATCCAGCATTTTAAAAGTTTAATGCAGGCGAGATTTCAGAATTTCAAGTATTTTTTTTTTTCAATCTTTGTTTAAGCCTGGATTTGGGGAGGGGATTGGTCATGGTATTTAGATTATTATTTTTGCTGTAACAGGATTGTCCTTTTCAGGAACTGTTAAGTCGCCACAAGCTTGTTGCCTTTTCAGTGGAGGAATCAGTTAAGCATCACAGATAGAGAAATATTATTATAACCATTTTACAGCCCATTTTGGCCAAGAATGGGACCAGGAATGCTGACTCTCTGTCACCTGCTTTCACAAGTAAGCTAATAAATGAGGTAGAAAGCCAATAAATGAAGGCACTGTGTACATTAACCCTCCTATAATAGTACTTATCCTGTGCTTGTGTTATATGCAGGAGGTCAGAGATGATAAACAGAGAAGTCCCTGCTGGCCACAAAGCCAATGAACCTATTTTTAAACATGAGGCAACATTCAATAACCTGCATCAGCTTTGATTAACTGTTCTGCAAGATTGAAAGCAACACAAGCAGAACTAACGTGCACAGTGGGCAAAAAAGACATCAAAAGCACAGCTCATGATGGCAAGTTTTTAGTGCAGAAATACTGGATGGAAACCTTGGCTGTGCAGTTCATGCTGACCCTTCTGGAGTAGTTCATCATGTCCCCAGAACATTTTGGCCAAGGCTTTTACAGAAAAGCACTGACAACTGGGCACTGTAGCTTCCTTCAGGTCTCTAGCTAATCCCAGTCTCTACCTCTTAAATACATAAATACATATATATATAAAAGCAAATACTTTATATGAGCTGCTACGAGGCAACTAACTTTTTTAAACATGCAAACAAGCTTACTATAAGGTCTATAAAACAGCTCTGCTTTTTCTGGTATTGATTTTGCTTATTTTGAAGTTAAGCATATCCATAAATATGCTCTATGGTCCCTTGAGGTAAGTCTCATAAGGTATTTAAAAGGGAAAAAAAAGGATGAGGAGGAATTTTTTGGCAGCAATTACCATCTCAGATAACCTGCCTGGGGTTGGGAAAGCGTGCCAGCAATGTGCTCAGAAATAGCTTTCATTTGGGCTGTTTATTTTCATATGCTTTGTCTGACACTTTACTGCTGTGGCTGGGTACTTAACTGTCAGCTTCCATTAAATGCTTTGTCAGTTGTTTCCACTCCAGGCAGAAACCAACATTATTATCACCCATTATTCATTAAAGTCAACCCAGTGGCAGGAAGCAAGCAGGATGACAAAGGAAATCATCCTTGTGCCAAATGGTGAGATTTCCTCAGGGTCCTTTGCTCCAGTGCTCCTCTCGTTCCTTGTCCCTTCCTTCTCCTGATTGCCCCAGTCACCTGCCTTGTTTCTGTCAAATAAGTGGGGCACTTGGGGCAAGCTGTTCCACTTTTAAGCAAAGCTGGGGGGACTAAACTCCTCTTCAGCAGCTCAAAAAATTCAGATATTCTGAAGGAAAATAATGTGTTTGCTTCAAATTAGTTTGGACTTTCACAGCATAACCAGATGAGTGAGTACCTCTTCCTATGGCAAGATAGAGTATGAAATATGAATAGGATGTTAATAAAATAGCTTTGAGAGTATCTATTACATGATTTCTTGTTTTGCTGTTGTAGGGTGTGTGGCTGGTTTAATTTTTAAAATTATTTAAACTAAGTTTTGCATGTTCCTATACATAAAGAAAGGGGGGTTAAGCAATTCTAGAAAAGACAAAACATGTCATTTCAGGTCAAGCAAAACATTTTAAGATGACCCAGACAGATCGCCCCCCTTCCAACCCAGTGCCATTGTCCCGCCAACATTCTCGTTCACCCTTTGAACCAGAGAAACCATTACATGCACTGTTAATTATGGTCTGGTTTTTTTAATAAGCACATGTGGAACAGTATAATCGTGCCCCAGGCTACTGAAATGGTGGAGTCCAGCCTGGACCTGGACCTCACATAAATTTGCCCTGTGCCTTGCTAGGGTCCCAGACGTGTGACGTCTCACACACTCCTGAAGGAGATCCCATGGTTTTTACCACTCTTTTTGGTGTTCTGCACTACCAAGCTGGCCCAGCTCAGGTAAAGCCAGCACACAGCTCCCTGCTGACTATCCCCTGGTAAGAATGAGCGGATCTCAGTAAAAGTACTCAGTGGGCCTTTATTAAAAATTAAAATCCTTTTGCTCAAGATGGCGAAGTGCTCACCTCTTGAACAACAAAAGCCCCACCAAATGAAACCAAATGTTCTTCCACAGAGGATCTCTATTGCTGTCCTTCTTCCATAAGAAAAACATTCAGTCTAAACATATTTGTTCCCACTCACGCTCCTGGGGTTTTCAATGAAAGCCTTGAAGCTGTCCAAGCAGCTCATAAACTGGAGCCCCTTTCTGATTCAAGTGTGCCCTCCTGTTCAGATTTTGGGAAACGGGATGATTAATTGATTTCCATCATCAGACTCCCCATAAGTCACAAGCCAAGCTGCTATTTCAAGTTTCCATTGACAAAGATTTCATTATAAGAAGCCATAATTTTTAACCGGCGCTGTGCAAACTCTTTTTAGTCTTCAGCCTGAATTAGGCCCATATGTTACAGAAAAACACAGTGAGGGCAAGTTGTGGGGGTGAAGTGGTGAGGGGAAGGGAAGGGAGCAACTGGTCTATCTCAGTGGCTGAACAAACTTCCACCCACATCACAGCATAAAGGGGCTCTGAATTGGTTGTCTTAACCCTTATCTAAACAAAATAAATCAAAAATACAATTTTCCGATTGACACTGAAGGATTTGCTTTCTTAGCCAAAAAGCAATTTTAAACTCCCTTGCTGAGTAAGCTCTGCCCAGATACTGAACTCCACTGAGGGCTCCTGGAGTCCAAGGTGGAATCACTTAATTCCCCTTCTCGTGTTCTGCTGCTGGGATAGAAACGTCCTCAGACAGCACCTGCCACAGGATGTAGATGAAACCACAGCTGAGTGTTATATGTAAACCTGATGGCTGGGAGACCCTCCCTCCAGAGAGCTTGATAAGACAGCTGAAAGGACAGGAAAAATGGGAACGAGGCAGTGCTGCAGTCCTCATTTCGCAGAGTCAAACAGGCAAGGTGTATTCCAACAAAGAAAACAGTTCATTGCCAATAAAACATTGAGCTCCAAAATCTGCCAAGATCACCTGCATTGTTTAGGATGATAACATAGCCCTTGGCCATGAGCAAGGCTCTGTGAGTAAAATTTTGCCATTGCCACCCTGTTGAACTGTCTTTAGCAGGAAAAAGATGGACATAAGGATGCAAAGCACATTCAACCCAATCTGTTTCATTTAACTGCAGAGACAGAGTCTTCAGCATCTGCATTGTAGTTCCAAATCAGGGACCTGGAGATAGAGGGATCTGGAGACTGAGCACCCCTCCTTGTATGACAAATGCATCACAAAATGATCTCTGCTCCATCGTCACATGTGCTTGAGCTCTTTGGCAATGTCAGATTGTTGTCTTACGGGATGGGGATTCTCTAGGTGACAGGGAAGGGAAAGAGCAAGATCACTGTAAGGATGAGCCAGAAGCAGCAAGGTGGTAGATTAAGGAGTTTACATTAAGCTGTGTGACTGTGTGATATAGCTAAGCCAAAAACTACTGGATATAGCAACTCTGATTTGCAATATAGACTGTCACCTTGGACAAGTCACTGTACTTTGGTTTTGTCCCCTGCAAAACAGGGATAAATGACATCAACCTGCCCAAAACGTTCTCTGAGAGATGTAAACAAAACCTGATGCACAAGTGCTGTTTACTAATGCTCGTCACCCAGAATGCAGGGCAGTTTCTTGGCACGGTGCTGTCACACAGTGGGGCTACAGCTCTCAACAGCTTGGGAAAGCCAGCCAAGTTTTACAGTTCCTACGATGGCTGCTTCCAGCATGACAGAACTATGGCAACAGCTGAAGTCATGTTAGGATCTGGAAGGGCCAGAGGCTGATTTGAAATTTCCCCAGATAAAGAAAAGTATTTCGCAGTCATTGAAAACAAACAGCGATTTTTCTTCTCTGCCCCTTCTAGGATAAATTTAATCAGAGCTCCAGGTCTTTCCTTATTGTCTTTCTTTCCTTATAGCTGAACCCAGGCTGGCTGGAAACCCTGGTTCTAGTGCAAATGCCTCTGCTGTGAGGAATTTGTCTCAGTCCAGGTTGGTTTGGTCAACAGATGATGTTGCAATAAGGTTGTGGCAGACCAAGAATAATACCCCATATCTGACTTGTTTTCTCTCCTTGCTGAAACCTTGTAGTCTGCTCATGCAGTTCTTATCCTAGGAGCCAAAAATTTTTTACCAAAACCACGAGTTTTTCAAGTTTCAAAAATTTTTGCAAAAATTCTTGTTGTTCTTATTTTGGTTCTGTCCTGATAGCAATATATTTGATGTCACAAAAATGTCATCAGCTTCAGTCTTTTGGATAAAGTCAGACAAACTGGACAACAGAAGAGGCAGAGAGTTTTGGGTACCCTCAAAATTTTAGAGAGCATGAAAGGAGGAGAAATGGCATCCTTTACATACAGGTTTTGATAAGAAACTTCTGGTTTATGTCTCTCAGACTTCAGAAAGAGGAGTAAATCCACACAGTCTAAGCCCAGAACAAACTATTTACCTAACACAGACCCTCAAAGAAGACCTTCCCGTCCTCTTGCTGTGACTTCAATGCCTTGTGCTCATGTAAATCATTTTTTCAGGATAACACACAGCCTGATTAAAAAGCCCAGAGACAAAAAATCCCCCACTTGCCTCCACAGTTGTTGCTAATTATTAATCATCCCTATAGTTAAAATGTGGCCCTTGTTTCTTGTCAGGGTTTGAGCTAAGGTTCTGCTTTTGCTAGCAACCTTTGTTATGTCTCTGTGTAGTTGACCAGGATATCCCTACTACTGCTGTTTATGAAGATGTTTCATCTGGCATAACCAAACCACCTCACAACACTGCTTTTCACCAAAACAGACCAAGCTCTTTTAAGTCTTCCACTGGAGCACATTTTCTCTGGCCCTTAAATTATTTTTTTGCCACTTTGTGCACCTTAAAACCAAGGTGGGCCTGAAATGGGATCTCCTGTCTCACAGCAAGGCACAAGCCACTGGGAAGATACATCATCTTGGGGATATTCAGCCCAAGACATCAGTTCACGTCCCACCTCATGATTCAGATGTGGATCTGTGCTCTCCAGATCATGCTGACATAGGAATCGTGCATTTCTCCAAATTTCCATCAGGTTTCTCTTGAGTTGTAGTTCACAGGTAGTTTCATCTAAAAGCACGTCTGAGCCCAAGGTTCAGCATCCCGACCTCAGCAGACGCTGTGCGGATGTCTGAGCCTTGGGAATTGCAGTCAGTCAGTAGCAAGAAGTGAATTCAGCCAACCCTTTCAATTCTGGACATTGGCCTTGCAAGACAAATCTCCACGGAGCTGTTTTTGCATCTCCATTGCTGGCACATGGACACGTAATGTAGTATATGCCCTTCCCTACGGGACACTCCTCCATGAGTTCATTCCTGGCTTAGCTGGAGGAGCTGGATTTTACATTATTAGGTATTGAGTTGCAACATGAAATTACCAAAATGTAAAACATGGGAAAACATACTGCAAATCACTTATTGGCAGGTCTCTCACCTCTTTACAAGTGCACAACTGGATACATATGAGTCTTTTGGAATTTCCAAATTAGAGCCCAGAAGACTTTCCCAAAGAAAGGTATTTTCTACTGGCACCAAAACAATTTTATCTGAGCTAAACAACAGAGTTAATGTTTTAGCATTCACACGGCCATTTGCAGTCTACAAATCCAGACTTAACTTCACCTCCTTCTAGTACTGTAGCTCTATTCTTATTGCTTTTTAAAATGAATGTTATTTTTCTTGTAACTCTCCTGCTTTGGCTTTTCAAAGGAATTATACAGAGACCCAAGGGACTGACAATGAGAATGCAGAACCTTTCACGTTCAGGTGAAAACCCTGATATCTTTAATGGCCTTATCAGGAAGTGAATTTACCTAAATGTATGTTCTTACTCCTGTGACCTCTAACTCTTCTGTCCCCACCACTTGTGACCCTCAACTTGTGGTGACAAAGGATACTCTGATGTGAGGAAGGAGTGATTTTTTGGTTAAGGCACTAAACTGGGATTCAGACATCTGTGATTTATTCCAGGCTCTGCCATAGTCTGCCTGTATGCAAATCACTTAATCCTTCTCTGCCTCAGTTTCCCATCTGATAGAATAAATACAATTATTTTATGTTTTCAGTTCCTTGCCATTCTTGCCTCTGGAACAAGAAAGATATCCATCCTTGGAACTGTTCAAGGCCAGGCTGGAAGGGGCTTGGAGCAACCTGGTCTAGAGGAAGGTACCCCTGGCCCATGGTAGGGGGTTGGAATGAGGTGATCTTTAAGGTCCCTTCCAATCCAAACCATTCTGGGATTCCATGAAAGATCTGTCAGCTGAGCCACAGAACAGCTGAGCAGAGATTGTACTACCTGGCTATGTTTGAGTGCCCAAGGGACTGGGCCTTGCCTTTGGTTTGCTTGGGCTTTCAGATGCACAGGGAAGAGGCAGATTTCTTGTTTCAGAATTCATCCAAGATATGTCATGGTGCTCCATCTGTGAAGACTGGGTCACAAACAGAAGAAAATGGAAGGTTCAGATTCGGGATCAGACACTCTAGAGCAAGGATTCAGAAAGCAGAAGTAAATACATAACCTGCAACCGTAATGTCCTTCAGATGACTGATCCCAAAACAAACCATGACCTGCAGTCCAACCATGACAACTGTTGATGGAAAGAGTTCAGAAGGACTCTACCAAAAGCCAGCAGTTCACATGAACACAATGAAGAGTCATGCACCCTAAAGCAAAATTCTTCCATCTGCATGAGGTTCACCACCAATTCACAGGGCTGGTCACAGCCAGACACACTGCAAGTTTTTATCTGAGATAAAGAGTGAAGGCACTACCAGGAAAGGCTCCCAAAAGCCAGAGCATGGCTTATCCTTTCCTGTGCAAAGGCTGCAGCTCAGAACAGAGAAGACATAACAGGTTTTTCAAATGCAAATTCTGCCAGATGGGGAGACAGGGTTTGAAACCCCACCTGGCACTCAGCACTGCAAGTGTCTGTGTTGGTAAGGGCACTTCATAGCCCTTGGAAATGAGATGGAACTGGAGCCTCCCATATCTTCATTCATCTGATCACCTGCTAAATTTTTTTTTCTCTACTAGTTTTACTCTTAGAATCTGGGGAGTTGGTGGCATGGAATATGGGTCTTAGTTCCTACACTCCTCTTTTCTGCTCTCTGTGTTTCGAAGATCCCTCCTGAGCATCCTTTTCCTGTAGAAGGAACTGGCTGACACAGCGTCTAAAGAGAGGTAGGGGGCTGGGAAATAACAATGAGCACAGCCTGATGGAAAGATATCCATTATCACAAGCTGTACCTCTCAATTCTGGTCATCTTCATTTTTTTAAAAGGAAGGAGATAATTGAAGATAAAAAGATGTGACCAGATATCTGCACAGAGCTGGTTGCTTTCTTGCTGCTGCTACAACCAGCTATTTTCTCCCTAAGTGAGAAAGACACATCTGCTGGCCTTGCCGAGAGCACATCAGATCCCCTGGATTAGCAGGTCTTTCCATGGATAACTTGATGTGAGGCTGGCGTCCCACAGGAGCTCCCAGATCACAGCACTTATTATGGAGAACACTACACTTTAGTGCTCAACTTGGATGATGTTTTGAGAGATAAAATACAAAGTTATCCATAAACCATCAAATGTTTCAGGCCTTTCAGAATACTATTTGCTGATTCCCTCGGAAATTTATTAGCTCTACCAATATTTTCTTTCTTAGTTTTGTAAAGCAAGCTCCAAGTCAGCTAGTACTGACTATGCAGAGCCCTGAAACCACATGTTTATTTTCCTAAGTTATAAAAAGTTTATAAGGGTAGCTGGTATCCTTATGGGCCACTGTACAGTGATTTGCTACTGCATTCCACACTGATACAGAAGAGCTCTGTGTTTTATACCAGAGGGAAATCCTTGTGATACAGCTGTCCAGCAGCCAACAAGAGTGCAGACACCTTCGAAAATCTAACCCTGATAAAAAAAAATGAATAGCTGAAAAGGCATAAAACATGCCTTCCGAGAAAAATCAGCTTGAACAATGTGATGACCTTGGGCACCATAAGATCTGTGTTGTGATACCCCAGTGAACATCGACAAAGCCTTCCATCACAGACATAGTTCTTTTTTTTTTTTTAACTAGATCACCATTTCTACCTGAAAATGCCGTATGGTCACAATAATTCTCAAAAGTACGATGCAGTGGCTACTTTCTCTTTCTCCAGCTAACGTTTAGCCCCAGGCTTTCAGTTTTCACAATTTCACGTCGCTTCATTGACATGAGGAGGCTTTGGTCAATTTACACTGGAGAACGGAGACACTGTTATTCATTTATCTCTTAAAATAGAGAGTACACAGCTGCACAACCTGAAGAATTAGGTCAGTACGTTGCTATGTCTGTTCTGGAATGAGAAATTCAGAGCAAACACGGTAGATTTCAGGAGAGAGCCTGGAATGTGTGAAGAGTTAGCAAAACTGACACAGATTCAATAGCAAAAATAAGTAATTTTGCAAATCCCTAAACCACAATGGTTGGATTAGGGCCCTTGTCATACAATTCTTGGGCATGTGAACAATCCTTTTTTCACTTGAGTTCATTTCATTAGCTTCTCTCAGCTACATAAATACTCATACTCTCAATGGGACTACTCACATCAATAAAGTTCCTCAAGCAAGCAGGGATTGCAACCCAATTTTAGTGGAACAAACCCAACCTCTGACTTTGATTGCATCCCTCACTTTTCTAAAAAAACTTTTTCCAGCAAGAATGAGCCCACAATCCCTGTGGAGCTTTCTTTCACCACTTCCAAGCACAATCCCAGTTATTTTTCTTGTCAAATACAAAAGCAAACAGGGCTCTTCTAAACTCCCCAACTTTACCTTCCTTCGTAAAAACACTGCTGGGCCGTGAGCAGGCCAATTTGGATGTCTTTTAGAGCTCCTGGGCTTTGCTGTGCTCTGATTGATAGATCCCCCACAGGGTTATCCTGCTCACATTGAATCCCCACGTGTCTCAGTCAGCCAGCAACCTCTGAAAGTCAAAATATGCTCACTGTAATACCACAAGTAATGACAGCAGTATCAAAGCAGTAATTATTCAGATGTAAATTATTTTCTGATGAAGCTTATAGTCTTTCTTTTTAAGCCTTTGACACTGTTGGATGGTGTTGTCTGTGATTAATTCACTTATAGTTAATACAAATGTCAAGGAAAATTGTCTCTATCAGTTCCTGTCACTATTCTGATGGAGCTTAGTTTAAGGTTTGATGAAGGGAGACAGGATGGGCAGTGCTGGAGTGAGAAGTGCATTGCACTGCTAGAGGAAGCAGCAAAACAGACAATTTTTGCCCCCAGCTGGCAGCAACCACCATAGGTATCCCTAAATCTAAAAAAAGCACATATTGAGTTGGACATTTCCTGTATATTTTTCAAGCAGGTTTTTAGTTAGTTCCGTTCTGCCAAAAGCAGAGGAGGAATTTCTCTTTTGTCTCCAACTCTCCCTGATCATCCAAAAATACACATGAAGGGCTGAGCAGAGCAACAAGCAGAACTGGAATCAATAAATTGACTTGCTGGCTTCTTGTGTCAGTATTTATCACCTTATCCAAAACAGACAATAAAATCAGGACATCTAAACTCAGCCATTTCCTCTCAGGACTGTGATCTTGAAAACTGCTGACGTGCTTTGCTTCCACAAATACCCACCAGATGTGGCACATTTCAGGTAAAGGTTTCAGTGGAAGGCATGAACTCTCTCTTTAGAGTCCTCCCCTCCCCTCAAGGTGGAAAAAAAGGAGTGGGAGGACAAAAAGGAAGAAGATGAAGCAAAATCAACTCCTTCCCCTCCCTTTCCGTTATGTTCAAAGATTGTAAGGTGTCTCCAAAGAGCTCTACAAAGACTGTCATGGAAAATAAATACACAGAGGTGTTTCTGTCCCAGAGTTATCAGACGCAAATATGTAAATAAACTCTTATTCCACGAAGAGAGACAGAGTGAGACACCTGTCTCTAAGTGGAGTTATGTTGCACCAAGTACAGGTTGCTAGAAGAAATCTCAAGGTCAGCAAAGGGAAGGGGAAAAAAGACTTGGTAAAGTAGAATAGGCAATGGATTGTTTTGGGGAGTTTTAATTGTTTTTTAGGTACAAGACAGGAACATGCAAAAATGTTTTTACGTAACAAAAGGACAAGTACCTGGACTACTGGGAACCCTGACCCACTGATTCCCTCAGCAGGACTTGAGTTCAGCATGGAAGCATTCATTCCAATGAAAAGGACATATTTTATCCAGAGCTAGGGGTCACAGAAACCATCTGCAGGGTAAGAAAATTCTAGTAACATCCAAACCAGCTTGGTCTCTAAGATCCTGTGTGTGTACAGGCTTGTTGTACATGAGCACATGAATGTTAAGATTGTGTTTTCCAGGGAAAGAGAGAAACGTTTTACATTGTATTATAGATGTAATGAAATGTAATTTAATATATATAAATGTGGAACTAGTCTCTGCCATGACTTTCTTGCACAGAACAGCATCTTACCATTCATACATTCAGATACATATGCAGCATATATATATTCACATACATAAACATGCTGTATTATTTAACTTAAAGCATAAACATGTGCTTAAGAGAGACAAGTCTGACAGCCCAGAGACCTAATCTTTCCATTAGCATCCTTCCATCACTATTACCTTGTCTCACTGGATTTCCTTCTGTGTCCCAGTGAGAATGGCTTTTGCAGCAGAACAAGCAGAAGAACACTCAGATTTACATAAAGACCCTGCTTGATGTTCCAAGATGCAGCCACACTGTCAGCCAAGGGATGGTTTTCTCATCCAGGAGGAATCTCAGCTGTAATCACCAGCCTTTCACAACAGATTCCTGGGAGTCTTTTACTTCCTTCACTTGCAATTTGTCCAGTTCAGAGATTTACATGAAAAGGCTGAACTCAATATTGAACTTCATGTGGAAATGCATGATCTGGAATATCAAAGGGTACCTCTGGAGTAAAATAATTTTGGACATGGAAAAAGGATGAAATCCTTTTCTCCAGCCAAAATACCATCTACAAGAAGGTCACTCAAGCTGATTAGTGCTACAATGTCTTGTTCTTTATCCCATTTATCTCAAGTGCCTTCAGGACAATTAATATAAACAGTACTTTTAGCATTTTAGGAAGTGCTATGCTAACTAATACAGGGGTCCCATTAGTGGATTCTACTCCACTGAGTTTCACTGTCAGGACTGAAAACTGAATTGCACTGCCAGGAGTGAACTTAGATAATCAGCCTTGACTATTAGAAGCTTACAAGGAGCAGAATGGAGTGCCAGCAGCTGCAGATTAATAATCCAGTAATGCAGATATAAAGTGAGAGGTGGAAGTAAGATGTGGGTCATCTCGATGATTAATACCGCAAATAATAAAAATGTTTCTCTTCAGCCACACGGACGAAGAGAGAACAGTGATAGAACTGTAGAGTCATAGAATATCCCGAGTTGGGAGGGACCCACAAGGATCACTGACATCCAACTCCTGGCCCTGCAGAGGACAACTCCAAAAATCCCAACTTGTGCTTGAGACCATTTTCCAGGCACTTCTTAAACTCTGGATAGATGAAATAGACAAAATATGAGATACATACAAGAATGACTGAAGGTATTAGGATTGATAGGATATTAGGATTTTCCTTTTGTTTTCAGTGGTGATGATGAAGAACATTCTTGGACCCCATGGCAGCAGCAAAAGCCTCCCAGACAAAAGCACATCCACTGCGGGTGACACCAAAGCCTCACTTGGGCCTTGCACCTTGCAGCTTGGCCAAAGGATGGAGACTTTAGCAAGTTTGGGCTTCTGTGAGTTTTCCTAGAGCCATTCAGTGTATGCTCATCCCTGACACAAGGGTCAGTCTGTTTGCCAGATGTCAAACCCTTCCTGAAAAGTACAGGGGGCAAAAGAGCCGTTCACATAAAAGTTGTCAGATTTTTTTATGCATATTTTTTCTGATTTTGGCTGACATTTTCTAAAATGAATTCAGCCCGAGGCACACACTCAGCATGAAGAATTTAAATCCAAATGGTTAAGGCTTGGCAAAGCTCTGAGAAACTGAAAACAGGGTCTGGTAATGGGAAGTGTCAGACAACCTCAACAATAGGGAACCAGGCCCATCTGCAGCGTGCATTGTAACACACTGGTGATGGATGATATCAGACTGGAAATTTCACAGTTAAGGAGCTGCAGCACCATTAATTCCTCCCTGGCAGAGGTCGGTGTTAAAGCCCATCTGGTCTGTGTGTACAACATAAGACTATGCCCATCACAACAAAACGAATTAAGGATGGAATTCACCTTTCCTGTTAAAGTAAGGAGTAAAATTTGGGCACTGTTGATTGACTTGACATCACATACTTTGGTTTAATGACAAGTATGAGATGTGGCAGCTCCCACATATATAAGTTGCTGAGTTTTGGATTATTTTTTTATTAAGTGAATATTTCTTATGATTTTTTTCTAAGGAACTGGGTTCAGCTTCCATCTGGACATTCCTGTGAGTGAACTCCAGAGGCCTAAGCAGGCAAGGATAGGAGATTTCAGGGGAGAATGGAAGAGCATCGAGAGGAACAGAACCTTAAATGTGTGCACCTGGGTACTTGTACTGGAAGACACTGCAGCAGTATTTCAATGAAATAGGCATGAAAAGCACCGTGTGGCTGGCTTGACCAACACATCTCAAATTTTGTTATTCATGAATAAGCCAGAGGGCAAAAAACTTCATAACGATATTTGTCCAAACAAGTACAGCATAGGAAACTGCATTTAGCTCAGAGCTATTCCCTCAGCAGGAAAAAAGGGCCACATTTGAATAAATTATTTGTGGGGAATTATTCCATTAGCTGTAGTCATCATAATTCCACTCTGATTTTTATGTAGCATACATGAGAAAATTCTCCTTTCCGTATTGTATCTTCACTTAATTTGCAGTGGCTGGAAACAATTAAACATTACTTACAATGACTGACTATCTGACAAATGCAGATCTTACCTAATGTTTGCTACAGAGATGCTGCAAACAAAAGCAAATCTTACAGTGAAACTGAATAATGAAAATAATTTTTAAAGTATGAATAGCTCTGTGGGAAAAACCAGAAATACAAGGAATAACACTATGCTGAGTGAGGCTCATCATTGTTAGAAGAGTTTTGTTATTTGTAATCTTGTGGAATTTAAGAACTTCTAAAATATCATCGGTCTGCAGCAGTTTTCATAGAATCATAGAATAGTTTGGGTTGTAGGGGACCTTTAAAAATCATCTCATTCCAGCTTCCCACCATGGGCAGGGAGACCTTTCAGTAGATCAGGTTGTTCAAAGCCACATCCAGCCTGGCCTTGAACACCTCCAGGGATGGGGCATTTTTTTTCTGAGTTCTTTAAAGAGGGCTTTTGTGAAAGTTTAGACACAAATGCCTTTGCCATGTGCTGGCACCAGCAATGCTGAGAGAATGCAGGAGCGTTTCTACAGCTCCTGTGCACGTGTCAGACCAGAGTCAAGGCATCGAGTGCCACAAAGATCAGAGAAGCAGAAGTGAAGAGAAACAGAGACACAGACAGAGCAAAATGAGACTCAAAAAGATACTTCACCTCTGGAGAAGCTGGTTGGATTCTTTGGTCCAAGTCAGTGAAACCTTGAAATGGGGAAGGCTTTGACAGCACACCCAGGAAGCCCTGGCAGCACTCCCAGCCACCCCAGGGCTGGGAATGCCCGAGCTGAGGGGAGGTGAGGTGTGGGGTAACTCACCCAACGGGCAGGTTCAGCCTGCAGGCTCTCATGCAAATCACTGCTTTTGCTCTGGGTTGTGTGGGTTTACCCTCTTCTGATTTTTGGTTTCCTGCAGGCTCTGTAACTCTCAGCACAGCCAAAGCCCATGTGTTCTGCTCGGTTCCAGGTTTTGCACAGTGCCCATCTGCAGCCATAAACTGGCCCAGCTGCACTCAAATCTTGGCCGACAGCTGTTTAAAAAAAAAATCCTTTTTTACATCACAGCCGACCCAAACCAGATCCTAGTGGGATCATCACAAGGAGAATAACTGGAAACAGCATGTCCATTTCCTTGGCTTTAAGTAAGTCTGATACAGTCTTCTAGAGAGAAAGGGACAGCAGGTTTGCCCCAGACACATGGTTGGATGCAGTTACAATTTGGGGTAATCTCCATATTATATGGTAGAATTGCCCCCAGTTTCTTCTGCACAAACGTGGATGTACTGAAGGGAGGAATCAATCTGGTGGTGACCCTTGGTTAATGCCAAGGGTTTACTCTTCCCCCCACTATTCAATCCCCCATTCTTTATTCTTCTTATGACTGTGTTGATAATGCCCCGGGATGAAAAGTCCTGCAAATTATAAAACGTGTGTAGATGTATTTCTATTTGGTAACATACTGACTTCACAACCTTCTCCATGAGTTGAGGCTCTGAGAAAAAAAATCTTATGAGTAGGGTCATAGGGATTTATATTTTATCAGATTTTTTTTTCTTTTTTCCTGAATTTTAGCATGAATACCAATAGCACTGCAAACAATAACAGATGATAAAAGCACAATTAAAAGCCCCAATTTCCTGGTGTGGGTGCCCAGGTAGAATCCTGACTCAATCTTTACACATGCAAATGAATAACGTTTATCCAACATGCTCAATGGCCACTGGTCTCAGACAGAGCGGTTTCTGCACTATAATAAAAGGTCAGCTGTCCTTCTTTGGGCTGGATTTAGTCTCATGTGCCTTTGTAGGTGTATATATGAACCACAGAATTAAATTCCAATCATCCTGGGCTCCTGCCTGTAGTCAGTAACAGTGCAACTAAGCTGCTTCAGATATCTACAGTCATGTGGGATAGATTCCACACTGAAAATCTGTTCATTTTCTCTGACTATGAAGAGATTCTACACATCCAGGTTACACCTAGACATGCATCATCTGTCAGATGCATCCCATCCCATAAGTAAGTTTTAAACATGGCTTGAAGGGCAGCATTCATCTGATCAAGTGCAGACAGCTGCAATGTTGACAACTACATTTACTCTTCTTTTGCACTCACTACA
This sequence comes from Ifrita kowaldi, assembly GCA_013398055.1. Classification (NCBI taxonomy): domain Eukaryota; kingdom Metazoa; phylum Chordata; class Aves; order Passeriformes; family Cinclosomatidae; genus Ifrita; species Ifrita kowaldi. The sequence continues at coordinate 236,326 of VZRS01002382.1, forward strand.
AAGAAACAGGTGTCTTTAGGGTGTAATTCATCTAATTTTAGAGCAGACAATTAAAATAGGTCAGATTGATCACCCCCTGAAAGCTTCTGATTACACTGGCTGGAAGGGGAGTCTGTGACAAGGAGCTGAGGTGTGAATGCTGGGTGGGATGAACTCCACACTAGAAGTTCATCTATAGCCTCATTTTTGGTTGGAATAACGAACCAGCAGTAGCCGAAAATTAGATAGCTCATGATGTGACCAAACACGAGCAGTGTGGGACAACCAAACTTTCCAAGATTTCTTTGGAAAACACAGGTGCATGTGAACCAGCTCAGCACAAACCCCTCCACTCTTGCAGTAATATCATCTTACTTGGGGATCAGTACACAACCACTAGCTAAATCTAATAAAACAAACTCCTCTGATATTTTGTTACCCAGGTAAGAATGTACAGTTGTAGAAGCTGTAATGAGGATAAAACCAATAATAGCTGATTCTGTGTGATATGAATCTGAGGAAATTAATCCAGCTAGAAGTGATTTAAAACATTAAAGCTCCAAACTCTCATGGGATCACAGTATTAGGCAATTCCTTAGCAGAGTGCACATCACCCAAAGCTTATGAAAATATTTTTGGAAAGAGCCACAGGAAGTGTTACATCACTGAAGACAGCAGAGACTGTGACAAGTCAGGAAACGTGACTCCGAGCCCGTCTCAGCCTGGTGCCCGCACCCTGCCTGCCTGAATCCAGTCAATATTTCTCCTGTTCCTCTTCCACACTGCTTGCCTCGCCTGTGTAGGACTGTGAGCTCCTCCCTCGTGTTTATCTAGAGCTGCACCCTGTGACAGCACCTCTCGTAAAAAGTGAGGGACTGAGGCTCAACATGGACTGACAGTCTGTCCTCCTCTGACAAAAAAACCTCAGCATGCTCTTATTGTCTTAGGTGGTCAAAAGATCCACTGGGGAGACACTGAAGTCCTTTCATTCTTACTCCCATAGGAGGTGCAGATTGTGGCACGAAAATTGGTAAGGAAGTGTAAATAACTGTACTGCAGCTGCCAAATCCTCGCTGGTTTCTGCAACCAGACACATTCTCTGCAATAATCATTTTGCCAAATTATTTTTTTACATAATTTTTTCTGAACCTCAAGTTCTTCATGGGATGTGCTTGAATGCAGGCAAAGGCAGTTGTGTCTCCTTGTTTCACTTCATAGGGAAGAGGGAGCCAGATTTAAGATTTCCAGGTCAATCTCTGAAATGCAAGAGTCACTCTAGAGAGTGACATCCCCAGTGAAGAGCCACAACCAACTTGATTTTGATTCCTCCATATTAAACACAACATTGTAATCACAGACTCGGTTTCTAAATCAGACAACATCATTTATGGCCAGTGGTTCACCTTCACAGAGCAGGGTTTTTCTGTCTCATTTCAGTTTAGACTGAAAAAGAATTTCTATTAGGTTTGAAAAAACAAAGAAACAAAAAACAATCTGCAGAGATACATAACCAGGGAAGCAATGTATCAGAAAAAAACATGATTTCTCATCTCCTTTTCCAAATTTCCCTATTATTTCCAATTATACCCCTCTAAGTATTCAATCTCCCTGAGCTCTCAGGTCTCCAGATGCACTGTAGATTTTGCTGTGACAAAGATGTTGAACTGCTGACTCAGACTCCTGATTCAGACAAGTGTGATCACAGAGAAGATCTGGGTTCAACATTTGTCATGAAAGAAAACAGGAAAAATTATTCCAGATTTCAGTATTAAGCCGTAACATGTCAGAGCCTCATGGCTCTGGGCTTTAATCACAAAAAAAGTTCATTTCAATAGAACAATGAGAAAACTGCCCCATGTTTTTGTAAAAATGTTTCGGTGGAAATTATATTATATCTACTGTGCTCTGATGAAACCCAGCCTGGAGTAATGTGTGACATGAAGTTCTAAAATTTTATTTTGCTCTGTCTGACTGCAGGTAGTGCCATGACAGCTTGGTACCAATGGCTATTTCAAGGAATAAGATGTGCTTCAGCTTCAGCCTGCATTACAAAGAGGAAAAGTTCTTTTCAGATGCATATTCATGGTACCCAGCTAAAGAAATTGAAAACTCTTGAACAAAATAAGTCATGTATTTTTTCTATTTCTGCTCCTAGTTCTGTGGTGTGAAGTATCTAATGACCATCAGATTCAATCCTTATCTTTAAAGTATTTTAAATAATCTGACAGTTAAGTCTGTAAAATCTGCCTTGGCCTAGGACATGTAGTCTTTTATTTATTTTAAAAATGGCATGAAGCAACTGAATTACAGGCTATATGCATAGAATACTCATGATACTGTGGTAGGGGGACATAAATCATTTCTCACTCAAAATTGACAAAATACAGTGGTGGAGAGATGGGGATAAAAGTCAAAGGTAGGTGTAAATTTTGTATTGCTGCTTAGCATTATGATGATTTATCCAGGCATGAGGAAGTACTTTTTGAAGACCTAACACCTAGATTAAGGTCTGCATAATCCCATACAAAATCACGGAAGGAGGCAGAATCATAGGGCTAGAGTTAAAACTAATTATATATTTGATCAGAGAAAATTTCCGCAACTGGTGTCCATCAACATTAAACTTCATCCACAATAAAACTTTTATCCACAGGTATGTCATCCTTTTATCCACATTCCACACCCTATTCTTTACCTTTTAACCAACAAAGAACATTATTGTCTCTCTCCCGTTCTATTTGGAATATTTCCTTTCCATCACTTTCATTTCCTTTCAAACCAAGTGTGACACTTACTGCTCCAACATTAATGTTGCTTTTGGCCTGCTCTCCTTCCCCAATGTCTCTCCCTGCTATAAGGAGGGTGAAACCCTTGTCAGGGGGTGCAGGAATGAGTCTGCCACAAGGATCTTGTGCGTTTTCCTCTTCCCCTGCAGAGCCTATGGCTAAAGCTTGGTGATAAATGTGATGCTTCAGGCCTCAAGTCTGTGACAACCCTCAGAGAAACAGCATTAAGGTCTCAGTTCTACAAAGCACTGAGCAATTTGTGTCCCCATTAGAGGACAAATTATCTAATAAACAACAGGATGGAATGAACTCCTGAGAGGTGACAGCTCTGCAGAAAACACATGTAGAACCTGCACACCCCTGACATGGGCTAGCACCCCTCTGAATAGTATTTTTTTATCTCCATACACTGACCATGCAACCACTTCCAAAGAGAAACTTTATCCCTTGCTCCTATCGCTTATTTAACACACAGCTGCTTCCATAGGACTCCTGCATCTCCTGGCTTTTGGGTAATATCAGCATCGGTGCTAAGCTCAGACAACCTTAACCATATTAAGGAATCACTTGTCTTTCTCTCTAGGATCCTACAGGATTTGGTTTTCCCCTCCTACAGCCTCTCCATAGCCACATTAAAAATAGGCTTGGTAATACTTTTCACATTTGTAGGCTGTCACAAACGGTTAGCAGGGAAAAAGTCATTCAAACACACATGACTTTATAATTAAGGCACCTAACTCTTATAAACCCCATTTTTCACAGAAGCAGTGACTTTTAATAAAGTGCAGTGGAGCTGTGGGGGATTCTGTGGTTTCTGCATGCAGGCCTTGTGCGAACGTTTCGACCCTCAGACCTGACCACAGAGACCACAGTCATCAGGAGGAATATTTATTTCCACTCCAGCACTTGTCTGGTCTGGTGGACAAGCCCCCCAGCACGGAGACACAAATGGCAGTCATTTCCCTTTGCTGGCCCTCAGTTTCTCCATCTATCAAATTGGGATGATGATTTCTTCATCTTTTGAAGGCTGCCTTGAGAGCAAGGGATGAACTGAGCTAGATGGTAATTTTCCAGGTGGGGTCACTGAGGTGAGCAGAGGTGATGGCAACACTGATGAATTTGGAGAGAGGGCTGGAAAAGAAGTCCAGGAATCCCATTCCCATGCATGCTACGAGGGATAGAACTCCTTTTATTCCCTGGCCTTCTGAGGAGTAGGAGGCAAGAAATTAAAACCTGGAGATTAAACTGATGAAACTCTTTTATCTGGATCAGGAGGAGGATCACATGATGAGAGCACTCTGGCTCTCTCCGCATGTAGTAACAACATACTCAAAGCTGAAAACCCCAGATAAAATTAAAAGAGCCATTAGATAATCACTATAAATTAATTTAATTTCACTGTCAGCGATATTCTTTCCAGTTCACCTGCTGGGCAAAGTCAAGGAAAATACCTGATTATCAGCGTGACAACAACAGGTCATTCACAGTGTGAATCAGGATATCAGATGCTGCAAGTGCTGCCTGTCAGCATTCACTGACCTGACACAGGTGTGAAGATGGGAAAATGGGATACTGGAGAGACATGGGCCACTTCTTGCAGGTCAGGGTGCCCCTCTCCATGATTCCAGCAGTTCAATACTTCTGTTATCCAGTTCACCAGCAGGCTGAATAATCCTCGCTTTTAACTAATCCTTTGTCTACTCTTTGACTCTACACAAAGTGTGATTTTAGTGGCCATTTGAACCCTTGTTGTGGGACCTCTGTGACAGGTAACAAGCCTTAGGGTGAAGGAAAAGGCAATAGATTCATCATTGGCACTTGCAGACTTCTGACACTGTCTCATATTCACTTTCCTAATCAGGTGAGGGAAACATGGGTCTAGATAAAGTTGCTAGAGAGTGGGGACAAGGCTGCAGATATGTGCACCCAGAGAGCAGTTATCAATGGCTCATTGTCAAAACAGAAAGCGGTGCTGGAAAGCCAGAAAGCGCAGCCTGGGAGGACAGATTGGTCGAGTTACATTTATTAGCCAAAAGAGAGCCGTGGTGGGGTGTAAGTGCCTTTGAGCACAGAAAAGGCTGCTCCAGAGCGCACTGGTACAATCTGTCCTCACCATTAGGATAAGGAAAGCCTTTACATCGCTGCAAAAAAAAGAGAAAAAAATTCAAACCAGATAGGAAAAAAATATTATGAGGATCTATAATATCAGCAGACTCAAGACTGTGAAATCTCCATTCTTGGGGGTCTTTAAACACAGGTTGGATGAACTTTTGCCAAGAAAAACAGGTTTAAGGGACTCTGCTTAAGATAGGCAGCGCTGCTAAGGGCTTTCTGCGTGCATTTGAATAATGCCCTGAGGCTTGATGTGCTTCTGGCCAGGCTTTGTGCATCAGCATTCCTTGGGTATAGGCTGCTGGTAGCTCAGGGCAGCACCCAGAGATAATCCACTCTCAAGTTGCCAAAAAAATAGGAGCTTATTCAGGCAAGACTCGGGCTTCTCTAGGAGATACTGTGGTTGTGTGATGTTACTGAAAGGGCAGATGGGAAAAAAGCAGAAGTTTAGCCAAGGGCACAAGCCTGGGTCGTGTGCAGACCTGAGCTTTTTCTCTGTGCTTTCCCCATGGTCATCCCAACCCTGCTTTCCCCAGGGTCATCCCAACCCAGTTCCGGAACAGGAAGAAGGCATGAAGAACTCACAAGAACTCGCACATCGCAAGTTGTCAACCCACCTGTGGCTGATGTCACATTCCTAACCCAGCCACTCTGCTTTCATCTTTTGGCAGGTGAGCTGATGTAGATTTATGCAAAAGAATGATTTTGACATTTGCTGGGCTGCATTAGGAATTTAAGTTGGGTCTTTGGCTTACTGGGGCTGAGTGTAACACCCAGCTAAGCTAGCAGCATTGGAGAGGGGGAAAGGAAAATGGAAAAATCCCCGCCAAGAAACACTCAGAGGGCAGGTAGCACAGATATCAGAGAATCAGAGAATCATGGAGTGGTTTGTGTTGGAAGGGACCTCAAAGATCATCCAGTTCCAACCCCTGCCATGGGCAGGGACACCTTCCACTATCCCAGGTGGCTCCCAGCCACGTCCAACCTGGCCTTGGACACTTCCAGGGATGGGGCAGCCACAGCTTCTCTGGGCAGCCTGTGCCAGGGCCTCACCACCCTCATGGTTTGGAGGTTCTCAGCAGGGTGTTATATGGATAATCTTGGGGTTTCAGGAACCATATGGGACAGACTGAAGTCATGGAACTGCCTTCACCCAAACACAAAACATTTAAGCCTCAGACTGAGTCTCCATCTGCTCAGTCCAGTGAGTGACCAAGACCTTTGAGGGGAGCCCAGTGAGGAGGAACATGAGCCCAGGACTGCTCATCCCAGCAGCACTCAGGGCTGGTGCTGCTTTGAGATAAGCCCAGAGGGACGCAGAGGAAACACAGTGGGCTCTGCTATAGGTCTTTGGAGTTGTTCAGCCCACTCAACAGGGAACTCACTACAAATACAGTCACTGGGTTCATACATCACACTACAGACACAATTCACCCTAAATTAAAATTGTAATGTAAAATAGATTTAAATATAAAATAGACCCAAAAATGTAATTCCTTTGGTCTCTGCTTCAGTGACCGTATGGTAGCAGCCGACATCTTTGGGGAAGGTGCTTTGCAGGGATTAACAGCCAGATGGGGGTTAACAGGCCACAGTTGTACTGTGATCCCCAACTCCCCCCCCAATTAATGATCTTCTGAGGACATATCCTTAAATTAGAGGAAATGACAGGTTTAAATTGGCATGTGCCACACACAGCGCAGTGGCAAGCCCAACAGTTAGTATAATTTTTAATATGGCCATAGAAAACACCTTTTCATACTAATGGAATAAATCATGTTCTCAACACCTGCAGTTTACACTGGCCAACCTGTAATAACGTATTAATGCAGAGCAGTTGCACATCCTGTTCCAGAGCAGCAATAAAATGGTGAGGGACCCCAGGGTACAGGTATTAGCTGAGGGCACGACTCGCTGGCAGCTACAGATCACCCTCCCAACAGTGCAGCTGCACCTTCTGCACCACAAACAGACCTCAAACCTATTTTCCTTCCTAGATGTCTGTGGCCATTTTTTTTTTTCTTTCTTTTCCTGATTACGCAGATTCCATTTCAGGAGAACATTCTTACTTCCAATCTTCCTTTAAGAGTGTGCTCTAATTACACCAAATATCAAGACAGTTTCAGGTCAGACGGGTGGCAGATGCTGCTGCTGGTCCTTGAAAATGCTGGAATGCCCCATCCCTGGAAGTGTCCAAGGCCAGGCTGGATGGGGTTTGGAGCAACCTGGTCTACTGGAAGGTGTTCCTGCCCAAGGCAGGGGATTGGAACTGGATGATCTTTAAGGTCCCTTCCAACCCAAACCATTCCATGGTTCTATGACTCTACACACTTAGCAATGTAAGGGTACTTCTGAGTAGGCTTCATGGAGAAGTAGGTGGAAAAATGGATCACTTTCTTCCCTCAGAGGTGTTCTTCAAAGCTGTCAATGGTGTCAGGCAGACCTCAGTGAATTGGTTATGTACAGGCCCAAGTGGTGCTCTGAAAGCAGCATCTTCCTTTCTTAAATGAAAACCTGATATTCTGATTTTAGCCATGAAGCTGCTGCTTCCAGGAGGATATGGTTGTACATTAACAAATATCATCAGTCAAATATTACCTTATGTGCGGCGCCTTTACTGTTCAGCAAAAAATCACAGATCTGGAGAGATTAAACCAGAGTCTGTTTTGATAATTACGGAGGGTTTACCTGACATCATGCTTTAATTTTTTTGTTTTCTATTGTGTAGAATAGAAGAACTGTGTCCAAACCACACTGGGAACTCTAAACCAGCAGCTGCCTTTATCAGGACTCAGTGTCTTCCTGAGGCACTAAAATGTTTGGGGTTTCCAAATCAGAAGAAACAAACACATCACTTGATAAAGCAGCTGCTGTGCTGGATTCATCTCTGTCTGTGTGAGAACAAAACTGGTTTTGCAAAGCTGTGTGGGTCAGTTTTTCAGCCAGAGCTATTGCAGCTTCTCTGCCAATTACCACCATCTTTTCATTTGAATTTTGGGGCCTACAGCCTTCTCCTTACCATTATTATCATTACTATTTTTAAAAGACTGGGTCCACAGATTCATTGATACAGAGATAATGAATTGAGGCACTGAGAGGTCTGGATGGGAGCCCAGGTCTCCAAAAAAACATTTCAGTGCCTTCACCTTCAGCGTGTGTCGGTAAGGGGGGTATGAGGGAAGTATCTGTTTTCTTAAAAACTAAATGAATTGGTAAATGTGCCAAATCTGATACTATGCAAAATCAACATAATACCAAAGGGAGCAGAAGCTAGTTAGGAAAAGCAGCAAATGCCCTTATTTCTAGACTTGGAGTGATATCACCAATGATGCCTTTGACAAGGAGGTAAACAGGAAAAGCTGAGTTGGCTGCAAGTCTGTAAGAAACAGGGAGAGAAAAGTCCATGTTTACCACATGGAAAAGGACAGACAAAGGCAGCACAGAGCTGAATGTTATTTTCAACATTCCCAAAAGAGGATGAGACAGGAGAGAGGGTAAAGACACAACAACACTTAAAAAAGACTTTAAACAAGTACTTACTAGTGTTTCTTTCTCAATGGATTTAGACTTTGGCTCTCTTTGTCTGCACAACGCAAGGAGAGAAAGAGCCACCAGATCATGGACGTTGTTGCAGTGGAAAATTTTTGACAGGTTTTGTATTTTTTCTTATCCCTGTAGCAAACCTTTAGCCAGCCTGAGAGGGGTCTGATCCAGCTTGTGTCCCAAAGACATGTATTTAGGTTTACTATCCCCACAACCTGACAGCTTTCCTCCTCTGGAAACACAGTAGGATTGCTCTCCTCATAGTTATATAGACAGCCACTGAATGTGGATGAAACAATTGATCAGGAACCGACAGAAAGAGGGAGATCTACTGGTTATTTAGGACCCAGTTCTGCAATCCAGACCAATACGAAATCATTGAAATATGATAACAACTCTCAACTGGCTGAGGGATTTTGGGTTGTTCAGGCTGAAGAACAGAAGGCTCCTGGGAGAACTTAAAACCCCTTCCAGTGCCTAGAGGGGCTCCAAGAGAGTTGGAGAAGGACTTTTTACAAGTGCATGGAATGACAGGACAATGGGGAATGGTTTTGAACAGAAAAAGGGTAGAGTTAGATGAGGTATTAGGAAGATATTTTCCACTGTGAGGGTGGGGAGGCCCTGGCACAGGCTGCCTAGAGAAGCTGTGACTGCCCATCCCTGGAAGTGTCCAAGGCCAGGCTGGATGGGGCTTGGAGCAACCTGGGATAGTGGAAGGTGTCTCTGCCCATGGCAGGGGCTTGGAACTGGATGAGTTCTGAGATCCATTCCAACCCAAACCATTTTGTGATTCTATGATGGTTAAGGGAACACAAGCAGCAGGGTCCTGAATGGTATCCATGAAAAACTGTCAATATAAAAAAAAAAAATTAGGCAATCTAGAGCTTCTGAGCAGAACCCGTGCCTCTTTTAATCTTAGTGGCCTTAGTCACTTTATCAGAGATTTCCTACACTGCTTTATCTGCTGGTTGTCAGATCAAACCTGGGACTGCCAGATGGACTTGGCTGTCACAGCTGGTGCTGCAGAACTGCTGCTCCCCACACACAGTGAGGAGCCAGCTGCCTTCCCCAAATAGAGCATCAGAAAGTGTAACCTCAGACCACGTTTCATGGGTTCCACTTGGCAAGGAATCCTTTCTACCATGAGAACAACAAGATCCCGACCTGGGTGAGCAGAAAACCTACACTTCGAGTTAGGGACTGGAATAAACCATCCCACCAACTTCCACAAACTCCCAAGCTCTGCACCTGCAGGCTGCCAGCTGCTGATCTGGGGAATGCTCCGTTGGGACTCACTGCTTTTCCCACCTAAGCCTCAAGAGCTGTCATTTAATTCAATGAAAACAAGGTTTTACCCATGAGTACTTTTTTTAAGGAAAACAGTATAGCTGCTTTTCTGATGTAAATTTGTATCACTATGGATTCAAAACATACGAGATTATTTAAACTTTTTTTTTTTTTAATATATATATATTACTGCAAATTGAGGGACTATCTCTGACCTTCCCAGCAAAGTTACATAGTAATGGTTTTAGTATCCATAAATTTTTGGGTGTCACTTGCTAGTAAAATGTTGGACAGGAAAAACAGGGGGAAATAGCCTATCCATATGAAAACAATAATCATGTAATATTTATTGTCTGGGATTGAAATGTTTCAAATATTCAAAGCAATAAAATGTCAGGAAAAGCTAGACTTCCTGATGTAAAAAGGACATAAATTTCTTCCCTCATAAGACACAAGGAGAGGGGGAAAATCAATGTGACATTTAACGCTAAAGAAAGAGAAAAAGAAAGAATGAGAGAAAGAAAAGAAAAAAACCACACCACACTTAAATCTAAGTTAAAGCAGTGGAGAGCCCCCAGAGGGCACAATCCACTTACCTTTGGGAGGCTGCAGGAAGGAAATGGCAGCCAAGAGCACAACTCATGTATTGTAAAATATAGGAACATTTCAGAACAATTTAAGGGAGCAAAGAGGTATCCCTGTAGTGTCTGGCTCTGACAACTCTGTCCCAGCTCTTTGAGATCTCTCCATCTCAAACCATATTCTATAGGACTTTAAAA
>VZRS01002382.1:247144-490845 GCA_013398055.1 Ifrita kowaldi
AGTGGAAGGTGTCTCTGCCCATGGCAGGGGCTTGGAACTGGATGAGTTCTGAGATCCATTCCAACCCAAACCATTTTGTGATTCTATGATGGTTAAGGGAACACAAGCAGCAGGGTCCTGAATGGTATCCATGAAAAACTGTCAATATAAAAAAAAAAAATTAGGCAATCTAGAGCTTCTGAGCAGAACCCGTGCCTCTTTTAATCTTAGTGGCCTTAGTCACTTTATCAGAGATTTCCTACACTGCTTTATCTGCTGGTTGTCAGATCAAACCTGGGACTGCCAGATGGACTTGGCTGTCACAGCTGGTGCTGCAGAACTGCTGCTCCCCACACACAGTGAGGAGCCAGCTGCCTTCCCCAAATAGAGCATCAGAAAGTGTAACCTCAGACCACGTTTCATGGGTTCCACTTGGCAAGGAATCCTTTCTACCATGAGAACAACAAGATCCCGACCTGGGTGAGCAGAAAACCTACACTTCGAGTTAGGGACTGGAATAAACCATCCCACCAACTTCCACAAACTCCCAAGCTCTGCACCTGCAGGCTGCCAGCTGCTGATCTGGGGAATGCTCCGTTGGGACTCACTGCTTTTCCCACCTAAGCCTCAAGAGCTGTCATTTAATTCAATGAAAACAAGGTTTTACCCATGAGTACTTTTTTTAAGGAAAACAGTATAGCTGCTTTTCTGATGTAAATTTGTATCACTATGGATTCAAAACATACGAGATTATTTAAACTTTTTTTTTTTTTAATATATATATATTACTGCAAATTGAGGGACTATCTCTGACCTTCCCAGCAAAGTTACATAGTAATGGTTTTAGTATCCATAAATTTTTGGGTGTCACTTGCTAGTAAAATGTTGGACAGGAAAAACAGGGGGAAATAGCCTATCCATATGAAAACAATAATCATGTAATATTTATTGTCTGGGATTGAAATGTTTCAAATATTCAAAGCAATAAAATGTCAGGAAAAGCTAGACTTCCTGATGTAAAAAGGACATAAATTTCTTCCCTCATAAGACACAAGGAGAGGGGGAAAATCAATGTGACATTTAACGCTAAAGAAAGAGAAAAAGAAAGAATGAGAGAAAGAAAAGAAAAAAACCACACCACACTTAAATCTAAGTTAAAGCAGTGGAGAGCCCCCAGAGGGCACAATCCACTTACCTTTGGGAGGCTGCAGGAAGGAAATGGCAGCCAAGAGCACAACTCATGTATTGTAAAATATAGGAACATTTCAGAACAATTTAAGGGAGCAAAGAGGTATCCCTGTAGTGTCTGGCTCTGACAACTCTGTCCCAGCTCTTTGAGATCTCTCCATCTCAAACCATATTCTATAGGACTTTAAAACCCCCCAACAAAATATTACCAAACAAAAAAAACCCAACAATTTGAAGATTCAAAAATTCCTTTTCCGTACAGGTCAAAGATGTTTTTTCTAAAACTTCAAGAGGTTTCACAATTTCATAAAGATTCACAGAGTAACATTAAACTTTGTGCAAGAGAAAAATGACAGACAGCAAAGAAACCAAAGGCTACAATCAAATTACTTCCACAAAGTAAAAATCTTTTATCTTTACAAGGAGATAAAAGATTTCATTGCAGAGAGAGGGAGATATCAAAATAGGGTTATGTTTGCTTTTGGATTTAAAAAGCAGAGATGGTGTTCAGAATTCAGTCTTCATGAAAAATATGACTACATATATATTCATATTTATTTAATATATATGCATATAAATTAATACATTTTCTCTGCCCCTCCTGCTCACCTATGAATAAAGTTTTAATAACAGGCTCTTTAAGTGCTGCAATAATTTTGCCATTCCTTCAAGACCACCAAAGAAACCAACTAAGATGCAAAATCCCTTCAGAGCATGCACCACAACTAGATACCAAAGTGCAAATAAAACAAGCCTCAACAAAATAAAAATGAATCCAGCATCATCTACAAGCCCAACTTCAACCTTGTAAAAAAGCACCTATAAAAACCAGCCATGGTAAAAACTGGGAAGGTTTGGACATTGGCCAAAAATTCAAAAGTTTGGCTGCTTATACCAAATTTTACCTTCACTACCATAACTTTGGGAAGACTGTAACCTGCAAGGGTGGCCAGTGGAGCAAGGTGGACTAGCTCAGATGGCTACACTTTCTTATTTGGGTACTGCAAATAAAAGCAATCAACTCAGACTCTGCCCCAAAATACATGTGCCCTTAAAACTGAGAGGTTTTTAACCCACTAGTCAAAAACAACAGCTGCAGAAGGACAGAGAGCTGTTTACCACTGTATTGGCTCTGAAAGTTGACCACACTTGAGAATTAACTATTCTTAACTATTTCACTGCCAAAGTTCTGATCACCAAACTGTGGAAAAAATCATGACATAATTGTCAAAAAGGAAAAAAAAAATGCCAAGCAACTGGCTGCTGAGCCCAGTCAGACCAAGGTTATTTTATTCTGTCTTACCTTGGAATATTCAGTGTTGCAGTTCTTGATCTTCCAGTGGAAGGATCTGTCATGTTTTTCCTCTTGGGCTTGTGCCTGACTTACACAGTGAGGAGACAAGTGGGATGCTCATGAGTTTGAGGGAGACCTCAAGGCTGACCTCGACTGTTTGTTGTACAAGTTCAAGCCCTATAAGAGCCATGTATCAGTTTTGCCACCATCCCAGAGAAGGATGAATAAAAGCAGCAGCTTCCATGGAGAAACTGACAAAGACTCTTTCCCAGGTGCCCAAAGCCCTCTTTAATAATTATTTCTGTTTATTTGTTTTCTGTCTACACCAAAATCTGCTGAGCAGTGAAAATTTAGGACTGTGTTGATACCATTCCAAAACACAGAATAAATTCCTTTAATATTAAAGTAGGGGCAAGCTGACATGGGGAACACTAGACAGATCATGTCTAGTTTGCTAAAATCATTCACTTGAAGCTACAACAAAATTTGTTGCAGATTTTGGCCCTGGTGATCAGCAGATACACAACGATCTGAGCAAGTGAGCTCAGGGGGAAGCTCAGCTGGAGCCTTTCTCCTCTGAACACCTTCCTTCTCCTTCTGCACCAATGTTTCAGATTTGTTTTCACCTCGGCTTGACACGCAGTTGCTGCCATTTCATTTGCAGATCTGAAGAAATCGTGTCAGTACAAGAAAGGCAATAGTTTCTTTGGAGTTTTTTTTGTTTTGCAGATTAATTAAATACTTATGGAAATGAGAACAGAACTGGTTGGAGCCAGTTATTGACTGCTGACTATCTCAATCCCACTACAGCTTCTGGTATCTTGCACCTTCTCTTCTTCTGGGTCTGGTTACAGGATGAGGATCAGCCACCACACTTCAGTGGCATTTTATTGGGTTCAGACCCAGTTCATCTACTAAAAATGAACATTTTACTTTGTCAACACCCATCGCAGCTGCTGCCCCATTTAAAAGAGCGCATTTACGTGTCTTAATTCCGTTTCTCCTCTCATTTCTTTGTGCTCTGATGCACTCTGCAAAGGCAGGTTGGGAGGAGATGAAGGGAAGAATGCACTGGCATTGCCAAAGTAGGATTTTTGTAGTGAGTACGTCCCTCATGGTGAATTCTGATGCAGAAATCCAGCATTGTTTGGAGGAAGGAAGGTGTCCCACAGTCCATATTTTGGTGAAAACTTACCATTCGTGTTTCTGCACAAGGTCACCAAGTGGCCATGGCACATCTCAGCCAGAAGTTTTCAAAGCCTTGAGCCCTGGATTGGAACCAGATTGAGTGGCTGCATTCTTTCATGTCCAGTTCCTCTCGTGGATCCAGTTGGAGACGACCTTTGCCCCTTTCTCCCCTAACGTGCAGGGCTGGGTTACGTGCTCTCTGACACACCTACTGCTTTCACTGCAGAGGGAAGGTATTTCAGAACTGAGAGCATCATCATGGATTTGAGAAATCCAGGTTTCTGAACCATCCCAGGTTTTGCAACACGTGGCCCATCACTCAGCCTTTCCCCAGAAGAAATGCAGATAACAACACACTATTTTAAAGTTGTGCTGTAGGCATAAACACATAGAAACCCGTGAGGCACTCAGATATTACAGTAATGAAAGTCATACAAGGACCAAAGACTGACAGACCACATCTTCACCAAATCAGCAAGAAAAATCTGCAAAGCATCTGGATGAAGACAAATACAGAAATACACAGATACTGGTATAAGATTCTTGTGCCAATATTTCTGTCTGATATGAATTAAGATGAATTATCAATCACAAATATTGAAGAGAGCTATAAAATGTAAAATGAAACTGTATTATTATAATTTTAGTTCTTTTTTTTCCTTATTTATCTTTCCATCTCCCACTACTAATCTATCTTGTTTAAGAAAAATAGTAAATAAATACAGTGGAGCTTGATTACTGAGAATAGCTACTAATGTAGTGTCTCAGCACTCTCTAGACAGTTAAAAAGCTTTTAACAGTAAAATATGAAGGTTTCCTTCAAATTTGCAGCCATCTGCCTTCTAAAACTTTTTTCAGTTGCCAAGATTTCAGTGATTTATAGAAGCCAAAGTATCTGATTTTTGTCTCCCCACAGGAGATGAGAGCTATTTTTTCTTATTATTTTGTAAAGGCAACATCATTATCTTAAGCAGAAAAAGAAAAAAGTTAAGAGCTACATTAAAGATACAGCTTTCAAAATAATTTTTAAGGCATCTGGCCTTATTTAAACCATCAAATTTACATTCAATTCCTTCAGGGATGGCTTCGCTGCTTTGTGCTGGCTCCGTGCCCTCTGAATAAACCTGGATTTAATGCATGCCACCACTGCATTTCCCTGGCTGCACTGCTGCACAGGCTAGATATATAGCAGAGGTATAAAAAGTAGAGGTATAAGAAACCCAGCTTTGGACAAGATGATTCATTCAGGCAAAAACACCCCCAAGCCTGTAAGTGTTTAAATTTCAGCTAGAGGTTGGACTTGTGACTAATGTCACTATCTATTTATTCTGAATTTATGATTAGAAGTGTTTTTGTACTATGAAACATTCTCTATGAGTTGGATGGGAAACTATAAACCATTTTATGAGATCTACACATGGCTGATGGCAGAACCTTAATGCAACACAAAGGTTCATCCACACCCAAGAAATGCCAAAACATACTTTTTTTATTTCCCCCCTCAGTGAGATGGACACTTGACAAAGAGGAGTGTGCCCTGAAAACCCACAGGGGCACATTTTGGAGGGTCCTGAGTGTCTCTGGAGAAATATGGAGCACTGGCAGCTGCTCCCAATTTCCAGACAAAGACAGAAGTCTTTTACAGGGTTTGATTTTCTCAGGGGAAAGAATGACAGAGGACAGGCCAGGAAATGAGATGAAGCCCAACTAGAAATTTGAGTTGTGGCTCCCTCACCTCTGACAAGTTTTAGGCTGAATTATTATCCCTGTTTTGTGGATGGCTGGAATAAAAACTGAAAAACCAGTTAGTGTAACCACAGAGGAAGGCAGGCACTGAGCTGAGAGCAGAACTCACACTCCCTTAAATGTTATACAGTCATATTCCTACTGAAGCTGAGGTTCCCCTTCTTCAGGTAACTAATGCGAAATAATCAACATAACCTGATTCAGTAACTGTAAATCCTGGCTAAGAATACAAATGATTTGCAAGTTGAAATTACAGAAGTGTAAAGCTATTCATATGCAGCCATTAACTGAATCTCAAGCTGAATTTTATATATACAATAAAAAAGTGTAGTACCAGCCTAAACATACATCTCTGCTTCTGCAGCATGGGAAGTGGTACTAAGACACACTCCAAGAGCAGCACGAGTATTACTGGTTGCATTTTTGTTTTAAACAGACTTAAAGAAAATTCTGAAGATGAGAAAAAAAAGTGATTACTTCCCAAAATAAGAATAAACTGCGTTAGTCCAAGATAGGGACACATAACCTACCTTGTTTGACTCTAAATTCAGCTCCCTGACTTGTGCAGAGAAGTGAAAGGTTATTATATGGGTTTACTGGGCAAACCCAGATTTTATAAATAATTGCCTGTCAGGCTGTTCAAAATAGACAAACACACAGCAGACCAACAAAAACATGATCTGTCATATTTCTGAGAGAAATGTATGTTGAGTCTTCATTCTCAGGGACTTTAAGTAGACCAGTAAAAAATAAGTGCCAGTATTTTTCCTGCTTATGCATATTTTAAAATGTAAAATCCGGGAGAGAGACAGCAACAGAAGGAATTTTGATTCCAGTACCCAGTGCCCGAAATGGTTTCTTCTGTCTGTATCCCTGCAGATCGAAACCAAATACAATAAATGCTGGTGTCCTTTTAAAAAAGTCTGGATGTTTACAGCAAGCATATAATTTTCCATGATTAAGGATGCCAACAAAAATAAAGAGTGATGATAAAAAGAAAAGTTTAATCATATATTTCAAGAAGCACAGATGGAACATCAGAAAACTTATCCCTGCCCTCATTCAATACATTGTACACATTACTTTTAGTCCTGTACACAGAAAATTTCCAGAAAACAGGAGAGTAAGCAGATAAAAGAGAAAAGCAATTTATTAGTGGCAGCAGTAATGTTCACTTTTACAATATTTTGGTTGCAAAGAGACATTTTTCCATTTATTTAAAAAATATACATATATTTAACGTTTTTGCAAAGCAGGTCCAGGAGAGCAGGACAACAAAACCACCTACAAACGACCACAAGAGCATAGAGCAGGAGTGAAAACTAAGATCTCACATACTAAGCACAAAGGAGGAGGATGGCTGCACTATATAAAACTAGTATTTTGAAGTTCTCCTCTCAAACCCTTGAGTGTTCTGGATTAATTTGAGGCTTAAGTTGGATTCCAAGCCTGAGCTGAAGAAGACCCCTGACCTGTGGGTACCACAGAAACATCAGCAGGATGTGCCAGCAGATCCTGGTGACGAGTTGAAGCAGGAGTCCTTTTCTCTGCTCAAGCATCATCGTGGTTAGCTCTATATTTGTACAGTTTTTATGGGAAGAAATGAATGCGTTTGTGAGGCCAGCAAAGGCTGGAGGAGCAGGGGATGGGAACAAGCATAGAGGCAGGGACTGAGATTTTAAAAAAAATCTTGAAAACAAACAGCGTTAGCTAAAATATAAAAAAAAAAGTCAAAAAGAGTTGGTTTCTTCTTTAACCAAATCCAACAGTAGTGCTGCCTTTGTCAACAACAGGGACAACATCTGCTTCCTGCAGCAAATGCTGAGCAAGTACATAACGCTAAACCCTTGCCTAGAACCACTGAGACAGACAGTTATTGAAATACTTTAGAATGTATTTTTCCAAATAGGGGTCCAATCCAGTGCCAAGTCACTGCAAAGGCTTTCCTTCATTTTGGACAATGATGGCTCAAGCCTTAGGAGATGCCAATATTGAGAATTTTGGGGTGACCACTTAGCCCATCTTTGGGTCTGCAAAAAGTCAAGTCTCTAACTCATAAAGTTTAGTTTACCTGAACTTTTTCTGAATATCTTTGCATCCAAACTTGGGATTGCTGTCATCAAAATCCCCTCACTGGATTAAACTGGGTTATACTGTATGAACACTTACATTAGTTGATAGAAACAAGCGGAAATTAGTGGAAAATAGAGGGAAATAATTTTTCTTCTTGTAAAAACTGCAAAGAAAACTACATAACCTGTATATAACCTATATAAGCCAACATAACCCAGTCTATCTCTGTCTGGCCTCTTCCTGCCCCATCCTGCTTCACTAAGAAACATTTTTCGGAGAACATACAGACTTCCAGACACTTAAATAAAAATGACATGGCAGTCAGAAAGTCCCCTGCAAACTCCAGCATTGTCTGAGCTGCATTCTTGTCCACCTACACCCTATCCCAAACATCCTGCCATTAATTAGCTAAATGTTCCAGCTAGTAAACAAGAATAACGATTGAGGGGGCTGGAAAAAGAGACAGAGACAGCCAGCAGATAGTCACAACAAACCAGCCCACTCACTGGTACATGCAGACATTGGAGCTTGTATTTTTTTCCCTTCCATGGAGGGGAAAAGAAAATCACCTTAATATAACACTGTCTTTCCTGTTGCTGCAGCCACATCCACATCAGCAGGCGAGAAAAGTCATCCCGTTCCTGCGGTAGGCACTCTGTCAGGGAAAGAGAAAATCTGTAGTGAATTATCGCATCAGCGTAAACGCGGGAAGGAGGCAGAGAGAAAGGCAAGGCTTTCTTCCTGTTTTGTAGGCTATTCTGGCTGCAATCTAATAGTGGGCTTAATCTGAACATTTCTGGTGGGGAAGCTGTAAGCAACCACTTTGTCTATTAAAAAATCAGTGTGGTTAACAAGTGGTTAGGGACTCTATTTCAGGAGAGCAAGAGATAGGCAAAAATGTAACATCCTACTTTGTTAATTGCCTGCAAAATAGTTGAGGCCAAAAATACACCATTATGCTGAATCTGTTTGTCCTTTATAAGCACGTGTTCTCTATTCACCATGTTCAAGAATCATTTCTAAACTGTCTGAATACTCCATAAATTATTGAATAACTGCAGTTTTCCAAACCTAATTTATAGTCTGAGTCCAAAGTTATATAAACAGACACTGGTATAATTCCCTCTGCTCCAAACTACTCCAAAGACTCTCTGGTCAGTAGGAAATAATTTGATATCCCATATATTGTAACCTGGGAAGAAGTGTTTCCAATGGTAAAGAAGCACAGGAGTTAAGTAGCACTTGAAAAAATAATTTTAAAAGATTCTGTGACACTGTCTCCCTAAAATACCTTTCATGCATTTTTAACAGCTCTTTCCGAATCAATATAGGACACTATACCTTTTAATGCCACTGGAAACCTTATATTGTAAGGAGATATTCTCAGTTTAAAAAATACTTTTTTTTTTTTTTTTTAGTATATTAACAATATCTCTAAAAAATCAAAGGAGTTTAAATAGTTTTGCTTTATTTGGTTCACCTTCAGCAGCCATCCTGTTTTTAAAATGAAAATGTAGTCATCTATTTCATTACAGGTAGTGCTTCGTCAGATTTATTTTGTACATCTTCAGTCCAAGCACTTAGGAAGTGCCATATATAACCACCATTTTTAGTGGCTCTACCGATTTCCTAATTAATTTCAGCCAGATCAATTTCTCCTCTCTTAAACTAGAATTAGAGTAACATTAGGAGTAAAGGATAACCTCAAACAACTTTGGATATAAATAGCATTTATACTGAACTGTAAAGAAATCATTTCAAAACCAGCAAGGATGTATTCAGAGAGACATTTTACAGACAGTGAATATGCAAAAGGAAATGTGTACAAGATGTTCATTACAGCATCCTTTACATTAACACCACACTTCAGTCTAGAGATCTAGAGCATATGGCATGAAAGTCAAAGAGCAGAACGTCAGCTCTGGGATATACAGCCAAGACATGACAGTATCACCACAAACAAAACACAGAATCAATCCAAAGACTCTATACCCAAACATGAAATGCCCAAAACAGACTAGCCAATAATTTTGAAAGGATCCAATATATATTCCCGCAACCACAAGCAGCAAGTCCAAGGCAGTTTGGATGCTCAGCTTGTTCAAACCATTATGGCTGGCATTTGGAAGTCGATGCAAAAGTAATGTTTTTAGCTGCTTGACCCCGATAGTTTTACAGGGATTTATAACCCAAGTGACAACCTTTAACACATAAACAAAATATTCAGGACTACTGCGCAGTTTGCTTGGAGACAAATGATCCCAAGTACAAAGCTGGATCTACATGAAAGATAAAAGGTTGACTTTTGTGAAAGGAATTTTGGTTGTGAAGCAAAGCTGGGCTTGGCTGGGCTCACCTGGGAAATAATGAAGTTTAACATTTTCCAACACGGGCAGTGTTGTACAGTCAGTTATATCCCTGCAAAGGTCATTTCAGAAGCCGGTTTCAGGGGAGGCAGGACAACACCTTTGGAGAGTTGGGCACACCCACCGGTCTATATATAGTGATATATTATAACTAGTGTGGCTATAGTTAGGATTGAAAACTATTTCCTACTTCACTCCCCGTTTCACATACTTTAAACTTTCAGAAACATTTGCCCTTGGGCTGAAATTTCCTCTGCTTTAATCTCTGCCTGAAGTTCACTTTCTTTGGAAAGGACCAACAAAATTCCTGAAGCCATTTTGAAGTTCAGCAATAATGAAAACAACATATTTTTTACTTCCCAAGCCAGACAAAATGATTCTGATATATGTATATTTTATTAAGGAATTTAGCCATAAATTCAACCATTTTACCCAGAAACCATCCATACCTTCAACCTCAGCATAAAGGTAACTGTTTTGAAAATCAGTATTTCAGAGGAGGGAATTTGATTCATCCCATTCCATAACAAGATAACACTTCATTCTCATTTTGATACATTACTAGATAATAAAGGTTAACCTCCGAAACGCTTTTATGCAGAGCAAAAGTATTTTACAGACATCCCATCTTTCTGAGTTATACCAGATATCTTTAAGATCTATACAGCTGAATTTGTGATACTGAAAGACAGATCTTTACATGCCAAGAATTGTGAAGAGAAACAGCAAGATGTTTTTCATAAAACTCGCATGTGTATGTGCCCTTGCAAGAGTTTAGATGTATGTGGCAGACATTTAATGTGGTTGGAGATAATTTAGAGGGTTTGGATGACACTTCTGGGTGCTTTATGCCACTTTGGCAGCATCCACGTTTTTATTTTTTTTTAAATATGATTATTTGGCTCAGAATTACAGATAGGGGATGATGCAGACCCTTGATGTGGGATTAAAATAGCTGTATCCATTTTGCTGGATATGTCTTGCTGTCAAGAGATAACATAAGCCCATGGAGCCTTTTTGGAAAAGTGTCTACTGCATTCAAATTTTCTGTGTGTTCTCTCTTAAAATTTACTACCAGACTGTGCTCTGACTTTTCCTGCTGTGGGCTGAGTCTCTGAAGTTCTGTCAGCCTCTTGCTGTACCCAATATGTGCAGAGGTGGTCAAGGGACCACCTTTCAGACAGAGGGATCACCTAACTTGGCACAAATTGCACAGTTTGCCTTCCCAGAATGGCTTCCATGCTCCGAACCATTGATCTAACCTTACTTGGCTGACCTAGCTCTCACAGAAACTCTTCCTGCTCCTTGCTACCCCATGGCAAGATTTTTCTTTTTCCCCTTCTCCAACCTCCTTGAAGGTGGAAGGACAGATTGCTGCCAACCAGAGCCAGAGGCTGCACATGGATGCTCTGTATGACATAGCAAGAGATACTGTTCTTGCCATACATATTTTGCGGGGCCTGTGACTCCTTGGAAACAGGCACACTGAGACAATGTGAAAGCAGCAACATGACCTTCATTTTGTCGAGGCCACTCTTACCACTTGCTCCCATTTAGGACAGAGTTGTGATGATTTTGCTGCTTAGTTCTCACTTCAGAGTCCTACCCTGATCCAGTGGGTCCATCCCGGCCCATGGCAGGGGGCTGTCACCAGATCTTTAACATCTCTTCTAACCCCAACCATTCTATGATTCTACCCCACGAAGGCGCCTTGTGAAGAACCTTCTCACAGCTTCTCAGGCACCCTCTATACAGGAATCCTCCTTTGGAATTGTTGCTCCTTTAAGTTATCAAAGCACATTGGATTTTGACACAAGATCCTCTCTGGCAATACTATCGTTATTTAATAAATGAAGGCAGGCTTTTTTCCAACAACCTGAAAGAAGGTACAATGAAGCAGAAAAGATGAAAAGTGTTCACTGCTGTCAGTTGCCTAAAAGCAGCACCTTGCTTTGCCCTTAGTTTGGTGAAGGAAGGAAAAACTAACAGCATGGCACAAGGGACCTTGGCCAAGCAACTTCTCAAATAGGACCAATTTAGGGACAAATAACCATGTCTTTATTAGCAATTTAGGACTAGGGGAATAGCTTTAAACTGAAAGAGAGCACGTTTAGATTGGATATTAGGAAGAAATTCTTCCCTGTGAGGGGGGTGAGGCCCTGGCACAGGTTGCCCAGAGAAGCTGTGGCTGCCCCATCCCTGGAAATGCCCAAGGCTGGGATGGATGGGGCTTGGAGCAACCTGGGATAATGGAAGGTGTCCTTGAGAATGGCAGGGAGATTGGAACTGCATGATCTTTAAAGTCCTTCCAACCCAAATCAGTCTGTGATTCTGTGATTTGCAGAAACAATTCCCAGCCAAACATGAAGATGTGTGAGTACTCCTCAATGAGTGAACAGAGTAGATTAGAATACCAAGACTTCTGAACAGGCACCTCAGCTAGAAATGGTTTCCACTTAACAATTTACACTAGTGCATAATTTCACAGCTGTAGCATGATGAGAAATAATAGTTTTGGCAGGAGAAAGAAACAGCTGTGATTTTTGAGTGGGCTGCTTAATTTTTATTTGGGATAAAATTTGGAAAGTCTGGGGTAAAACATCTCCAGCGGGCACCCGAGACACCAAAGTTTATTGGGCCAAATTCTCCATTGGTTTAAGTCTGCAGTTCCACTTGCATTAAAGTTAAGCACAATGTCACACTGCAGGCCTGTTGTATCACTTAGAGATGTTAAATCCTGAATTATAGGCCCTGTGTAAGTGAGTTACAGAACAGCATTTATAAAACTTGAAGTCTCCCTTTCTTGGTGTCCTCTTCTATGTGTGTGGGCAAGTGGTTTAATTACAGTGCATAAAGTGGAATGGCAGACAGAGACATCCAAATCAAAAGAGCAAGCCTTGGCTGAACTTCATTAGCAAACATAAATGCAAGTAAGCACATCTTGTTTGTGACATGCCACGCTCCTTTCCGCCTTGGGTAATTTTGCTCTATTCTCTGATATTTGCATAAATGTAAATCGAACCATATGACTTGAGCAGGTTTATGACAGGAGAATCATATGCAAAACTTCTTTCCATTAAATAATTCTCTTCATGCAGCCTTACAATGTTACTGTGAAAATCAAGGAGGGTTGGATCTCAGACAGTCAGAATCTTTATTTAAGAACAGTGGAGGGAGCCCTGCCCTTTAAATAAAAGACATTCTTGGATCAGACACTGGCTGGCAGGATGGAAAATAGGATGTAGCATTAACTTTCATTCCATTCCAAATAACCTGGAACCCATAAACCACCAAGATTCTCTAATTTTGAATCTGCTCCTTTTCTCCCTGTGTCTTCTTTCCATTTTATTTGGGTAATGTTAACTTTGAATTTTCATTAGCTCGCCATAATATCAAACAAGTCACCCCGGACAGATTCACAACTCTTTGTACATAAAAACATCTACATTAAAACCCCTGTGATCAAAAGGTTAGTCCTCTAATTTTTCCCAGCCTGAACAGACAAACCACATGCAAAGAAGTGTCAGCTTATTTAGAGATTAAAATAATAATTAGTTTAAGAGGCAAAGTATAAGCAACATTGTTTGAAAAAGAAAATCCATGTGTTGTTTAGAATTAGTTGCTTCTGTTTAAGTTTAAATAAATTTGTGTGGATATAAACTCTCTTTATTAAAAGTGCATCCATATTACAAAAGAAATATAATGGATAATTCTCCCTCCAATTTAAAACAATAGCACTGAAGGCTCTAATTCCACAAACTTTAATCAGTAGCCAAAGCACAGATGTCCGATATCAACTCAAAGGATGAGGGAGCGCTTTATGTACGTAATGTCTTGTACATGGTCAGTAATGAATAACACACCCCAAATATGTATCTATGGACACCCAGGTTCAGCACGTTACAAACTTGTATGATGCTCTGGCTGATCTGCCCTGCTGTATCCACGAAAACTCATGGATTTCATTTATGATGAGGCCAGACCAATGAGCTGAGAGCTACAGCATCCATTTATCCATACAGTAACAACCCCTCTGGAAGCACAGCCACGTTGGTGCTTACGCTAGACCCCAGGAAACCTCAGTTAGGTGTAAGAAACACCAACAGCTGCATTCCTCAGGTCTATCCCCTGAGTCCTCAGCCTGGTGAGACACCAGGGACAGCAGCAGTGTCCATACCAATAGTATCCGCCTCAGGAAGGGGCCCAAGATCACAAGAACACTTAGGCGCCCACAAACATCACCTGCTGATAAAAGCACTACTCCAATAAACCACCCATCAACAAAATGCTTCCCAGCAAAGTCACCTCTGGGCTTTGATTGACCTTTTATCTGACAGTGTAGTAAACTTTTTAAATAATTGTGTAAAACTGGGCTCCTGTGTACAAGAATAGGACATATCCGGGATATATCATCCAAGTCTGTTAAAGAACATTGTCTAGATCTCAACTATCCAACCTTTTTAATGTTCTTCTCTGCTTCTGGGATAAATGACATTCCCAAGGCTGATGGAAATGTAGGATCACTGGAAAGCAAGGACCAAATGAATTTCTCAGACATCTCGTGCAGTACCACCAGTGGACGGAGAACAAAATGTAGGGCTTGTACTGCTGTCCTCCAGTGTATTTGGCCAAATTTGCAATGCTGCAGTTAACCAGCAAATGCTGTTCTCAGGGCTGGGCTGGTATTGTAAGAAAGAAAAACAAGGCAAAAGGATCATGGCTTCTGTTGCAGCAAGAACTGGGGTGTGGGAGTGGGGTACCAGTGTCTGCCAAGAGAAAAAAAGAACAAAATTGGTGGGGAGAGAGGGATCATTTTAAGTCTCTCAGAGGGCACTGTAAACAGAGGAGAAAGAAGGAAAAAACCAGAACTATAAAACAATACTTGGCAGCCAGCTTTGCAAAACAAACATATTTTCACAAAGTCCTTCCCATCACTGCCACCAGTTTTAATGGGCTTTACATGTCTGAGAGCAAGAAACGCTTTTTAATTGTTAAGGAAAGGCAACACTGCTTTGCACACTAATAGAAATTCTGTTCTGAGCCCCACTTCAACTCCATGCTGCTCTCCATTCACAGTCAGGGAGAGAAATCCCTTCCCCCAGGCTGCAAAACCTGTAGCTGGGCTCCATCACCACTCTTCCCTGGACAGCATCAGCTGCTTCTCCTGTGGAGCAAGTCAAAAATCCAGCAAGTTCCTCCTGCCGTGGGTCTAATGGCCCATAACTGTCTGCCCAGGACATGCTGCTGGCAAAGCACACAGCGGGTCTCCACGAGGCACCAGACCTTGATGGATACAACCTGCTGGAATCCAGCATAATTGGGAAAGCTTAATCCCCTCACCACACTGGAAATGCAGTGGTTCCTGAGTGTCCCTGATCTCCTCATGAGCAGTGCAATTAGTTCACTTAAAATTTTACTGCCTCACGTCAAACTGGTCGAAACACCTTGAATTGCTCAAGGGTCAAACTCTCCTCTCCTGATGTGCCTCAACTTGCTGCTTTAGCTGCACGGCAGCAATAATGTACACAGGCAACTTCATTATGTCTGAGAATTAAATTAAAACCGGAAGTCTTGAGACTTTAGGTATGGTTGGACACTGAAACCTCTGCTTTATGACTCAGGGCACTGCACAGTCACAGCACTCCCATGTGAAAATATATCACTAACAATAAAAACTCCTTCAACCTGAGAGCAATTCAGCATCAAACAACCTGGATGGCTCCCTGTCTCCAGGGACGACTTTTTTTGACCTTTTAAGGTTTTCTTCTACTGCTGTAGAAGCTCAGGCTTTTTTCTGTAGGAAGTGATGGAAGAGGTTAAATTCCCCCTCTGTGTCACTACTGCTCATGAGCTCAGCATAGGAGCTAAAGAGCTAATTTATTTGGAAACAATATGGTGTGGTACAGTCGTCTGAGCACAAGGGCAGGAGCCAGGGCTGGGCTCTGCTCCCAGCTCTGACACTTACTTGCTGTGTGGCCTCAGACAAACCACTTAGGGCCTCTGTGCTTCAATTTCCCCTGCCTTTGAAACAGAAATACTATCACTCACTGAAAACCTTTTTTTGAGGATTGCTTGATTACAGAGCTAATACACGGCACTTTGAATACGTTGTATACTATGCCATAATTATTATTTTCATTGCATTATGTCTTCCATTGTAATGGCTAAAATACCAGATGTACAGAAATGGATGCTGAAATTGGCTGCCATAGGAGGAGCGAGTATTACTTTGACATTAAATTATTTGGGTAAAACAAGAAAATTCACCCACATTTTTCCCCTTAAAACTGGTGAAATTGTAATGAAAAGCTGCATCTACTGATGTTTTGCAACACACTTCTCCCCCACCTCCTGAAAGCATCCTGTGAACGCTCTCTGCAGAGGGCACAGCACCTCTGCTCTTCCTTTGATTCAACGGAGCATTTCCGTGGGGGAACGAGAGCCCAACCAACAGCTCAGGTCTGTGAAGGGAGGAATTTTCTCAGGCTCTGAGGCCCTTTGCTGGTGGCAGCACTGGGGTGCGGCCACTTCTCGCCCTGCTCAGCCCTGACTGATGTGCTCTGTCTGCAGCGGGGCGCCGGCGCACCGGAGCAGTGGGAGGTAAGAGGAATTAAGGTAATGCATCAGTGGCTGCCAGTGAAGGAGATGGGAAGAGAGGGGGGAGAAAGAAAAGGCAAAAAAAAAAAAAAAAAGGCAAAAGAAATATACTATTTCAATCAAAGTCTGAAATTTGTAGAAGTGGTTTTGGTCTCAATATAGAAAAAATATTTATCCAAGAAACTCCTACTCGGGTGCGAACATCCTACTTCTAGTGGGATTTTGTTTGGCAAAGTGCTGTGAAAGAGTGGAAGCTAATACAGAACATGTCTATAAACAAATATATTTATTTAGTACAGATTGACACATTCACTGGAGTATTTCAGTGATTACACGTGTAAAACTATTTCCTATAGTGGTTTCCTTTTGTGATTCTGCTAATTTATTCAATCCACCCCATTTTCATGCATTGAATGTTATGAGCCATTTCAGCCACCCAGACTGAAACGCGTTTGGAGACTACATGCCTGTTTCTTCATTTCATCATCTACACATAATTATTTGGTGATATTAGGAATTTGAGCTCAAATGGAAGCCAACCAACATTTTAATAGCTTAAAAATCACACAAAATGAAGTCTGCCCTGAGGTTAATGAATAAGAGCCAAATCTTGAGGCTCTTGCTCAGTTTTTACTCACTCCTTATTCAGGCAAAAGTTGAATCAATTGTAGTTGGACTGATTAAAACCAGAAAAACATATATTTGGACCTTTCTCTCAGGTAAAATGGAATAAATTACCTAGGATTAGGCTACAGAATGGCATCCAATCGATCTTTCACATGTATTTCTGCAACACACTACAGAAAAAATCCAAGTGCTGAGGCAGTTTAACCAATTAAACCCATATTTTAGGTGCAGAATAAATTATTATACACTACCAGGTTTTATGACATTTATATTAGAAATAGCCCTGAATCAAAATAGGTTTCCTGGTCCCTCCTGGACTTCTGAAAATCAGTATCAAATCCAAACTTAAAAAATGGTTCACTAAGTATGAAAACCAAATGCCCCTATCCTTCAAAACAAAGCTCCATCCTTAGTCTGAGCTTTAAACCACACATGTATTGATACAGATATTTGATTTTTGATGACAGTAAGCATTTATAATCTAGGAAATTAAAGGTTATTCTTTAATTACATGCAGGATGTCCTACTCCTCATGCAAAGAACGCAATGAGTCTGTAAAAAATACAAAGCAGAGCAGTTAATTCCCTTGAACAGTTAACACTTCACCAGTAATTGGTGATAATCACAGAAGGATGCTTCTCCCTTAAGTCACAACCCATTTAACTATTGGGCCAGTCTCAGCAAAGTAACGACACATTTATCCCATTGAAGCCAGACTTAAGCATGAGGATTTGGAAAAGAAAGGAGTATGAATGACTGATTTCTTCAATATATGCAAAGCAAATAGAAGAAGGAAAAAACAGGTAACAAGAATGACACATTTATCCCATTCAAGCCAGACTTAAGCATGAGGGTTTGGAAAAGAAAGGAGTATGAATGACTGATTTCTTCAATATATGCAAAGCAAATAGAAGAAGGAAAAAATAGGTAACAAGAATGAAGTGGTCAATGTGTAGATGTGGCACTTGGTGACTGGTTTTAGTGCTGGGCTTGGTAGTGCTGGGTTAATGGTTGGATTCAATGATCTTAGAGGGCTTTTCCAACCGAAATGATTCTATGAATTGTGAAAAATACCAGATCCGAGGGCATCTGGGTGATAGTGGCCCTGCTCACTATCTCCTGACAACCTGCAATTCGATCTCAATGCTGAAATACGCTGAGCACATGAAGAGCTGGACTTGGGGATGGCTTCATCTATAAAGGAGTGAGCTGGGACATGTGAAGAGGGCAGTCCCCTCCTGGCCACCACTCATGCTGCAGGGCCTGGTCCTGCTCTCCCCTGCAGGACAGACAAACTCCTTCCCATGTTTAGCAGAGTCTGATGAGCACAAACTACACCAGCGACACACCGGGAGTGTGGGAACACTGCCCAAACCCTCCAGGCTCCTGCGTTGGGCAGCTTGCACAGAGAGCCCTTGCTGCCCTTTCCAAGAACTGCTGGCAAGTTATGAGCTGCAGGAGTGCACCAAGGAAATTGGGATCCCAAGGAAGAACAGGCTTTTTGTTACATTATACTTTTTAAATGGCATTATATCCACATTCATACGTTGGAAAAGCTGGTTCACAAGTGGAGATAGGCTTCAAGTCTCTCCAACAGTTTTAAGTTACCTTTAATCTTTCTAAATGTGTTTCTGTCCATCTACTTCTTACCTTCCTAACATCTTGGCCAAATGGTCATCCCAGGGACACTGGATGGCTGCTGAGAATAGCAGAATTCCAAAATGTCCTTCCTAGAACTGACTAAAAATTCCTTTTGGTAGTTTCTGACTGATCTGTTGTGGGTGGGGGGTGGACAAATAATATCTAGTTTGTGAAGCAACTGGAAAAACTCGGCAAACTCAGAACCTTCACGCTATAACCCCCCTCCACAGACCTAATTTCACATGTCACTTCCTATGGCACGTTACTTAAATGAAACTTATTTTGAAATGCAAGGACAGACCAATGCCATTACCAATATCTCAGTGGTCTGACCCATCACATCAAACTCTCTTCTTCTTTACTGCATCTCATCTTTTTCCCTTGTATCCAGTTTAAGAGCAGACACACATTTATATGCACATCTATAAAAGTGATGCTCGTCTGAAAACAAACTGGCCAGGCCATGAGATTCTTCTGGCTGATTGCCATTGTTCAGTCACTAAATATGGGTTTAGGAATAGGGAGATGGATTACTCGCTTGTAACCCCACCATGGGCTTTTCATGGTATCACAGCCCATATTTTTTTAATAACATCGAGGAATATTTAAATCCTGTATGGAAGTTTTTTCATACATACTTCTTTGATGTTAGAACATTTTGATTTGTGTGCATGCTGACACCAGAACATCTCGATTACTGCATGTTCATTTATCAGAGAGTGCGAGGTCCATCCCGTTTGGGTGTGCAATTATTTCATCAAATAGATAGCATGGGCTAATCATGCTGACAGCAACATCCCCACTTCCAGTGGCTGGAAATGCAAGAACACTACATAATTACTGTAAATGAAGAATTAGTTAGGTCTCATTAAATGTTATTGTTAACTAAAATAATAAAAGAGTTTATATTTTAAAAAGCAGAAAGTGGTAGGGAAGTAACTGATCCCCAAACCTAGAACACATTGCAGTTCCTGGATTTAACGCTAATGGGACCCAGTGGATCCAGGCTTCGGCAAAGAGAGAGCTGTTGTCTCCATCACTTTATTTATTGTAATGGTGTAAACCCCTTTTCCTTTGTTTCTGCTCTTCCCCCCAGCAGAATGGCTGTTGGTAAGATGGGAATGTGAAATCCAGGTTTTCGTCTCTCCAGTAGCTCTGAATTCCCTGGCTTTTGTGGACTGAAATCAGACCCTGAAGTCACTTATGTGCATTTTGTTTTGGGTAATTGACATTAATTTTTAGGCTGCATCACCAACATCAATCAGCGCTGCTCTCAGAGGACTAGAGTTAAGGGGCCACAATAAAAGGGCATGATATTGTTCCTTTTGTTTTATTTTTGGAGCACTTAGACTACTCTATACTTTTCCAGTGGATGTTACATTCTTTTTGGGTGAGACAGTTTAAAACATTACTGACTGTCTTATTTAAAAGAATACTTTGGCATTACAGTGAATCCCTGGCTCCAGACGCTGGGACAGTGAACGGTGGTAAAAATTCAAGTTGATAACTTTTGTCTACGTAACACTTTGAAAAAACTATGAAATGGCAACACATTTCTTTAGAGAGAGCTCTGCTGCCCATTACAGATGTTTTCCATATGGTAAGGGGAAGGTTGGTCCCTTCCCCCTTCACTCATCAGTGTTCTCACATCATAGCAAGAATCTACAAAGACAACATGGCTGTAAATGACACCGCACAGAAGCCTCCAGCAGCACGTACTGCCATGGAAGAAGCTAATTTTCATTGTCAGGGCAGGAATACACTCCATTGCAGCCCACTGATGGGCAGCATTTTGACTCTTCAGCTTTCTGTTTCACCAGTGTACAGCACAAATACCTTGGAGTAAGGGGCCAAGAGAAGCCAGACTAGGATTCAGATGCCAAAATGATGAGAAGAAGATAGATTAAATCAGTAGGGATTACTGCAGATTATCATCCTGCACGAATTGATGGGCTCAACACCTTCTCCCTCAAATCCTCATGGGTGGGAAGAAAAATTCTTTCTAACATAAGATCATGATTTTTAGGGAAGAAGAATCTGAGGCACTTCAGTGAGGCTAAGACCTATTTTTTGGACACTGGGACATAGCCATACACACAGGTTCATAGGTAGGTCTTGAAAGCAGACAGCCATTGGGTAGAGAATTGGCCTGTTGCCCCATATTTTGCCAAGGAGTTCATCACCCTAGGTGTATTCAAGATGTTCATAAATCCCAATACTTTTTTGGATGCTGGAGCTATTCTAACACTCAAGTCTTTAAATGCAGGTGTGACTTTCTATGAGTTTAATGTGTAATTGAGGCATTTTGTAATCTCAACCACTCTTTTCCCAAAACACAAAGTTATCTTATTTCAAAGTAAACTTCAAAAGAAGTAAGAACTTGAACATACATGGAGTTTGTAGTACAAAAAAAAAAAAAAAAATCCTTTTTGCCTATTTCCCTTTGCTTTTGGTTTTAGACAAGGCATGGAACTGTCTGTGCTAGTCTACATTTAATTTATAGTGCACCATTGTTTCTTCATGTCAATCAATACTAGTAATACACATACATACTAGTTGCTATATTTTGCCATTGGTTATTATATATTATTGCATAATAGTAATATAATATCTAACGTTTCTACAAAATAAACTCTAATGCTGAGATTTTGAAAGCCAACTACTGATCTTAGCTGGCAATTTCACCAGTAGTTATGTGGCTAAAACCTTACATAGACTAAGAAATAAACCTTAAATAATAACTACTTAAATGTTTCTTCTTTGCTTTTTCATTATTACTTCCTTCTCAGCTTTCTAAAATGTGCACCACTATTAACTCATTTCTTAGAAACTACAAGATATTCCCCAACAAGTTGAACAATTTTCATTTTTTTCTCTCATCATATTTTCCTGTTCACCTTTTCCTGTTCCTCATAACAGCATTTTTTCCTAATTCTTTATTACCAACTCTACTCTGTTTAATTAAATCTATCCTTCTATTTATCTGTCTTTGCCCTTCAGTTCAGCTTATCCACCCCCTGGTTTCCGGCCCATTCTCCCATCTTTCCATAAATCATCATTTCCACTCACTTTTGACCAACCTATCTCTGTGTCTGCTGTTTTTATTTCCAACCTGATTTCTGCAGGTCCTTGTCTCTTACCAACATCATCTCCTCTGTAAAGTAACAAAGGGCATCTGTGTCTTAAAATAATTCCATCCAAAATTTACTTCATCCTCTCCCAACCACATTAGGGGTCTACAACTGTATCTGCAGTTGTTGCAGAAACTGTAGAAAACCAGATCTACTGCTTGTTGCAGGACACAAAGAATTTTGGCAATACCAAAGAGGACACTGCCTACAAAGGAGAGAAATTCAGTGTTTGTGACCAGGAGCAGGAGAATCCTAAACATTAATTTGGAGCAGCCAGCAGTTGGTACTCAGGGCACAACAGAGTCCTCAAAAGCTTGGGCGAGTTTTCATACTTCCCACTAGCTAAAGTCCAAACTTGGATATTAAATATAAATGAAGCATGTATTTTTCTCTTTTTTTTTTTTCCCCTGTAATTATTCAGTTTGCTTAAGGAAAAAAAAAAGTAAGAAAGAAAGAGAAAAAAAAGGCCACTTGCCACCTTGGTGTCACAGAGAAGCCTGCTGGTGTCAAGTCCATTGAAGAAGTTGCTCAAAACCACTTCACCTTTGTGGGAACATTCTCCTGGTGAAAGGCTGGAATTTCTATCCCAGAAATGGTGACATGAGATTTGCTGAGACTGGATGAACTCGCAAGCCATTTTTACCACCAAACTTTTATTTATTCCTGATAAATTGGTGTCACTTAGTGTCACTTAATTACTCCATATTTCCTTAATTTGTCTTCAGCTGGGCATGATTCAACTGCAAATGCATGACTGAGTCTCACAGAGCCCTTAGTTAATGACGAGATATTGCAGCAGAGTGAGTTTTGGGGTGATATTTATTCCTGCAGGTGTGCTGTTGATGGGGTGAATCATTGATCCTGGCCCTCTGTGAACCACTGATCTCTGTTGGGGAAGGAAATTTTTTCGTCCTCAAGAAAACAACCCTTTTTTGCTGTGTTCCATGTGGTATTTCCGACAGGTGTCACAGATAAAAAAATGGGAACAACAAAATATAACAAATAAATAAATAAATAGATAAATAGATAGATAAAAAGATACAAGTAAAACACTTTGGTCCTGGTCGGGAAGAGAAAACAGCTGCAGATTCAGCTTTGGCTTTTGAAACGGCTGGGCCAGGAAGCCAAACAGGGGGACATTTTTGTCTTGTGGGCAATTTTTATCAGGCACCAGGCAGAGTCAACCAACCACTTACTCACAGGCCACTTGCCCAGTCTGAAAAGGGAACAATTTTCAGTCTTTGACAGATTGGACTTGAACAGAAGTGAAAGCATCTATTGTCCATTATCCATCCCAGCCCTGAGACTTCCAATTTTTCATTTCCCATGTAGCCTGTTCAGAAAAGGTTTGTCAAGCAGCAGCCTCTCTAAACAAATTACATTGAAATTCCTTATACTATGCCACATACTTGACTTGCTGTTCCAGAAAGAGCCACATAATAAGTTTCTAACAAGGACACTGGTTATTAAAGCACTCTCGCTTTTCTAGGTCAAAGAGGTGAAAGGCAAAGTCAAAATAATTGAAACAAAATATTCTGTAAATCACAGGTGTTTACTTACAAAAAAAGAAAAAAAAAAGAGATATGAAGAGACCTGCTGCTACACTAACCAAAACTCAGCTAACTATTTTGAATTACCACGTTCTTGATGAAAGCAAAATTTAAGGCACCAGAGTTGGCTTTTGGAAATGCCCAAACAGTTCAAAACCAAACAGAGCTTAGCAGAAACTGCATCCTTCTTTCTTTTCCCACTTCTTCTTCCAAAATGTGTAAGACAGACATGGCAAAGAAATACACTGGTAATGCATGCTGTTCCTTTTTTATTCACTTAAATGTGAAAAGAAGGTACCTTTCTAAACATATATGTTTACTGAGGTAACCCAGGGATTTAAACTGAGAAGTGCAAAAGTTCTTAATGCATTTTGCGAAGAGGAATTTTTTAGAATTGTCATCTGTATCTCCTACTTTTGAGAAACATTAAGATCTGAACTTTCTGAGAAGAACCTTGCATCATCTCAGTGTATTTGGAGACACTCTTTTTCACAGTGCTGCATCTTTATATTAGTAGACAAGAAAAGTATTTTTTTGCTGCAGTGTTCTTCTTTAAGAGACACCCCTTACTTATATCAACTTCTCAAATGTGTTTGAACCCATATTTACTGTGAAGATTAACGCAGTTTATCAATTTTTTCAAGGAACATGCTTTGTCAAGAATACAGTTGGAAACATCACCCATTTCTTAGTTTTCTAAGTTTTTATCTGTAATGATGATTTTGCAGTGGTTGAGTAAAACATTAAGAATGCACATGTACGTAGGTAATAAAATCATAGAATCACAGAATGGTTTGGGTTGGGAAGGACCTTAAAGCTCATCTCATTCCAACCCCTTGCCATGGGTAGGGACACCTTCCACTAGACCAGGCTGTCTCTTGATTGAACAATAAAAAGAAAAAATGAAGAGGCAGATTGAGTATCTCAAAGGAGGGTAAAGGACCTGCAATCTGCCTTCTGATTTGGGGCATAGACCAGCCCAATACAAGTGACAGAGTGAAGTGAGAAGGAAGTGGGTAAGAAGAGCCACGGATGCTCCCATCCCATAAAGACTCAGAGCAATCTCTGTTGGTGGGCTCCAGGGACCCCCAGCTGTGATACTGCTACACCCCACACTTCCTGGCCAACAAAAAAAAAACCAAAAAAACAATAGTTGGGGCTGGCTGTGGTAGCCCTTGCCTTGCTTCTGGGTGAATCCAGAGGAGGAAGGGATCAGGATAAATTATAGGTCCCTGCAAAAGCTCTGTGTGTTTCTGTTGACGCCATCTGGAAGCAGTGATAATGCCACTATTAGTGGAGGCATTACTACAGAGGATCTGCCGCCTCTATTAAAACCAGCCATGCTGTGTGCTGGCTCATGATGCATGTTTGCTCTAATTTCCTCCCTGACTTTTTATTCCTAAAGCTGTCAATATCCCGTTAACCTTCCTGGCATTGAAACTGCAAAACCAAGTTCTATTTCAGCTCTGATTTTGAATCTCAGTTGTGATAAGCAATACCAAAGGCTAAGTTTACAATAAACAGTTGGCCTAATCTAAATCATGCTGTAGGTGGTGGGGATTTTTTTCTTGCTTATACACTTTATAAAGCAGGATACAACAACGTGATATCCTAAAATTAATTCCTTAATTTGATGGAAGAATAGCAGATGTTCTTTGCCGGTAACTGACAGCTTGATCCTGCAGATTTCAAAGGCCAGAAGTGTCCTGTAATCAGGGGAATCGTTCACATTCAGATCATACAGTTCAAAGTCAGAAGGGAAAATTAGATCATCTAGTCTGACCTCCCGCATACCACAGACCACAGAATTTCAGCCAGTTGCCCTTATTTTGGGCCAGTAACCAGTTTAACAAAAGCATATTTTCCAGAAATTCATTCGACCTCCACTTGGAGTCATCAAGAACTAGACAATGCAGAACTTCACTTGGTACTGTGTTCTACTGTTAATTGCCTTGTGCCTTATTTCTAAGTTGAATTCTCTGGTATTACTTTTCTACATAAATACAAGAACAGCAATTGCAACTGTCTCCACAATAATGGTGACGTCAATGTGAAAAGAGCATGTCCAAGTGGGATGCTGAGGAGCATTTTGGCCACATGCACAGAAATATTTAAGTACCAGCTGATCCAGATGAGCCCATTATTGGATTTACTGAGGTGTCTGAGTCAGGCACAACAGGATCCCTCTATGGCAGCATTTTAGTTTGGATCAGGGGTGTGCTTTTGAAACAAATCTTCTCACTTGCTGCCATCATTTTGTACTGTAGCATGATTTCAGAGCACACTACCCAGTCTCTTTTTGGGTAAAAGCAAATCAAAAGATGAACTACAACCACTAACAGGCATTCAGTCAACGAGGCCAGACCGGACCTACTGCTGGACAGAAAGTAAACCCCACTGAAATGCTCATCGTGTGAATGGAGGGTGAGCACCAACTATTTGTCTTCTACACATTTGCTCCTATTTGTACTGCTGGCAAAAGCATAGAATCATGGAATGATTTGGGTTGGAAAGGACCATAAAGACCATCTGGTTCCAAACCCTCTGCCATGGGCAGGGACACCTTCCACGAGACCAGATCACTCCGTCACAGCCTGATTCCTAAAATTTCTAAAGCAGTCACAGCCTAACTCCTCTCAGCTTTAAGGAGTAGAGAACAGAAAATCAAGACTTAGCAAATAATTTCAGAAGAACAGTAATAGGTGGAATTGATTTAGTTGAACAATAGCTGGGTATTAATCCATAATCAGAAGAACAATGACAGTGATCAAGAGGTACTACAGTCAAGAGAGTTCCTTTTTTTTTTTTTTAGCGGTATCCTTACATATAGGAAATAACAAATATTGTAGACAAATTCACCTGGCTCAATCCTGAAAAGATCAGGTCAAAAACAAAGGTTCTAGGAGAACCGCCAGGAAAAGATAACAGGAGACAGTGACATGGAAAGAGGACAACAAATCTGAGCTAATAAATCACAGAATTCATGACTCAGAAAAGCCCATTCCACAAAATTTTAGAGATAATTTGGGTAGTTGTTTTAACTCTTTATTCCCAGCCAACGACTTTCAATATACAGTCCAAGGGAAGAAGAACAAAGTAACATCTGCAGAACTTGCATCCATTTACCCAGTCCAGAGACACAGGCCAATTAAGCATTTTAAGCTAAAGGAAGCTGGAAATGAGACATGCAATTCCACACAAGACCAGTTAAGGAAGTTGTTTTTTGTGGCTGCCAGACCAGCAGTGCCATTTTCAGCAATAAGTGTTTCTGTGTGGGGCAGGAACTACCAAGAAATGAGCAAAGAGCAGCAAGAAGATGGACAGATCAATGGCCACTTCAAAATATTTTTTTTATTTTTGTTGACAAAACTTCCTGGAGAATATAAAAGCCAATGAATGAGTGACCATGGCAAACCAAGATTTATTATGGAGCTCTTGAGGGAAGTGATTGGCACAGCAGAAGTAAGTCTTAGTTCACCACAGTTTTCTCCATTTTTCAAATCACAATTCCTGTAAGTATTCCTCTGCAAGAGTTAAATGGCAGAAGATGTATCAGATTGGCCAGTATGACCCTTTTACATCTCAATTCCTAATTATCTCATCTTTTCAGAAATCAATAGTAGCATAGAAAATTTATAAAGGGAATTATTAGAAATTTCAGCAGGCGTTTTCAGAAGAGCACAACCTCTCATTAGTTTTTTTATTAAAAGAGAAAAATCTTCTATTTTCTTCTAATATTTGTAACTTTCCAAATGTTTGATCTATTTCTCATTTCTTTTATTTTTGGGAATTCTCCTTTCTGGGATGAAGAAATAAAGCACTGAAATATTCCAAAAACAATGAAAGTACTTGTTCCAGCCAGGGCCAACTACCAAGACAAAACACACAAAAGCTTTGCTCTCAGCCTCCCAGCAAAGGTCTGTCAATCCCCAAGTCTGAAATATACTGCAGAAAAGTGCAAAGAGAGTTCATGCTGACCTAATCAAGGCCTTTTTTGGATATCCAAGACAGGAAATAGGTGCTAATTTAAAATGAGATTTTAGGTTTTGGACTGCCTGTGAAGGTAATTAATATCTACAACAACTTTTCAAAATATAAACTTGGCCTTTGAATACAGATAGAACTGAAAGAAAAAAGAAATTCCCAACAAAATGGGGAATCTGAAAGGAATAACAAGGTGATTTTAAAATCCTTGTAAGGTTCTGAGAAGTCTCTTTGGTCTTTGACTCTTTGGCTGGTGATGCTGGATATATGCAAACAGTAATCAGTTCCAGGCCTGCAAGTAGCAGTGTTCACTCATAATAGAATAAAATTATAGCTTACATAGGAACTCAGAATTGAGAGAAATCTCGCACTATTTGGCAAAGAAAAGTATCAGGAAAGCAGAGGGGTGGAGAAGGAAAGGTTGCAAGGAATAAGAAAAGAAAATTATACTGTTCAGACTAATTACACAACATAGAAGAGGGGCAGAAGGACAGAAGCAGCAGAAGGATTACAAAGAAAGCTCAAGAATAAATGGATGTGGCACAACTCAAAGAATTTGACAGCGGGGGCATTCAGGGATCCTGGTCCATAGATCATTACCCGTGGAGAAATGTCCTTGCCACTGCAGTTACGTTTTCACCAGCAGATCAACACATTGTCTGATGGACTGGCACATGTAATGGCAGTCTTCAAAATGAAATTCAATATACTCCTGTTGCCACTGGAAAGCTCACCTTCTTACCCAGTCCCTGCTAATGCAACCAGTTGGCCTGGAAGGATGCCATGTGTGATCATCCCCTGCATTACAGCTTTCTTTGTTAATGCTGGAAATGAAATCTCAGGCATGATAATACCAAGAGTTAACACACACCAGCACATCTATGCCAGCTCAAACCAGTTACATTTTTCTGACTCTGTGGTGGTTTTGAGTTTTCCTTCTCTCTTTCCACCTCCTCTGATCAAGGACACACATGGATACCCAAAAGCAGGAAAGCCTTTCTACCAAAATTACTCTCCTTTAGTAACGAGACCGCAAAAGGCTGAAACACACAACACTGTCTGCCACCACCCCATTCTGGCTGATTGTCTTTTAATAGCTACAATAACGTTGTGCAAAGGAATAATATTCCACATCCTCAACTCACTGGTGAAGGGTCTGGAGCACAAGTCTGATGAGGAGCAGCTGAGGAGCTGGGAGGGCTCAGCCTGGAGAAAAGGAGGCTCGGGGGGACCTTCTCACTCTCTACAACTCCCTGACAGGAGAGGGAAGCCAGGTGAGGGTTGGGCTCTTCTCCCAGGTAATAAATGACAGGACAAAAGGCAACGGCCTCAAGTTGCACCAGGGGAGATTTAGCTTGGATATAATGGAAAATTTGTTTATGGAAAGTGCAAAGTACTGGAACAGGCTGCCCAGGGCTGTGGTGTAGTCACCATCCTGAAGGGTTTTAAAAGATGTGTAGATGTGGCACTAAGGAACATGGTTTAGTGATGGATTGACAGTGCTGGGCTCCTGGTCGGACTCGATTATTTTTGGGGTCTTTTCCAATGGAAACGATTCTATGACTCTCCCAGGCAGTACACGGACAATCCCAAAGGAAAGTGTGCATTAGCTGAATCTGCTACTTTATGACTAAAACAGGAAGTTCAGTCCCCTTTTATCGTACCTTTTTATTTTTGAAAGGCTGCCCAAACAGTTCCAAGTTGAGTTGAAGCAAAGTTATTGATGTCAAGAAGCCAAGATCTTTCGCCATGCCTTGCTGAATGAGGAAGGAAGAAATTGTTTGTGCTCAGCTGTCCTTTGCTTCTCCAGGCTAACTTCGAGCCAAAGAAGCAGGAAGAGGAGAAAGATGAATAAGTGAAAAGGGATAATGTTTATCTTTTAACAAAATCACAATGTTCTGCTCCTAGCTCTAGCAGCCAAGACTCACTGTTGCATCTTTAAGACAGATAGTCTCTTCTCTGAGAGACGACAGGCTAATTATAGCCCTCCTGCCAGAGGGAACTCACACATGCAAACCATTATGTAAAATATAATTTTTTTCTTTAAGAATACTCAAGATCATTAGACATGGTTTTTTCAATGCTAGAAAATCAAGCCAAAAATGAAAATAAACAGTTTCAAGTATTCGCAACATAATTCCCTCATGCATTTATGGAAATATAGTAAAAAGCACCTTAAAAATGTGGTTTGACATTTCATGCTGCTCTGTTTTTCTGTGTTTCCAGTTCTCAACATTTGACCTCTTGTCCTGTATCATTTCAGTTCCACTGCAGTTTGAAAGAGACAATGATGGCAGCCTTTGTCATTTCTACAGTGCTTTTCAGCCGTGTTTCAATGGGTGGGTGACAGGAAACATACCAAGGAATTGGCGTAGATGACAAAAATGCTTTATAAATTCTACTCTGCATAAACCAAATGTGAATTCATTGTATGCAAACACAGTACACTGTTCACCAAAATAATTACAGGTACAACATTGCTTCCCTAACAACACGCTTTGGTATATTAAGGTTAAAGAGATGATTAACTTAATTTAACAGGGAAATATCATCTTTTTTTTCTGAGCTGCCCTTCCTCCAGAAGGTTTTCTGAGTACACTACCACCTTCAAGAGCACTTTAAGACAAATAGGGAAAAATACAGAAAAAAATCCCCAAGTTTGGCTATGATGTGATGTGGCTTCATCTCTGTTTTATGCAGGAAGAACTGAATTCCTGCCTATCTAAACTAGTTGGTATTTTAAAGTTTTTGTCCAGTTTATAAAAGATGGGACTATTGACAAACCAAACACCATGGTCTAATGGATTAAGCAAGCAACTGCATGCCACAAATTCCTAAGTTTTAATCCAGACTCTCTTGGTGCTCACCTTCTTGTCCATAAAATTGAGATAATATTTATCCTCTACTTCATGAGGGTGTTGTGAGAGTGAGTAAATGTTTGGACAGCTCTTCAAAAGGTCAAGTCCTAACCAGGCACCTGTATTTTACTGAAGTAAACTGTTTCCTCAGATTCCCATGATATGATCACGGCACCTTCTCCAGAGCTTCTCAGATCACTTCAGAATAACCATCCACATTCATAACCATTCACATGCATAAATCACAGCATGGTTTGGGTTGGAAGAGACCTTAAAGATCATCTCGTTCCAGTCACTCTGCCATGGGCAGGGACAAAACTATGCACTGGTTTAAGGCTTAAGAGTGATTTCACCTGTAAACTCATGTATATAAATTATCCCCCTACCACAGAAATAATTCAGAAAAACTACATGCTAAGAAACTTTTAATTCACTACTGAAGCAGAAGTGCCACGTCCCAGGGTGTTGCTAATGCCAGTTAATTTTAAAATTGTCATTCAATATCTGAATTGCATAAAAATATAGAGTGGAAAATTAATTTATTTTTATGAACATCTTTTAAGAGCCACTTTCTCCTAGATACGTCAGCAACTGATGCTCTGTGAAAGTTTAAAATAAAAGCTTTAAAATCCCCTGCTTTATTAGAAGGGCAATTCCAGAGACTTCACACACTGTATAATCCCATAAGTGGTTAGTTCTCAACAAACAAGTCACATATACAGAAAAAATACTCTAGACCAAGGCAGGAGGCAAAAAGAGGTTAAATCGGTCACAAGCCAGGTTTTTCCTCAGTTTTAACTCATAAGTGATGACATAAAACCCAGAAAAAATCCAGCTCCAACTTGAAAATGATTTAAATTTGCCAGCTCCAGCCATTTCTGGAAGCAAGCCAGCCTTAATTTGGATGTAGGCTTCTCAAAATTTGCACAGCTCTAACTTTAACCTGCTGCAGCCTAAAAAGTGGACCTGGTGAAGAAACACACAAAAAATATTCCACATAATTCAAACACAAGTGCTGGTCTGTTCTCTCCATGTACCCGAGCTCAGGATCAACTGCTTCGTTCCAGGAGCAGACGGTGCCGTGTCTTTATGAGCAAAACTGTCCACCTTCAAAATTCCTTCTGTACCAATCTAATGCTGCATGAGGATAATGCTCACAAGGGGGAATATGACTTGTTTTCCAGGAGGGAATATTTTCAGAGTCGAGCTTGTAACTTCTATTTGCAAATCTCCAAATTCAACAATTTCTCAGCCTCTATAAACTTGCAGATGGAAAGATTCTGTATTTGGAATAAATAATGTCTGAGCTTCACCTTCATTACAGGGCATTTTCTGTTAGAAGAGTGCTATATCCTG
Organism: Ifrita kowaldi; assembly: GCA_013398055.1. Taxonomy (NCBI): domain Eukaryota; kingdom Metazoa; phylum Chordata; class Aves; order Passeriformes; family Cinclosomatidae; genus Ifrita; species Ifrita kowaldi. The sequence goes on from VZRS01002382.1 coordinate 278,723, forward strand.
ACTCCTGGAATACACAGAAGCCCTTTGTGGTAAAGCTATCACACTGGGCTGCTCCAAGTGTCCAGCTAAGGAGGTTCACATTAGTAGTACCACAGAAAGATTGGGGGGAAGAGAAAAAAGAAAATATCATGACAAGCATTGACTGGGAATGCTGATAGCTTTCTCAGGATCCTGCCTAAAATTTGAGGGGTTTTTTTTATTTTAATATGTCAAAATGAACTTCTGTACTTGTTAAAAAATATCTCAACTTTGAAACATAAATACATTTATCTATTTACTATTTTCCAGCCCTTTTCCCAATATCTGCTGGTCATTAAAACACTGCTGTGTAAATGAAAAAGGTTCTGCTTCATAACTTGCCTTCCCTTTTCCCTGCTTACACACACAATGAGGTCATTATTTGCTCATTATGCTCATTCTCACAGGGACAGCCTTTGATGTCAAACAGCAAGTGCTGTGACTTCACTGTAGGTATCCAGACCACAGAAATACCGTCTGAAAACATTACCAGTCCACACAAGAGATATCCAGTGCCTGGATCAAAAACCAACAGGAGCTTTGGACCAGGTCTCTGACCATCAGGAACAGATAACAAATACACAGATCACACTGGGACACACAAGAACATCCATTGCAGCCACACAGTGTTTGACCAGAGGATCTCAAAGCATGGTTTGACATCAATCCTCCCACTCATGGAATCACAGAATGGTTTGGGTTGGGAGGGACCTTAAAGGTCATCTATTTCCAACACTCTGCCATGGGCAGAGACACCTTCCACTAGACCAAGTTGCTCAGGGCCCCATCCAACCTGGCCTTTAATGAAATTAAAGAAGACAAAAGATGTTCTTACAGGAAAGCAAAATGGGGAAAAAAAATTGTATCATCAACATCTGCAGTTCAGACAACCCTCAGTTAGTCAGCCCTGATGTCTGCAGTGTGCAGTAACTACTATTATTAATAAGCATCATGTGGAAATGGACTCAGGTTGTGCCAGGAGAAGTTTAGATTAGATATTAGGAAAAAATTCTTCACAGAAAGGGTTGTGGAACAGACTACTCAGGTAAGTGGAGCCGTTACCATCCCTGGAAGTCTTCAAAAAATGTGTGGCTATGGCACTTGAGGACATGGTTAAATGTTGAAAATGGTGATGCTGGTAGGTGGACAGCTGGATTTAATGATCTTAAAGCCTTTTCCAACAACAATTCTGTGATCCTATATAACAAGATGCATCAGATACTGAATGCTGTTGAAGAGGATCTGACCTGCCAGTTCTTCAAGGCAACTGGACTTTCTACATTTCAGCAGTTAATGACTTATTTACGAAACAGAATTGATCCCATAAAGCCACTGAGGCAAAGGCACCTTTTTTCATGGCTCAAACAGCATTGTGGTAAGCCCATGAAACCATGTCTGCGGCTGCTCTGAGGGCCTGAATTCAGCTTTAGAGCAGTCAACACATTAAGACTTGACTTCAAATTCAAACATTCTCTAGGAATAGTCCTGGACTCTCAAAAAAACCCTTTACATTTAAACCATTTTACTAGCCCCAGAAATGCTTTTGGCACTCCCCAATGCCAGGACACAGCTCAGAGATATTTGGAGGCCAGAGGTCATTCTCAAAAGGCAGTCTGGAGATGGCCACCCTAATTTGGAGAATAAGAAAATGGAATAATATGGGCATGGGTCATGCCATGCTTGTGAGCCTCAGTGTCAGAGAGTACAGACAGTTAATCTCCTGGTACAGACACAGCTTTATGCAGTCAGCTCCTCTGAAAAACCTCAGCCCAGATAGCTGGAGAAGTGTCCTAATAGAGTAGCTAATAATCACAGTGTGAGCCAGCAGACTTTCTACCTTAAAAGCTGTTATTTTAATAGCCACACTAGAAATATGCTTTGGTGCGGGAGTCAAATGTGAGGCAAAACAGGTATCTTTGTGTTGCCATGCAGGCTGTGTTTCTATGCTGATAAGGTCTCATTTCACTAACAACGGGGAAAAAAAAGCCTTCAATTCCAGAAGAGCAAAGGGCTTTATCTGACAGAGCCTCCCCGGAAAGCAGTGTCCTTGCGCCTGGGGATGGGCAGCCAGCCAGCTTGGGCTAAACTGCCTACAAGGCAGAAGACACAATATTACAGTTAATATCAGAAAACACTGTAATTTGCTTTTTGCTTGCAATTTTATCTGACAAAAACAAGGCAGTTGAGGAAAAAGAAACAACAGAAGGTATGCCTGGCTGCTGGCTACTCCTTCAGCCTGTCTAGCGAGGAATGCTTTGCTTGATTCACAGCAAACTATCACAGGGCTGATAAGGACAGGAACAACAAAAACACTGGGCTAAGAAAGCTGTTCATCAGGACGAGAAAGAGAAGAGCCCAGCATGGCAGAGTTTAGAGGGAATAGCAGCAAATTTAGACAGAAGGTAAACAGGGATCCACTATTTCATCGCTCATGTAAGAGAAGACAGGAAAATAAATAAATAATGACATTTCACAGTATCACAGAGTTGTTAGGAATAGGAAGGTCCTCTGGAGACAACCCAGTCCAATACCCCTGCCAAGACAGGGTCACCTGGAGCAGGTGACACAGGAACTCGTCCAGGTGTGTTTTGGAATGTTTGCAAAGGGAGACTCCACAATCTCCCTGGGCAGCTGTTCCAGTGCTCGGGCACCCTCAATGGAAAGAAGTTCTTCCTCACATTTGAAGTGAAACTTCTTCTGTTTCAGTTTATGCCCATTGCTCCCCATCCTGTCATTGGGCACCACTGAAAAGAGCCTGGCACCATCCACTGACATCCTCCTTGGAGACATTTATATGGATGGTTGAGAATCCCTCCTAGTCTTCTCTCCTCCAGACCAATCAGGCCCAGCTGTCACAGTCTCTTCTCGTAAGAGGTGTTCCAGACCCCTTGTCATCTTTGCATTAACTATTTAATCCTATCGCTAAGAAAGGTTAATACATGAATACTTAGATCAGTTAGAGTTCTGTTATAGGAAAACCTCTTCCTAGGAAGAGTAACTTCGAGAAAAATCACAGTGATGGTGGTAGACTTTTAGTCATTATTTATTCTTCCATTTTCTCTGTTCAGTCTCAAATGCTATGAGTGACATTCTTTACACTTCAATGCTATATTCACATCCCATATTGGAGTGTCTCAAAGCATAAGAGGCACTTCCAGGATGCAACACCATGCCGAATAATCAAATCCAAAAAGAAGGGAAAAGAGAGAAAAGTCAAAGAACATGACAATAAGACAAGTAAACACAGAAGCAAATGACATTGCAAACTACCAAGGACTTTCTGGAGCTATTCTGGATGGGTAGGCAAATTCTCTCTCCAGCTTGTGGAAGAGCATATCGAGCTCCATATTTAGATTTTTTTTTTTTAAACATACGCACCACATTACCTGGTTAAATCATCTATTTTGGGTATATGTGTAATGTGCTGAATATTTTGGTTTAAACTGTAATTCACAACAGGCAGGGCACTTCTGGACAATTATAATATGTCTCTGGTAGCATTTTAAGGCATGAAGCCAAAAGGCTGGATGAGTTGAAATACCTGAGATGTGCAATAATCCTTTGGAAATGCTCTGGATTGTCTTACAGCTATTACACAATGTCATACTTATATTATGTGTATAAAACCCCAGAGCTTGGCTGCATATTTCGTAAGTTTTATTTACAGTATTCAGCTACTTTAGATATGGTCAGTTATATATGGGAACAAATTTATCAGGGCCTGTTGTGGTAGGAGAGAAATCTCTAACACTACCATGAATTTTCAAATACCACATTCTCCTATATTTGGGTATTTGCCTTCCAAGTAAATATCTTTCTATCCATACCACTGAATCTGATTCCCATAAAACATACTATCTAATTTTTCTATCTATTTTTTATCTATTTTTCTGTATAATTCTTGACACATAACTTGTTTAAAGGAGTAGGATGCAATAACATTACATTAAAAAATATTTTAAAATCCACACAAAATACTTAGAAACAAAATATTCTGTCTATGAAAAGTGTTCAAACAATTACCATTAACATGAGACAGAAAGGCCCAACAGAAAAAATCAACTTTTATCTAGAAGTATTTTTACTAATTACATTTATAAGTGAGAGCTCCTATAACTGCAATTGAAAGAAAGAAAATATATTCATGTAATTAACAAAACGGGATTAAAAAATTGGTAAGGAAATTCAGAGCCATAATGGATATCAAACTCACTTTTCAGATGACTAACAAACACTGAAATATGAAACAATCAAAAAAAAGTCTAAATATAAAAGTCTAAATATAAAAATTTATATCTAAATATAAAAATGACTTGAATTATTAATATTTTAGCCTTCATAAAACAAAATTTGTACTGTATCTAGCAATCCTATCACTAAGACCTTACAGTACTAACATCACCTTCTATATCAAATAAAAGTAAGACATCCTGAAATCTTTTTCACTTATTTAATGTGCACTGATATCAATTAATGTTTTTCAGTTTCAACCACAGACATCTCTCAGTCTGAGCTAAATCACCCCCCTCCACTTACAGTCAGAACTGAGAAATATCTTGTTTAGAAAGACGTGCAGCTCTGAAAGCACCCTTTCCTGCATGCCTGCATTTGGCAAGATGAAATCCAAACTCCTTGTTCTGGAAAATATGAACTTCTTTATTTTAACCACACGAAACTCCACAATTTATTTGGTTATAGATGTTATTTGAACCCTGTTAGCCATATGAAGTTAAGCTTGCTGAAAAAAAGAATGACTAATCATGAACACGTTCCTCAAATGATACATTATTACTGTTTTCCTTTAAATATCAAGCCAGTTGTCAGCAAATCAGACTGTTAATGGAAACTCCTGGAATTGTAGTTCCTGTTTTTTCAATGATTGACAAACAGCAGGGTTTGTTTAGGTGTTAGACAGAAATTCTTCCCTGTGAGGGTGCTGAGGCCCTGGCACAGGTTGCCCAGAGAAGCTGTGGCTGCCCCATCCCTGGAAGTGTCCAAGGCCAGGTTGGAGAAGGCATGGAGCAACCTGGGATAGTGGAAGGTGTCCCTGCCCATGGCAGGGGGTGGAACAAGATGGTCCTTAAGGTCCCTTCAATCCCAAACCATTACACTAATCTGTAATTCCAGACTTTACAAACAGCTCTCCCACCTTGCTGCACCTTAAAGACAGGGAAACAAAACTGCACAGACCTATTTTTACAAACAGGAGGAAATCAGGTCCCAGAGTATGAAGTGTTCTGAATTTATACTCCTTACAAACTGGAAAGTGAACAGTTCAGAAAAGCAAACACCTTTCATTCATATGCAGGATGACAAAACCATTACATTTATAAAATCTGAGGCTATAATGAGGATTCAGAGAAGCACCCTTGCATCTTGCCTAGACCCCACCACGACAGCGTATCCAAGTTGAGGCACTGGACTGCATCCTCTGCAAGTGCATCCCCCAATACTCACCAACCCCCAAATATTGTTGTATTTAAAAACATATGTAAGATTTAAATGAGCTGCAGCAGTGCTCTCCTACACCAGGAGTCATCTGGGACAGCCACAACCACCTGGGTCCCTGCTGGGTGACAGCAGCTGGGTGACAGCAGCTGGGTGGCCCTTGCAGCCTGGTCCAGTTTGGGACACTCCTCTCTGCACCACGTGGGGATGTCTTTCTGGATGAGGTCTCATGCCTTTGCAGGATAAACACCACATCTTATAGCTCAGAAAGTGCCATTTTCAGCATTCTCCTCTGACAGTCCTAGGACTGGCATTAGTAGAGTGTAAAGGGCCAAAATTAACCTGGCTTTGCAGCAGAGAAAAACAATGTTCAGATAGAATCAATAATAATAATAGTAATAATAATAATAATAATAATAATAAGTCATTATTACAATTTTTAGGTTTTTTTAATCCATTTTTCTGGGAAAGGCAGACACACAAGATATATTTTATTAATGAACACTCTGCCCAGAAAAGTGCACAAGTAAGCATTAAAGCCCTTTAGTTTGGTTTAGAAAGAAGCGGCAAGCTGATAACCAAATTGGTCCTGAAATACTTAATTCCGGATGTAATATCTCAAAAAATAACCTTGAAGCCATAAAATAACTGTTTACCAGGGCTTGCTCCACTTGTTATGAACACTTTGAGTCGGTGCTAAATTAAGAAAGCGCCTCAACAAGGCGCAGTCCGTAAGATACGTTATCGGGTATAGGGCAAAAACAGGCATATCTTGCACCAGGAACAACAACCTCGTATGAAACCCTCTCAGAAAAACACGTCTCCAGCTTTTATTTTTGTAAAGGCTCATTTTCCTGTGAAACTCTCTCAGAAAAACACATCTCTAGCTTTTAGTTTTGCAAAGGCTCCTTTCTGACTGACCTTTTCTGATGCACAAACTCCTGCAGAAGGGCCAACTAAACTCCTTGCTGCCCATGGATCCCTGGTATTGAAATCGTGGCATATTTTGTGCTGCCTCTATAGAATCTACTTCATAAACATGAATGACATCCAGGACACTTCAATAACTTGAAAAGTAGAATATGACAGCAAATTCAGCCTTTTGCACATTGGTTTGAATTTCAGGCTTCATAAAAACCTACAGTGCTGGGAGGGGAGGATCATCTTTGCTACATTTTGAGACCAGATGATGACAGACTAGCTGAGCTTCCGGAGAAGTCCTATCAACCCTTTGGTGGCTGGCAGCACAGCTACTGGGACCAATTAGGTTAATTAAAACTACATGGCATGGACGCTCCATGTGCAATTCCTGACATGGTTAGAAGGGAGGCAAATATGCTACAGTATGATTTTGACTATAATGGGTACATCTCTCAAGCCTTTGGAATGCAGGTCTTGAATCCAGGGAATGATAAGACAGAAACCCTGAATTCACACAATCCCTAAACAGGCACTCAACAGCACTGTGAATCTCAGACTCACTGGGGCTGGACGGTCCCTCTCGAGATTATCTAGTCTCACCTGAGCAGGTTGCGGAGGGATGTGCCCACTCAGACAAATGGTCAAATGATGTCACAATAATTAGAATAAAACATCAGAAAACTACAAAGTCCTGTCTCTCTTCTATACCAAAATAATACTATACATAGAATTTCCCATATAGATAAATTTTTAAGGGAAGGGTATGTGTATGTGGGAAACAGGCCCCTACTAATTCAGTGCACTCCCATCATTGGCACACATTTGGTCTACAGTTTACTCATATTTTTGTGCCCATTAAAGGTTTCCATCAATGGAGACATGAAGTCTGAGGTTCAGCAACATCTTTGACAACTGGTCTGTCCACCTCAAATTATGGGGAATTTTGCAAATCACAGAATCACAGAATCACTTAGGTTGGAAAAATCCTTCTGGTTGTACCATTTCTGGAGTCCTCAGGACATGGAGCTCCTGTAGTGGGTTCAGCAGAGGGTGACAAAGATGGTGAAGGGACTGAAGCATCTCCCTGATGATGAAAGGCTGAGGGAGCTGGGGCTGTTCAGCCTCAGAGGAGACACAGCTGAGAGGGGCCCTCAGCCCTGGGTGTCCCTGTCTGCAGGGAGGGCTCAGGGCAGGGCCCAGGCTCTGCTCCGGGGGCCCAGCAATGGCACCAGAGGAATGGGCAGGAACTGATCCCAGGAAGTTGCACTGGACATGAAGAAGAACTTTCCTGTGCAGTGACTGAGCCCTGAACAGATTGCCCAGAGAGGGTGTGGAGTCTCCCTCACTGGAGACAGTCCGGAACTGTCTGGACACAATCCTGTGCCCTGTGCTCTGGGTAATTCTGCTCGAGCAGGGAGGTGGGAGTAGATGATCCACTGTGGTCCCTTCCAACCTGACCCATCCTGGGGTTCTGTGATTTCCTAAAGCAGCCATGGTCACTATGCTACCAGCAAAAAGCAGGTGCTTGAATTCCTCCTCCTCCTCCTCCACTACTACAAATCCATTCCAGCATGGTTAGCATGGAAGACAAAACGAGGTTTAAACTAAGACAGTATCTTGTTACTACTCCTTGCACAGGAATTCCCACCATTTGTGCAGAAACACAGCACACAGTTGCTGATGTTGGAACTGAATGTTGTTCATACCTGCACTTTCAATCTACCTCCTCAATTTGTGTATGAGGCTGCTGTCAGGACGTGGGCAAATACAGAGTAAAAATGCATGTATGTGCTCAGTATATTCAGCATTTACATCTATTCATAAAATAATAATGTATATTAGAAAATAATACTGAGCCAAAATGTTAATGTAGTCTCTTCCTTGTGCCAAAAACTCGTGTGGGTATGTGCATAAAGAATGTACATACTCAGAGAGACACTAACATCTTGTAATGCAATATGTTTCTGTTATACACACTCCAGACTTCCTAACAGCTGCATATTTTAATATACATAAACCCATACTTGAAAAATAATAAAATGTATTAGTTTTCCACATTAGGCATTTATGACCTAATTTAGGAGAGTATTACATCTTTATAACTTTTAAAAGACCCATTTTGATAAAACATCCCCATAAACAGACTGAGAAAATTGGGGTAACAAGCATCTGTTGCTGCATTGTTTTCTTAATGGGGTAATAAACTAATAACACATTTTTATAACTTTTCACAAGAATATAAAGTATTAAAATTGAAACTGATATTGAAAAATGTTCTCATGGTCCATTTTATTTTATTTTTCCACTATGTAAAGTTACAGTACTTACCAGATTAATATTAATATATCTTAATTATGTTGACACAATGGAAATTTGCCAAAGACATTCAAAGAATGGAAATAACTTGTTATTTCCACTACTCTAATTAAGGTTGTGTATTTAGCCCATTTTATTCATAATATAAGAGTAATATGAATATTTATAAGAAAGTATAGAGATACCACATACAGAAATAATGACCCAAACTTTCTGAGGGTTCTAAAAAAAAGGTTATTCCATTGGCTTTTAAGAGAAATGCTGGTTTTTTTTCCTTCTAGCCTACCTGTTCTAATAAATAATTACCAAAACTTTATTTCTAAAAGCAAATGTCAAAACCACAAAATCAATAGCTACTTTCCATAACTTTATGTTACATTGTTGTGTTTATTTTTAATTTTTTTAGAAAACAAGATCAGACTGTTGTGTAACACAAAACTAATGAAAAGATATTGAATATTGTAACTCTGAAGTGAAATTGCTATATTTAGGAAGGCATATTTTGAACTATTTCCTTTGAAACTATTAATGTGAACATCAGGAGTTCAAACCGAATAAGCTGCTGACCTGCATTCAAAGTGGATTTTCACATTTACAGTTTAGCAAAGCACCAGCAAAGGATGATTCATAGCTCTTGGGGATGGAAAGGACCATCTAATCTCACTGTGCTCATAACACAGCCCACACAATTTTCTTGAATTGGCTCTCCAGAACCAATAGCTGTGGTTGAACTTAAGCATGGCTTTTACAGAAACATCTCCTCTTGATTTTAAATTTTCCAGTCATGGATAATCTGTCACAATCATTGGCTAAGTTATTTCAGCACTTAGTTATGTTGTTATAAATATATATGCCTTATTTCTAGTTTGAATTTGTCTAGCTTAAATGTCAAGCTGCACTAGAAGGACTCCTCACACACATCATCCCGTCAAGGTAGAGAAAAAGGCACTTCCACAGCATGGTCCATTTGACCCCTCTTAAACAGCTACCCTAGGAAGAGATAAATTACAGCCCAGAAATGCTTGTTCCTCTCAATTGACTATAAAGGAAATCATAGAATCATGGAGTGGTTTGCATTGGAAGGGACCTTAAAAACCATCTCATTCCAACCTCTGCCACTGGCAGGGACACCTTCCACTAGACCAGGCTGCTCCAAGCCCCATCCACCCTGGCCTGGAACACTTCCAGGGATGGGGCAGCCACAGCTTCTCTGGGAAACCTGTCTAGTTGTGCTCACAGATGTTTGCCACTGTGCTCAGATACAAATATTTATATCCAGCCAGAGGAATCCCACCCTGAATTTCCATATAGATTTGCACGCAAGGACTGAAAAACCCTAAGACATGAGACCTTTTTATGGGTTCTTAATGACTGGCTACACAGCGCTTTCTTCAGTTTGATAAACTCCTGTCTCCATGGTGGTATTTTCTAGTCCTTCACCCAGTTGTTGGGGTTCTCACTAAAACACAAGCACACATTTTAGCTGTGCTTGCCCCAGTACAGCAGAAAACTCTTCTATTTCCTACTCCCCTTCCTGCCTGCCCAAGGACTGCCCAAGGACTGCCTCAACCCCTTCAGCTACAGAACTGGACTGGCTCCATCGCATTCAACTGATTCCTCAAGACTCCAGGACACTTTCAAAATCCCTACTTTGCAAGATACAGCCCCAGAGACTGTAAATGTTGCCCGTTTGCTTAATTTGCAGATGAAATACTCAACATCTGGCTCCTCTGGAATGAAAATAACTCGCTTACACTTCATTTATCAAACAGTAACTCAGTAACTCTTTGTCACTACCTTGTCCTCTTCATTACTTTACAATCCTCAATTATCTTCACTCAAAAAATATTTGACAAGGAAACTAGACCCTGAATAAACTACTTTTGGAGAAATGGAAAGTTGAAGAGTTTGCAATGTAAATTTTCCAAACCTGCACCACTCACTATGAATGCAGAGCTCCAGCCACTCTGCCTACATCAGAAAATACAGCAGCATAGGGGATTTCTCAGAGCAATCAGCAAAGCCTCAATCATACCATCTTGGAATCATTTAGGTTGGAAAAGACCTCTGAGATCATCGTGTCCAACCATTAACCGAGCACTCACCACTAAAGCATGTCCCCAAGTGCTACATCCACACATTTATTCAACACTTCCAGGGATGGTGATTCCACCACTGCCTTGGGCAGCCTGTTCCAATCCCTGACGACCCCTTCAGTGAAGGAATTTTTCCTAATGTCCAACTTAAACCTTCCCTGGTGTACCTTGAGGTCATTTCCTCTTGTCCTGTCACTTGTTACCTGGGAGAAGAGCTCAACCCCCACCTGGCCACAACCTCCTTTAAGTAAAGGAGTTTTAGATTGGGATAAGGTCCCCCTTTGTTGTCTTTACACTGGTATTACAAAGTCAGCCTCAGTTATAATGGTGACAGGCAGAACTTCCCAGTATTTGGGGCTGTTCTTGGGATTTATGTCAGTAAGTACTAAAGCCAAACAGTTGCTGCTGACTTCAGGCAGCTAAATAGTGCCACATCACTTTAAAGTGAAATACTACTTTTTTTTTGGAAAAAGACATTCCTAGAAACTTTTAACCCACAATTTCTTGAAAATAAACTTTATGAAGCTGGGAATGAACTCTTTCCATGAAAAAATAAGAAATATAAGGGTTTGCTTCAGCCACCTAAAAGGAAATTGTGCTTTGATGAATTGGGAAGTGTGTAATAAATTAGGGGAAGCAAATAATACTCTGCATTGTAACCTTTGCTCACAGACTTGGCTGTAAGTGTTTTTTACCCTAAAGTACAACCGATAAAGGTTCCAGGCTGAATAACTCAGGACTAGTTAGATTTTTATGTCCCTCTGCGAGCTCTCATGTCAAGCTGCCAGCTCAGGCTGAATGTGGATAAACTGAAATTCCTCATCTCGCCCCTACTCCAAATCCTCCATTTCTGTTCATCAATAACCTCGTGCCCCCCACCACCATCAAGGTGTGTAACATGGGCATCATCTCTGAGACTGGATACTGTTTTCACTCCAGGATTGCAGCTGCTTTTTATATTTTTCTTTCCAGATAACAATCCTAGTGGCACGCAGCAGCCTTCCTTACTCTTTATCCAGATTCCAATCTGTGGAAGTCACAGAAAGACTGAGGAATCTAGCTTTGAAAAACAACATTTTCTTGTTTGTACCAAGTCATAAGGATCCTGCCAAGCTCATTTCTCCCACCCATCACTGATTTTCCTCTAGCCACATGCATTAGAATTTCCCCTCATGACACATCCTCCTCCTGTGCAGCAGCAGATCTCCCATCAAATGTCAGATTCCAACCTGAATCACCTCACTTGCCACTCTTTGCTGTGCACACACCAAACATTCAAGCCAGCACATCTCCTGCAGCATCTTTTTGGTAGGAAAAATCAAACAGCAGATGAACATCATCACCCACTGTCACTTCATTCTTAAAACTCTTCTGTGCTGTGACTCGTACAGGAAAAAATCTCATACTGACTGGATAATTTATATACTGAGACCACTTCCTCACCAGCTAAACAGCACTATTTCCTTTCACTCTTCTGTTTATCTTATCAAATCTTGTATTTTTCATGTCTCGATATTGCAAAATCTGTTGAGCCATCATTAATTTCTGTTCTGCACTTGTGTAAGATGAATAACACAGAAATACAGAGGAATCCTGGATCCTGCCTCTCGACTCTTTTCTTACACTGAAAAGCATTACTAATGAGATTGTTTTTCCCCCTTTTTAAAGTTAAATGACAGTTTACTTCTGTTATGGAAGTTGAGAGACTCCAGAAAAAAAATCCCTCTTTAAAGAAACGGTATAATGCACCTTTAAAAAATTATAACAAACCCCTGTATTCTTTTACGTGTTTCAGGTTAAGCATTCAAAATGTCTCATTACTTCTGATAATTTGGAACTGGCTATAAGATTATGCCTCAAAATTAGTATTCCTTGATCACATGAATGGCTTTCAACATGTTCTAAAGAGCCATAATTAGTAGCTTTTAATCTAATTGTTGAGCCATCTAATTCCTCTCTTTTGTACCTGGTTAACTACTTTTTATCACCTAAATATTATTGTAGTAAATTATGGACAAAGATGGGCCTCATCTACCCCATGGGATATTAGAGCCCAAGCTTCCTAACGTGGCAACAAGCATATACCTTCCTCCTGTACCATCTGCTCCTTTTCTAAAAAAAGAAAACCCTCCATGCACAATGGGGAGATTGTTTTAACTTTCTTGTTAACAGATGCAGAAACAGCTGAATGCTTTTTCTCAGAAGCACTTAATCCACACTCCAAACCTACACTATATCTTCTGAGGGTAATTTAAGCTTCGTATCTAAACACCAATTAGAACTAGAGTTTTCTTGATGGTAAATATTAATAACCTGCCCTTCTTGCAAGGAAAAAAAATATCCAAACCCTTCACCACTGACAAAATTACCTCATGAAATTACTGTTTCTCACTTTCAGGCCGTTTGCATTGCAGTAATTCTGCACAGAGACCGCTTGCTTCCAGCAGTTTTAGCACCTTCTGCAGTAAAACTAACACATGTGGATCTCTGGAGAGTCTTATTTTTTTCCTGTTGTCCCAATTCTTTGCCATCAAAAATGACAATCCTGTCAGCACATCAACACATTTTAAGACTGACCTGTGCCAGTACACAGCCTGGAATATTGCATTAGTACAATTCCTCCAGGAATTAGTACAATTCCTCCTCTTCCCTACCTGCCAGTGTTAGCAACCCTATGCAAATATTTATCATGCAATTTTTCTTCTTGTTTTTTTTCTTTTTTTTTTTGGTTTTTTTTTTTTTTTGGTTTTTTTTTTTTTTGGGGGGGGGTCCTATTATTTCTTATTATTACTTATTCTTATTTTTCTCCTAGCATTATTGGAATTTAAATGATGTGAAATTAGAGGCATATAATTCTTCTGCAGAGCCCTTGGCTGTGGAATTCATTCCAAATTAGTAAAACAGAACTGGATATTTTTTAACCACTCAGGTATACTCCAGGTTCCATAGTCATTCCGTAGTTGAAGCCTGAAGGAAACCACTTATTTCATACACATTCTCAGGGCTTTGCAGAAAAGTTCAAGGTCTTTATGAAAGCCCAATATTTTACATTTTCATCCATGTGCATATTAACTAACATAAATACCCCCAGAGTCAGAAAGGTGTCTTACCAAGGAAAAATCCCTCCTCATATCCCCTCCCCTGAGACTGTCATGGAGGAAAGGATGTAACTTTTACTAATAAGTAACTAAAGAATTCAATTGCTGTGAAGGGAACTGAATTTTCCAGGGAGATTTAACTAGGAGGAAGAGGCTTGGTTTAAAAGCAAGAAAACCATCTCGACTGTGAAATTTTGTCGCTGTAGAACAGCAGATACAGGAGATGTACCAGAAAGCTCTGGCTGAAGCTTAATCCTAAACTGGAAACCACAGTCAGAAATATAAGTACAGCAGCACACAGCACTAAAAACATGAGTGGCACTGGATTAACTGTTCTCATTTTCTGACGTCTGATATCTCTTTCTAGAATTTTCCTTCATTTTGTGATTTTTCCTTAGTTCTACTAACACCAAAATATTGACCTAGTGCTGTATCCTATCAAAGTTTAAAGTCTTTAAGTATCTTCCAAAACTTGCCAGTGAGGCAAATATTACAAGGTGAGAAAAAGAATCCGATCTTAATTTCATCCCATTTTATGTCCTACAAGTATCCCTCTCTCCTTTTCTCCTATGTGCAACAAATTAAAAAAACCCCAAAAAACTGAAATAACAGATATATCAGATTTTTCAAAACTTACATTACTAATAACACCAGAAGCCTCAATTTAGCACATGCTTTCGTCAGATTGAAGGTATAGTTTAAAAATTAAGCAGACTGCTTTGCTGAATTGAGGTTTACACAACCTTGAAGCTAAAGTCAGAAAGCTGGAATAATACAAAACCTCAGGTAAGGAACACAGAAACCCCAAAATAAAATTCATAAAATGTCTTTGGTTGCCTCAAGCCTGGTGTTTTCACTTGATTTTCCTAGAGAAATATTTCTAAGCAGTACCAAGTGTGCAGCTAGGCTCCCTGAAATGGGTCTGGTTTGGAGAAAAGTAAAACTTTGGTGTTAAAGAGTTTTTCGAGCAACCAAATCACATTGTGGCCTTCTGATGCCTGGAGGTGTATCAGAGGATGAGGGGAGAATGAGCACCTTTGCCTCAGGGCATGGACAGGACAGGGGACATAAAGGCAATCAAACATCATTTGTACTGCTGCATGCCCAATAGCTTTTTTTTGTTGTTAGTGGTATCAAAGATTTAAATGAGAAGTGACACTTCACTGAGTGGGACATGATAAATGGAGTGAAACAAAGCACAAAAGCCCTGCTTATATTCAGGAATCGTTGCCTTCCCCTGTGTGCAATGCCAAGCTGAACAAGTACTCAAGTTTGAGTATTATTATAGGACTTAAGGAACAAGAGTAGGCAAATAAATGGAAAATAACAGATGATAAGAGTTATAAAAAAAAATCTCCACTTGGTTTTGGTGTTCCCATATTATTATGTGCCCCTTTCCAGATTTACTCTGCTATTCTAGAGGTTCTACATTCTTTATTTGCACAGTGACAAGTCAGGGATGACAGAGATGTCCACAGGTAAGGATCCTGTCATGGAATCATCGAATCCCAGAATGGTTTGGGTTGGAAGGGACCTTTGAGACGATCTACTTCCAACTCCACAGGCAGGGTCACCAGCCACTAGACCAGTTTGCTCCAAGCCCCATCTAGCCTGTCCTTCCATCCAAGCTCAGCACAAGCTCAGGACATGTCTGTCAAGCGTCAGTTGTACGAGCAGCAGCTAAAATGAAGATCCTGCTCATGAGAAATTAAGTTTCATGCCATTTTTCTTCAACTGTAGGTTAATTCCAAGTCAAACAGCCTTATTACATGATCCTAAAGTTCTCATAATGTTTCATCCAGACAGCTCACATCCTGTGCTACAGAGCTGGGCAGCTCTGCTGCCGACTCACAGCTGCTGCACCTCAGACTGAGCTGGCTCAGAGCAGCACTGAGAGTGAGCTGACAACTATGAGCAGCTCCAGTTCATAAAGCACTTTTAAAACATTCAAGGAGAAAAATATGAATGAACACTCATGTTCAAGGAAAATCTGAAAGAATGGTATAAAATACAACTGATCTTGCATTACATGATGGTGTAAGTACATGGTATTGTCCATGATCTAACAAATTCACAAAACCATGAATCCTGCAGGGAGCTGAACAATTATTCTGTGCAAAGACAAAAAGACACTTTCCTTTTAAGAGTCTTCAATTTTGTTAGGATTCTTCAGCTACCAAGTTTCTATTTATTAACCCTTGTACCAGAACGTACCTGCTGTGTGGAAGCAATGCCACTGTCTTTACAAAAATTAATGCAAATTATGGAAGAAGGACATATTTATGTTTGTGAAATATCGTGGTACACTTAATTAAGTTACCTTTTTGCCCCAGTATCTGCCCTAGAATTATAGTTCTCACCTTACCCTTGAAATACATATTTATGTATTACACGTTAGATTGCCTTGAGCAAAGTGCCAGAAGTCAGATTCTCATCCATACTGAGGTTTTTTAAGCCTCTCAGGAGGCACATAAGAACATACACTTTTAGAAAGTAACATATTTTTACCCTCAGATCCTTTTACATCAGTACAACTGTGCTTGAAATGCCTCTAGTATGTATTTAAATCTGCCCATACAGTTAGAAAAAAAAAAATTATATAAGGTTTATGAGATTAGGAGTTGCTTCTGTTTATATGATAACTTCAGCTGATTGCAATCCTTATAGTTCACTTCTCAGTAACAGATCTAGAAAATTTATTTGACGAATCAGATTTTTTTGACCATTAAATATGAAAAATGATAAAATTTTGCAGTGTGAGCTCCTGTGTTGAGCAAGACACACGTTTTGTTCAGCACTTCCAGCGTAACAGGCTTGAACAGGCAGTGACACAACGGAGCGCAACCCTCCGTGTGGTTGTACAAACTGCATTAGCGGAGCCATTCCATGCCAGTGTCTCCTGCCTCAACAGAACCACATCTTTGCTGCCTGAAAGCCTCATGTGCCACTTGCAACAATTCATGTACTGTGTTGTGTAGTAGGACACTGATGTATGTGCAATCCAAGAATTTTAAATATCCCCACAGGATATCAAATACTATCCAGACCATTTGTAAATACTTTCCCAGTGCTCTGCAGAAAGGGAGCCAGTTCTTTTCAAATCTACTTCAATGACATTTTTGTCTTATCTAAAAATCTATGTTCTTGTTCAATAAAATCATCTGGGCAACTTACTGCTTCATCAGTACTGCAAGCTTATGCCCTCATTAATAAATTCTGCTGGAGCGTTAAGATTACCCCCAGTAGGGACAGCTGGGAAACTGCAATATAAAGTCAAGCAGCACATTTAATGACCAATGAACTTCTGGAAACTTAGTCAAAATGATACATCATTGTGTCAGACACTCTTAAGCATTACGCAGCTCGGTCTCCCTCTTTAGAAACATGAAACCCCCTGAAACTGCTACCATAAATTGGGAACCTTTTAAATTATTGCCAAGCCACCTGCTTTTCTCCAAGAAACTTCATAAAACTCTCCAAATTAGTAATGTCATTAAGTAAAGCTTAACAGAACTGTTGTTATTCTGAAGGAGTATTAGCTGTTTAGCTCAAGGAAACCAACAGGGATTTTTATAATGGGAAGAACTGTCATATATATTGCATAATCTATTCCAAATGAAATGCTTTAAAATATTCTTGAATATGCTATTCTTTCACGTTTTAATCTTTCTGGGAGAAAATCCTATTAACCATATTATCAGGATTGAATTTATCTAGTGAAGAAGTTCAGTTCAGGAGAGGAGATGTGAAAGATTCTCAATCAGTTTATGGGTCTTCAGATGCTATTAAGAGCCATATAAATCAAATGCCCCATTTTACATTTCTGAGCAGCACTGGAAGAAATAGTGCTGGGATTGAAGAGGGAGCCCCATTTCCCCTGTTCCTTCTCTTTTTTGAATGGCCCTACACAGAGCAGGCGAGGATGGATTATAGGAATGCCTTCTGTCGAGGAGTTGGCCAAAACTGTGCCATCTCATCTTGGAGCAATTTATCCAATAAGATGATTTAGAGGACAGTTCAGTGGCACCATTTTTGGAAGGGAAAAGCAGAAGGGAAGGAATATAAATCAAAGGTGACTGGCAGGTAAAGGATATATGCAGCAATCAGCCAAACCATGTGCACACTGGCACAAATTCAACAAGATCATTTATAAAAATTTTAAGTCAGGAGTACACAAAAGGGGGTCTGGTGCTAACTAAATCCACAGATAGATTACACGCCACTGAAATAAACACTTCCAGATGCTGGCATACAAAAACCTTTTACAGAAAGAAATGTTTTCTTTCATAAATCTGAAAGGAGGAACCTTGGGATGGGGGTTGGAAAAGAAGGGAACAAGATTTCCAAACTGAGATTTGACTTCCTACTGGTTTTATAGAATAATAACTCATCTTTTTCAAACACACAGTGTTAACACTGTAGAATTACAAATAACTACAGACAACAGCTTGAAGTATAGACAAAGACATCATAAGTATGTAACTCTTTAATGAAATAAAATGCCTTTTTTTTTGCTTTCAAAAGAGAGGAAAGCATGAAAATGTCTATTCGACTTTTTCTATATCAGAAACTGAATGTGTAATGGAAGAGAAAGTTTTCAAATGCCTTTTGACATAAACAAATACATTTAATTTTTGAGATGTGATTAAGAATGAAATCCTGACTTCTTCAAAATCAGTATCAATTGATTCTGAATATCAATATGGGCAGTCTGTATTTTACAGGACCCTAAGTATCAGAGATTTTTAATGTGGTTTCCATGTAACTAATTTCTTTCGGAAACAGCATTCAAAACTTTTTATCATTCAAGTGCTTTAGAAAAATTTAGCTGCACTGTACCCACATTGTGTCTATTGAACCAATTATTGAAGATTATATTCCAGAACGTCTTCTCACTACTACCTTGATCTGAAACACGTAAAAAGAAATTCCTTTCAGTTAAGAGGACTAAGTTGCAGACCAAATCCTCTGGGCAACAATTCCAGGTTGTGGAGTCTCCTCTGGAGATACTCAAAAGCCACGTGGACACGACCCTGTGCCCTGTGCTCTGGTGGACCCTGCTTGAGCGGGGAGCTTGGACCAGATGACCTCCAGTGGCCCCTTTCAAATGACCCATTCTGTGACTCTGTGAACTGTGAAGCTGATTTTTTCTGGAAGTTTAAGGCACTTAAACCAAACTTGCTTTCCAAAATGTTCCCTTCCCCAAATATCATACTGCCACACTATTCTTTGAATTTTAAAAGTTTCCCTCTCTTCTTTCCACCCCCTGAATCTGCTGGTTTAGTCTCTCATAGGCTTTGCTTTGCCAGGTCTTCAGCTACTATTCCACAGATTTTGTTTTCTAAGGGAAATTAATAGAGTCAAAAGCATCTTTATTATATTGAAATTATTAAAGATCTGTGATGAACCTCAGTGTTTTTCACCACAGAAATTTATTTAAGCATTTGCATAAAAGCTGAGCTCAGTCAGGATGAATAACAAGCACTTTAAAAACATCAGAATTAAAAGACCTTGACTAAGTATATAATTTGATTGTGAAACTATGATCACCATGTACACGTAACCTACTGAAGTCCACATGGGCTACTTGCATTTATCATTTAAGAACCTCTAAGAGCATAGGCAGGGCTCTATATGGCCCAAATAATCCAAGTCTCTGCCAAATCACATTCCCTGGTTGTTACATGTTCTTTGTGCAAGGAATGTCACAAGCAGTATTATAAACACAGGTTTGTAAATATTCATTGTTTTATGCTGCATAGGCCCTTTTATGAGACTGAAATATTTAACAAGAGAAAGTTTAGACTAGCAAGCCTTTTCATTCTGAAATGCCTTGCTGAAGGAACATTCTCCTCAAAACATAAATACCGAAAGAAATGTTGGTTATACCCCTGTTCATTCAATACATCCCATTTACACATGGACAGGCTGCTGAATAATGGTCACTGTCTGCCAAGAGCCTGTGCAGGATTACAATTTACATTTGTGAACTCAGTTTCTCTTAACTAAACCTCTAAAGCATTTCATTTCAGAGCTGGCATAAACTAAAGACGAAGAATCTGCTTTGGAAACACTTCCTTGTAGTTTTCACCCGTGGTCTTCCAGTGTTGTAGTGGACCACTTTGCTTTTCATTTCAGAGAAAAGGATCTCAGCTGTCCTTTTTGCTAAAGCTGTTCCCGTGGTCACAAGTACTACTTACAAACTGTTCGTGCATCACTTACAACTGCTCCTATCAAGATTTCAGGTAAGCACTGTATATTGCTCACAGAATAAATACTCTTAAAGAATTGTTACCCTAACTGTCTGAAATACAATCAATCCAAATAACTTAAAATAATTCTCTAAAGACATTGTGCTTGTATTCCTTTTAAGAAATACTCCGACTGACATTTTTGTGAACACTTTGGCATAATAAATACTATTATTTGGAATATTATTTGGAAGGATATTAGGATAATTCTGAAAGGCCCAGTCAAGACTGGATATCATTTTCACTACGCACTTCCTTAACTTAAATGCACACAGAAATAGACACAGGTACAGCACATGGAATTGCATTATCCCATATGATGAAGAGTTCCATACTTCCCACTCCTGTCTTGCAAAATTACATGGTGCTATTGTTTAATATTTCTCTGATTTTTGAAAATCTAGACTATGCTTTAAAGTAGGAAACACTGAGCACCACCCAAATACTACTAATACAAAATATTTGGACAAAACATATGTCTAAACTACCTTAGACATGATACAATGCAGAAGAATCCAGAGTACACTTGCTGCTTTCCATTGTGGCTTGCACTTGGAGACAAAACCTAAATGCTCTAATTATGTTAGTCATTTTGACATAGCTATTAAGGTCAAAATAAATGCAAACGGATCATTTTCGCTGGTTTAATGTTAGTTCTCATTTACCATATGATTATAAAACTTTCAAAGTGTTGTTTCCGTCCAAACCAACATCCATCAAATGCTGCTAAAGAATAAATTGTATAGCTTAACTCTTTTTCCAAAACCAACTCCTTAGGAACACTTATCACCGAATCAGAAGGAAGAGAGTGACAATCATGATGAAACAGCAAAAAAGGGAAAGATGTGAAAAAATATCACTGTTCGTGCTTTACAAACACATATTTACTATCTTAAGAAAATAAAAGTATATGTATTTTTTAAAAAATAAAATATTCTTCTATATTTTCTTTTTACACAGAAATTAAATCTAAATTCTCTGTATGGGACTGAGCTATTCAGTAGCATGAAGGTTTTCAGTCCTCAACTCTGTCTTTTTTAAAAAGTGGCTTTCCATAAGAACGGCTGGGATGCAATGGGCAGCTGTCTTTCCACATCACCCATCCTTGTGTAGGACAACACAACTGTTAAATTTCATTTTTCCAGTTAGAAAACCCATCCCCTGGTGATTTGGATTCAGATATGAACTTTCTGAATCCAGTAGGCCCTTGACAACTGCCAGTCTGTTGGTTATTACACTGATCCAGACAAATAGCCCTTTTAGTTGCTTCAAAGAGTTCAGGGAAGGGTTTAGATCCTTCTGATACAATTTCCCCTCAGACACTGCAGAGAGCAGCTCAGATGTCTGATGTTACACCAAGGTTTTGCACTGCCTATATAGGCTGTGTCACACAGTTCGTGCTGCTGAGATCTGAGGAAATGGCTATGCCCCATTACATAAAAATCTGCAGTAGTTCTGTTAATCCATTTCCTCAGGTTTGGTTACACACATGCCACCAGACTGGGCCATCATTAAATTCTATTTGTTGTGGAAGTCTGTATTAATGCAGATTGCAGAGGGTACTCAGTGCTCCATCCCCCTTTGTGCCAAATTAAGACACAGAGGTCCTGGTTGCTGCATGGACAATTGTCATCTCCAGGTCCCTCCCCAAAACTGACAATGAGGGCATTCACAGGGGAAAGGACCTAAATGCAGACTCTGCAATACCACTCAAAATACTTTTCCTGAGCTTTCTCATTAAAAGCAGAATTGTATTACAGCTCTGCAACATCTGTAGGCATCCAGAAGCTGACCCAAGACTCCCTCTTATTCTTGGCTTGTTCAGGGGGAACAAGATCTGCTTCTCTCATCAACCACGTTGACTGTAGGTGATGTTAACAAATTAAATTGTTCAGTTGCACTGTTTGGGAAGTTCACAAAGAGTGGAGGACATAAAAAAACCCCCAACCCAAACCAGGGTATTTTATTATACCTTGTGGTTGAAGAAAAAATTTGAACATGGTTAACAACTGGTCAAACCACCTTTAGTGAGGGTCAGGGAAGGAAGATTCACCTTTCTGCAGCTGTTTATGTGAGCTCTTTACTTTTTTAAAGGAAGGTTAAATACATTCTCTGCTTTCAGAAGCTATTTCCATATTCTTAGCTACATCTCTTAGCAAACTTCTGCTAAAGACATTTTTCTGTTTTGGACTGGAAATTCTATCCGACACTTTACATGATATTAATCTAGGATTTTTGAGTGGCAGAAGAGAGAGGTGAAGTTATGTAAAGACAATTCATTGCAGTTGTGTATTGACTATCATTAATAAATCAAACTTCACTGCCATCTATAAAAGCACTGATTAGTTTTGGCACTAGGAAAATTATAACTTCACATACACATTTTCTCTTATTTTCTCTTGTTCCTTGC
Source organism: Ifrita kowaldi (assembly GCA_013398055.1). Classification (NCBI taxonomy): domain Eukaryota; kingdom Metazoa; phylum Chordata; class Aves; order Passeriformes; family Cinclosomatidae; genus Ifrita; species Ifrita kowaldi. The sequence goes on from VZRS01002382.1 coordinate 301,281, forward strand.
TTCTGAAGTCCCACTAGTTCCTCTATATTTATGGCCATCATATACTTCTGTACCACTTTTATGTAGATGAATTCATCCAAATTCAGAATAAATTTCCTTTCCTAAAATCTCTCAGAAACTGGAGAATTTCTTCCCGATTTTTAGGAGCTGAGATCCTGTTTGGTGGATTTTGTTTGGTTTTTCCTATAATGATTTCTTTGACACTTATTATTTTCTAAGTGCAGATATTCTGAGGTAACCAGGGTATATGCCACACAGAACAGCAGATGAGAAGAAAATGACCCCAATTTATGACATTGGAGATGGACTGGTTTCACATTTTCATCAGCTGAGAAAATTAAATAAAGAATTCGCTTGGCTGCTCTGAACAATGGATTTGCAATTTGCATAGAAAAAATGATGGCAAAACCTCAGAACCCATCAGTGTTTTACCACAAGCTCAGTTCTATTACATTTCAGTGGAGGTTCAAAGTTGTGTAAAAAAACCATTCTCTTCTTTCCCCAACCATAAATGTGTCACTTGAGAGTTCAACTTCCAATAGGAGCAGTATCTGACACACAACTAATTTTAGAATATAAAGTGCTCTTCACCATATTGGAATACATATAATTTAAAATAACTGTAAACCTAAACTCTGGAAAAACAGAAAATTCAAGCACTAACAAAAAAGCATAATTTGTAATTGAAAGAAAATAATATTTAAAAGGAAAAAACCCTTTTTTTTGGTCTTTCCAAAAAGAGACAGAAATTACTAAGTTTTATTTCCCAAGAGAATTATGCCACTTTTATAAAGAAAATTACTGTCACCACAAATTGCTCTCAACAATTCCAAAGCTTCTTCATTTGACCACTTGAAAATCAGAGTTCTTTAAGATTATAAATATAACTTTTTATAACTCTGTTATTACGTACTGTGAATGGGGAAAGGGGGCCAATCTTGTGGCCGTAGCGTCGAATGGCCTCTCTGATGTGGCTGGGCTGGATGGCATCACTTTGAGCCTCCATCCCACAGGCTGCAGTGCTCTGCAACAGAAAAACACATAAATTGTTACTAAATCAAAAACACACAACAGACCTACAGTGCATAAAGTATGAAAATAAACCTTTATAAAATACACCATTTTTTTTTTCCTGAGGATACACATCATTGCTGCCACACACTACATCAGAGAAAAAAAGCTATTAACAAATTAAAGAGGACTTTCACATGAACTTTGCCTAAGAGACCTGAAGAAGTCCATGTTAGTCCTCTTAAATCTTTCACCTAGGGCTTCTCTATGCTGCAACTGAAAAGAGAAGAACATTTTCAAACTAAAATGGAGGGGTCATATAAGCCATACTGCAATAACCACAGAAACTATTTTTAAAGCATTTCAGGCTCTTATTATGACATCAAGGGGTGGGGAAAATATTGAACAAGCACCCGAAGTGGAAAGCAATTTGACACCAAAATCACCACTGAGTAATATCAAATTGAAATTTGAGGCTGAAACATGTGCAAGAAGGTGTAAGAAGGATGCAAAAAAGAAAAAAATTAATTACCTCAAACTGGAAAGTTTTAAAATTTCAAATGACCTTTTGGATTATGGACCCTAAATAGATAAAAGTAAGAATTCACTGCTACTGGCACACTGATTGCACAATAAGTTTTCAGGGATTTAAAAAGAAAAAGTTACTCTTTTCTCCTGGCTAGCCAACATGAAATGTTGGTTTAGGCTCCACCTAGACACAGCTGCTTGCCAGAATTCAGATGACTTATCTAATGATAGCTGCTTGGCAATAAATTCATGAAAATTGTATCAGTGAGTGCACTGAGAATGAAAAAACTTTAATTGTACACTGAAGTTTAATGTACACACATACACAGCCCCCTCACACATGCATATCATATCCTAATGCTCTCAAACTTGGAATATTTTTTACAAAATGTTTTATTTTCAAGAGCGCTGAATCCACTGGAGCCTATGAGTACACACAGAATTATTCATAACATGATGGCAGATTTTTCCTCTGCTGATTGACATCAATAAAGGCAATATGAAACTCGAATATTTTCTGCTGGACTGGGCCTTCATGGCCTAAAAATAGTATTTTTCACCAAGTTAACTTGTTTGTCTCAATGCCTCAGTTATATGCAGTAGATACCTAAGCAAATTGAATAAGTCATAAGAACATTTCATTAAAACTCTGCACTTTTTGGAATATAATTATTTTCAAGGCCATTTAGTCAAACACTAAGAACTTAAAATACAGGCACAGCACCAGTAAAATATAATGTACCAAAAACTACACCTCCACCTAAATTTCTGTTCCTAGGAATTATAATGAAAATCAGCCACAGGAACAAAATATAATCAAATATAACATAAAAAAAAAAAGAAGAGGAAAAAGCAGAAGTCTTTCCAGGATTTACTAAAAGCTTTCTAACCAGAGTATAATACGGACAGGAGGAAGTTGAACACTTCAGGACTATCCACAGCACTTCTGACACCAGAAGGAGAAAATACATCTTTTTCTACCTCATCACTATAGAAATCACTGGTTTTACCCTGAAAGGTGAGTATTTTTTAATAACAAAACACATGATAAAATCCCAAGTCACTGCATTGCTTTTCAGCCAAATGAGCACTGCCATCACATTTCATCAAAAGAGCCCCAAGTGACCAGCACAGGCCTTCCTATCCAGTTTATTTAATCACACTGATTTCTCTTGTGGGTTTTAGGTACATATATCCCTCTCAGATAGAATACCAAGACTCTGCAACAGCAGACAAGAATTGTAACACTTATAGTTCACACTCTGAATATGAGACATCCGTGTTTTATGCAGTTAACAAATATTTATCTTGAATGGAACCAACTGGTATAAAAATAAAGCAAGTCAGGCAAAGTTGTTAAAGGCAAGGGCCGCAGCCACCTAGGGCTGCTGGAATCAGGAGAATCACAAGCACTTTTTTGCCTATTTTGCTTATGTTTTGACCCTTAAAACCTGTGCTTGCTGCCCCTGTCAGAGAAGGGGATGATGATTTGGGGTGGTGGCTATTGCTGTGCCTGTAGAGGAGCAAGTTATCTTAGAAGCAGCAGTTGTCACCTTAACAAAATTCAGTTTGCAGACATTATCTGGAAAATTTTACCTAATTCTGATAGAAAAAAACACCAAAACACACATTTGGCTCTACAATAACAACGGCCATTAATATATGATATAGGTTAAAATTAATATTTAAGATGAGACACATTATTTACTGTGAGGTTGGTGAGGCCCTGGCACAGGTTGCCCAGAGAAGCTGTCACTGCCCCATCCCTGGAAGTGTCCAAGGCCAGCTTGGATGGGGCTTGGAGCAACTTGGGATAGTGGAAGGTGTCCCTGCCCATGGCAGGGGGGTGGAACAAGATGATCTTTCAGGTCCCTTCCAGCTCAAACCATTCTGTGATTCTATGATGATTTCCTGAGGATGTTGTTTTAGTTTCTTTCTTTTTCCATTTTTTTTTCCTCCAGGATTGTGCCCCAAATACCTTTTTTCTTTTCCTTTGTTTGGATTTAGTGGAGTCCTGTCCAATTCCACCATTCCCCAAGGCTCCTGAGGGGGTTTTCCCAAGGTGTTGCTGCCCAGATGATGCTGGGGGGGTGGGTGTAGGGGGTGGTGTGTTCTCAGGGGAGTCAAGACTGGTCTTCACACTCGTAGATTGCCCTAAGAGATGTGGCTGTAAAAGCAAGATGTCAAACAGCCATAATACAATCAAATCACAAATAAACCCCACCTTAATTATTTCCTTCTCAGATTTCCTGTTGGAAGAGATGCAACACAGAATTTGGCTTTCTCATTCCAGAAGTTACTACAATACCTGTATAATATCAATGCATGCAACACAGCACTTAGTGCACTTGCCAATTTTGAAAACTTTAATCTCCAAAGCTGCAGTAGAGCCTTGAATACAGAGAGAAGGAATTTTCACCCAAGAAAAGAGGATTTTTATTTAATTCTAAAGATGCTGCTAAGAATTTAACATTCAGAACTATAATTTAATGTCTTTCTATCCAAATACATAATTTCAAAGTTCATAAACTCCATAACAGAAGTCTGTATCAATACAACAGTCAATGATGTCTACTTTGGAAGAAAATACATGTCAAAGCAAAACATAAAATGCATTAATATGTGAAAAAGCAAGTTCTACCTCAGTAGAGTTGTGGTACTGTATGAAGGTGGCAGATATGGCATGACTGAATGGGTCACCAGCTTTGGGAGCCATGTCCTGTTTAACCAAAAGAGCCAAGTCCACCAGCTGGAGGGGGAAAACAGGTGGGGTTACTGACATGGTACTAAAAATGTCATTGTAATAATGGGACAGTGAGGCTTGTGGGTTGAGGCAGAATATTCTCAGTGTTTCTCAGATAAAATAAAATTAATCACACATTTCAACCTCATGAACCTTTCTTTTCCACTTCTGTAAATACATGGAGCAATCTATCTACCCAAGAGGGCTTGGCTTGGCACTAAGGTAACATTTTGTTTTCCAGGAAATCCTTCTTTCTCATCCAGTTGTGCAACGGGATTGAATGAGCCTCAGTGCACTGCCAAAGGTCACATAGCAAAGCGTGTGGTTTCAGCTTGGACTTGAAAAAGGTTCGTGCTGGACTCCCCCTCTCTTCTGCAGCCATTATAAAAGATTTCTATTTGTGCACGAGATGGATGAACACAGTACAGCACACATCTGTCACACAGCAAATTGAAAGGCAGACCGGATTTTTGAGCTGGTCTAGCGGAAGGTGTCCCTGCCCATGGCAGGGGGTTGGAACTGGAGGAGCCTTAAGGTCCCTTCCAACCCAAACCACTCTGACTCCATGAATCCAGTTAGCTTGGAGAGCTGAATGAGTGACTGCAGTTTTGAAGGGGTTTACAACCCAGTCCCCAAGGCTGAAGTACCTCCAAGAGTAATTAATTCATTTTCATTAGAGTTCAATCAGTCCCTTACCTGGGCCACAGTCTCATACGCTAAATATGCCAAAATCTCCATTGCAACTGCGTTTGGCTTTATTTCCATACTGCTACAGTCCAACCAGTCACGGAACTTGGATGCTTTCTTTGCTGTCAGTTAAAACCATAAGGGGAAAAGGAAAAGTTAATGACAGGTAGGCCAAAATAATCCATATTTTTGGGTCACAGAAGTACTGCAAAAGTGAACCAATTAGCGTGAGTGCGATTTCATTGGCCAAAGAAGGAATTACCAAAATGGAACCAGTGGGAAAAGACTGTTATTTCATACATTTCGGAGACACATAAGCACATGGAATAAAGAGAAAAAACACAAGTTAATCAACCATACAGGCGATTACAGAATAAGGAAGGGTCAACCTCAGAGGAGTGTGGACAGGACAAACCTGGTTTAGAATATATTACTGTAAAATAAATAAAATTATTGCATAACATCTTTGATGAATGAGAAAAAGCACTAAAGGAAATCAGCACAAATATGAGTCCAGATAAAACTGATATAATTGTATTAACAATAGCAAAGACAAATGAAGGATAGAACTTGGAAGTCCTGGTGTTAACTTTACAGGGCTGAAGTGCTTACAAGTGAGCCAAAATTATTTGTAGAAGAGTGTTTTTTAAGTGTGTTTTGGATATAAAGAAATAAGGATAGATGAATAATCAACATTCATACAAGGATTTCACACTGGTAATGGGTGAGATCGGTTCAGAAAAAGGGCAGAGAAAAATACGGGACAATGAAATGTAATATTTGCTTAGAGAGTAAAAGGAGGGAAAAAGAGGATGATCTTGGATCAGTGGTGGACAAGATGATCACAGAAGTCTGTGGACAGAAAGGAGCTACTAAGGTTCTTAATGAGGGCTGTTTGTGAGACAGGACAACCAAAATGAAGTGAACACAAGGTTATCTGAAATAAACTGATGCAACTCTTTCAAAAAGAGTTTTTAATCAGGACTAAAAAGCTACAGACAAGTCAGGTGTTAAACAGAAAAGAGGTTAAAATAATGGTTATTTTTATCTATGAGGGAATGAGAAGGCTATATTGCATCACTAAAGAAAGAAAAAGAAACTAACAAAAAAACCAAAAGAAGTATGAGAAGTGTGAAGGTCACAAAATGATCACAAAGTGTTCCCTAGAACTTAAATTTGCAATTCTGTAGTACTTGATCCTTTGACGGACCTTTTCTTTTGCCTGTCTTTAAAAGTGCAGAAATATCTGGAGCTATGATTATTAATACATATATTTTTAGAACAGGTTTCCTGAAGCCCCTTCCAGGTTTATTCTCTTGTGACACAGTTTTTATGGGCTTATTTTACAGTAATATACTTCTTTAAACATAGTAACACAATCATTTCTTACTGAAATACATAAGTAAAAAATAGCCTGGTGTTAGTTTTGAACAAATGTTCTGCATGGTCTTTAGTAGGTTCTGTCTAATTGAGCTCATTTTGTGCAATTGAATTTGTGCCCAAGCCTCTCTTGGTACTATTTTATAACCACAGTAATTATCTTATTCTTTAATGACATTAAATGTCAGTGAAAAAGAACCATATAGACATGGTCATTTAAAAACACTGTGAAAATAGCACCGAGATATTTTTATAGATCACAATCTCCTGGTCAGCAACATTCAATTTTATTTTGCAAATTTGAGATTTTTATTTGTTCTGTCTCCAGATGGCAATTTTGGGGTTTTAAAAATGACTTTATCACAAACCTCTAATTTCCTGAAGTCACCCTAATCTGAAGTATCATTTATCTAATGGCTCACAGATGTGTGATGCTAAATTGTAACTAAACATAAAAAACATATTGAATTAGGAAAAGAAATGCTTACAAAACATGTTTTCCTACATTTGCTGACATTTGCTGATGGAGAACAGTATCTCAAATGTGTCATTTATTTGCCATAAATGAGTCACTCTTTCTTTGAATTTAAAAGGAAGAACAAGATAAGGTCTCTCCTTTAAAGACACCACTGTGTTCAAGTCTGTGCTGTAGGATCATGTGCTGTTTTGTCATGATTTTTACTGGCTCCTTCACCTCCCTTTCTCTGACATTTGACCTAAAACCTTAGTCATCACTTAACCGCTTCTGTAATGATGTTTTGCTACATGATCAAGCCCATTAATTTACAGCTCATTATAGTCGTGGCCCACAAGTACTTCTAGTAAGTTGGTTTTCAGTGCTAGTAAAGCCCTAATTCTGTCATCATGTTATTAGTGTTGGAATGGCGTATACTGATGAACTTGGCTAATGGTGAATAAATTCCACAGCAGGAGCTTACAGCTTAAAATAGAAAAGACTCTTTAGTAAGTTCTTTGTGTCTCTGCGGATCAGGAAATAAAAGCAAAACTTGCTGCTCTTCTCTAATTTTAGATGAATTCCACAAAACCTGCAGCCATGAAACTTTGCTAATGTGCCGACTTTAGCACCGCCACGACAGACTTCGGGCAAGTGTGGTTTTGACCCATTAACTCCTCACTATTTCTGTCTTTGCAGTCGTCCCCACCAGTATTTCAGCACAGAGAAAGCTTGGTAAATACTCAAATAAAATACTCTGCCTGATGGCCTGAAACTGTGCTAAATTAACTGTTCCCAGGAGTTACACAGACAAAGAATTTAAAGTTTTATTATTGCGGATGAAACAAAAGTGCTTTCAAAAAACAAGAGGTTCTGGTGTGCTCTATATTACATGAAATAATAATCAAACATCTCAATACAGTGCAGCCATTATAATACTTACAAAAACTCAATTGCCGACTTTCACAGAATTCTGCATACTGGACCGAGTCCATGGTTCGTGTTTGTCTTTCTGCTCTCTGACAAAAGAGTAAAAGTACATGATGTACCTTATTCCAACAAAACTGCATTCCTCAACAGAAATTATAGCACCAAAGCGCCCTCGCCACAACCTTGAAGCAACCCTCCCAAATTAAACATGCATTGAACAAGTCAAGATGCAGAAATATAAACCACAGATGGGTTATTAGTCTTGTGAGTTAAATTTCCCAGAGGAGAGTGTCAATTCCTATTTTCAAAACCTGCCTGCACGCTGCTCACCCAGCCTAGTGGTGAGGGCTGAGAGGAGAGAGGTGCTGAGCACTGCAGTCCTGACCGAGGTGCACATTTAAACCGAAGCACATGAGCATTGTGCCTGTGTGCTTACAGATGACCAGACAAGTAAAATGTTCTCTTGGACCGAGGCCAACATGTTCTGCACCAAGCAGAACTGAACCTGTGTGCTTCTAAATTGTGAAATTAATAAATTCCATCACACCGATGTGCCAGACAGAGAGAGGCATTGAAGTGCTCCCTCTCACGCTCAATACACAGTAATAAATAAGTGGTACATGTGTCTGTTTCTTTGGGTTTTTCACTGTTAATTTATGCTTGAATTTTTATACTTCTGAACGCCTAAGGAAAAGAAAAGAAATGAGATTGAATTAGAGCTTGTGGGAGAAAAAATATCTTCAAATGTTCACTACTGCATTTAAGAATATATTTCACATTAAGTCCAGTGCCAACTAAAAGAATGAATCTCAGAAGAGACAAGTTATGAAACCACAAACACTATGCACACCCTCCCCTCCACATACACAGGATGCTGTAATTGAATCATGGTTGAAGCAGCACTGAAGTCCATGGTTAGGTCTGAGCAGGTGCTTGAGTTCTGTTTACTTCAGCAGAGCAGGGGTGATTTTCACAAGGTAAAGATCTGGTCTCCACAAGATATTAAATCCTTCACATATCAGAGGCAGGAAGCAGTAGTCAGATTAAAAAGAATGATTGTCCCTGTCAGTAGCAGACAGCTTAGTCCAATCTCTCAATCAAGCAGATTGTTCTAAACAGCAAGGAAAGGAATATAAGTGTCTTCCAAACTGTAATCCAATGAATAAATCATTACACTTGAACTATCACTACGGCTAGAAAGTGGTGTCAGGAGTGGCTGATGGCACCGAGATTGTGCTTGTGCAGTGAGTCCGTGCAGCTCAAGAAATCATCCACAAAGAACGTAAAGTACAGGTGTGCTCACACCAAGGACAAAAAACAAGGGAAAAACCACACACACAGACACGGATTTTGCTCTGACAACCTGAACAATTTTACATCTGATGAAATCAAAATCACAGAGTTCTTCAATCTGATTTAGCAGAAGACAAAAGGGCTATTGGTAAGTGCATTTGGAGACATATATATATATGTCTCTATGCTATACAACCTGCATTTGGCCTTATCAGCTCTCAAATCAGGGGGAAAAGCAATTAAATAAAACCAGTACTTCAAATTCACAGTTTCTTCCTCTATTCTCTGCCTTTTAGGTCACGCTCCTACAACCATCCAAATTCATCACTTACGAGATCTGGTTCACAGTCAACATGTTCAAATTAGCTGTAAACGAAACCACAAAGTAACCAGGAACACACGTAGGGAGTCCTTTCTTTTCTTATCTACCCAGCCAATCACTTCCACTGTATTTGGACCTTTAGTCACCACGGTAGAAACTGTTCTACTCAGGCATTTTCCAGTTCTCCCATGCATGGTTCTGGCAACCTGACTACATTTTGGGGAGGTGCCATTTCATATTAGTAAAATATTTCAGTTAATCCATTCCAACAAGATGTTAAGTCCAGATTGAGTTTGTATTCCTTTACAAATAATTTTCACAACCCATGCTGTAACTTCAACCCATTACAGAACTCAACTTTGCCCCTGAATTAATTCAGCTATAATTTTGAAAAACTGAAGGCATCACAGAGATAATCTAATCTGAACTTCTGCATAGCACAGGACACTTCTCATGTAATACATCCTAAAACCAGCAGTCCTAAAATTCCTGGTGTAATTTTACTTTATGCTTTATAAAAGCCTCTAATTTGGGGTTTAATTTTTCACATATTTAAGAGATAACTCCTTCAAATAATTTTAAAAGCTGGGGTTTTTTGCAATATGGTATAAATTCTGTAATCCTATTTTTTTCCTGTCACCATCTATATGTTAAGCCATTGGCTATTATCCTTCACATCCGGCTGTCCCAGGGATTTAAAACCCCTTGAAACAACAAGGAAGGCATAGAAAAACAAAATGGCAATGTGAGGAATTATGCTTCAAAGTACTATCTGAGATGATAAAAAAACCCCAACATGTAGAAATTTGACAAGGATACTTTAACTTTTACAGGCATCCCATAACGTAATATGGAAACTGCAAAACCTGATTAATCCCAAAAGCAGTTATGTTAAATTAAATGATTTAGCAATGGCTACTCTCAGCAAATAAACTACAAAGCTCTGATAATGCAGGCTGTCAAAGGCTACAGGTTTCATTATAAGTATTAGAAGTTTCTTTGTAAGTGAAAAAACTCAAAGGTTTATTAAAAGAAAGGTGCTGCTGAGGGATTTTTCCAATAGGGACTTCATTTCTCTCTACAAATTGTCTACAGTAGTTGTCTAAACACTGCATTTAACATTGTTCTTATATACTAAATAAATATTTTCAATTGATTTCTCTCCGTACGAATATTTTTATTTTGCAAAATTACCTACATATATGTGAAACAGAATTGTTTTATTCCTTCAATTCTCTCCTTAAAAAAATTCTTTCTTAAAGGTGGATTCCAGTGTGATGCTCTAAACTGCCACCAAATGAAATACTGTTTGTCATAAACAACTGGACTATACTTTTTTCCTAACTCACTGTAACAAAAGAACCCACACATCATGGCATGGAACCTCACAGTCTGAAGGATGAGGACAGACATTCCTTCCGTCCTACCAGTTTTAGAATAGTCCATAAACAACCAGTAAATGCAGGAGAAATGAACAGATGGGTGGCACAGCTGGGGCATCTTTAAGGAAACACCAACCCAAAGACAACATCAGATCATCTTTTTCCTCTTCACTCCTCAAGATCACAAGCAGTATTTTTTTTCTCTTACACCATCCCTGCTTTGAAAAAATGTAATATTCCCTTACCTTTGCACTCCTAAGGTATACTTCATAAACTCGAAACGAATCAATAACATGGGATAAAAAGGGAGAAGAAAGAGTGAGCACATTACTGTGAACACAGCACGGCTTCAGGCCAGAAGAGTTTAAAGAAAATGGGATTGAGTGTTGGGGAAGTCACAGAAAATTTGTTAAAATCATTTTATCTGTAGGTCTAAAGGAAATCTACTTATCCTTTTTCACAGTTTTTTTTTTTCTTCCTCTTAACTATTTTTTCTGAAAACAAGAAATTATACAGGATGTTTAAACTAAGAAACAACTTCAACATTATACAAGTGAAATTATCCAAATTTTGTTGTTGGAGGGAGCAGCAACTCACGCCAACAGGACTGAAGTCCTCTTTCATCAGAATAAATGCCACTTTGCTGGGAATCTTTCTGACATGAAGAAGAAATAGTGAAACCTCTAATGAAACTCCACCCTGAAGCAACTTCGGCTTGAAAGCAGATACAACAAATGGCAGCAATGACACTGCTCAGCTGGTTTATCAAAAGAATTAAAAGTAGATCGTTTTTACTCCCTCTCTACTAGTACTAGTCACTCTAAGCAGTTAAGAAGCTGAGTTATGTGCTGTACAGCAGAGTTAAAATACTTTGCATGCTTTCCTTGGAACATGCTGAAGGATGCAGTAGATAGGACCTGGCACAGTAAACGTCTGCTTAGTCTTCCAAAAATGTGTTGCATTATATCTTTCTTTCAGCATAAAGAACTAAAAAGGGAAAGGAAAGAAAAAGGTAAAGAGTTGCACATTGTCACCTGCCATCCAGGACGAAAAATAATCTTATTTTTATTCCATTTTGAAGCTTTCACACTTGACATACAAAGCACTTTGTGTGGGGGGAAGAAGGCAGCAGGCCAAACGTTAACTTGCTCACCGACTGCTCCGTGTTTGGAGGAAATGTGCCGAGGAACTGCTAAGCTGGAACATTTGAAAAACGTATGTGGCACAGCTGGACACCCCTGTGCTTGGCAACAATGTTGGGATGAAGGCGCTGGCTTCCCAAACCGCTCACATATTCATCTTGTGGCGTGATTTCCTGATTCCCTCTGCTCAAAAACTCTCATTGTGGGCCTATTGCGGCTTCAAAGGAGCCAGGTGGCGACCCCAGGGAAAACCAGAGATGCCCTGCAAGGGCTGATATTGCCAGCACAGACTGCTAAATAATTTATTTTTTATTTAGACTAGAGAATGGCAGGGCACTGTGTGCTGTGCCTGAGAGCTCTGGGGTGGGAGGACAAAAACTGCAGGGTGGTCAAGGCCCAAATTGTAGGGAGGTTGTAGGGCAATGGAGATGCTCAGAGGGCTGCAGCACATTTCCTATGGAGCCTGGTTGGGAGAGATGGGAGTGTTCAGCCCAGAGAAGAGAAGGCTCTAGGGACACCTTAGAGCCCCTTCAAGTGCCTAAAGGGGCTCCAGGAGAGCTGGAGAGGGACTTTGGACCAGGGATGAAGTGACAACACAAGGGGGAATGGGTTCACATTGGCAGAGTGAAGGGTTAGATGGGATATTGGGAAGGAATTCCTCCCTGTGAGGGTGGTGAGGCCCTGGCACAGGGTGCCCACAGAAGCTGTGGCTGCCCCTGGATCCCTGGAAGTGTCCAAAGACAGGTTGGATGGGTTTTGGAGCAACCTGGGCTAGTGGAAGGTGCCCTTGCCCATGGCAGGGTGTCGGAATGAGATGATATTTTAAGGTCCCTTCCAACTCAAAACATTCAGTGATTTTGTGAAAAATTACCTTGATTAAAAAAAAATAAAACCTGAGAAATCAAGCACAAGGTAGCTCAATTTTGAAGTGTTTACAAAATATGCTGAAAATACATTTTTAGTCTTCTTAATCTTGACATTATCTGAGGATTATCACTATCTGAAGACTTTTGTTTCATAGAGGAAAAAGGTATTTATTGTTCTGAGAATCCCTTGACTTGGTAAGCAAAGGAAAAAAAAGGGGGGGGGAGGATAGGAGTAAGCATTTCCAGAGTTTAAGCTTACTCAGAGTTTTATACAGGAAATAAAAATGCCACTCAGGGAAAGATCAGTAGGTTTTGTAATGTAATACTTGATTTGGCTATAAAGTACACACATCCAGGGGATTTTTTTACCCACCTCTTATAGAACATACCATGCATTCTGCAGCAGCCATTAAGCTGAACAAACCTGCATAGCAAACTTGGTGCCTTTGATGCAATAAAGGCCTTGAATGCTCATGTGCTTAGAACAAAGTTCCCAATATTAGAAGAAAAGATGAGGTCTTTTTCTGGTAGACCCAAACTGATCGCAATTTTAATGTATTTTAACAGTAAAAATAGTTTTGCTTTTTTCTCCACAGTATTATTAGCATCATTCCCTGCAATAAACAGAGTTTAAGACCTTAAAACCTTAAAAATCTCAGCTGTTACAGAGATTTTAAGGATCTACAACTTAAATGACAAGAAAAGGAACGTAAATTATTAAAAGTATTAAATATTAATTAAAATATACTTTAAAAATAAAATTATAATTCTTCATTATAGAATTTCTTTCCAGAGACAAAAGATGGAATTTACTTGAAAAAATGAAGACCTAATTAGTCATCTGAAGTCCTTTTATAGTAAAGAAGACATTAGACACTTTCAGTGAGCAACTTCATCCTGAACTCGGTGTTTAAAATGTCAAATGAATGACATCTATGAATTTGTCTGGAGTTCATCAGCTGTAGCCATCAGCAATGAAGCCTGAGGGATGCTGGATTAGGCCTACTCTGCACAGCACAGGCATCCTCCGAAACACCAAATGAATCCTCCTCTGATGAGTGAAGGGTGAGCACCACCACCACCAACAGGACAACTTCCATTTCAGGGCTAAGGAAGGGCCAAGAGCAAAGAATGACTCAGTAAATTCGGTTTCTGCTCTGATCTCCAAGTAATGCAAGAATAAACAAAGGCAGCTTTGTGCCCAGCTGAACGTTAACTCCATTCATCTCCCCGGAACCATGAAACATGTAATCTAGCAAAGTATGTGCAGACAAATAGGGGGAAGGGAGCTGGCAGAACTATTTAAGATTATGTAAAAATTTCAAGGGAATTATGAAGAAAGAAAGCAAATGAAATTGCACAGACAATAACAAAATGAATGGATTAATTCCCAGCAGTCATGATCTCATTGCTTAAGGAATAAATAAAACTGACCTCGTGATAGGGACTCACTGCCCCTGTAATACTTTGCCCTTGAACATATGCAAAATCTACACATACTGTATTTATTTGAACCAGTTCCATATCATATCCAAATTCCTTGTCTAAATTTATTACTGCTAGTCTGAAATGTGGAGCAGGAACCTGGAAACGAAACATTTCCATTTCATGGAATACCTTTGATTCCTACAGGAAAATATTTTTTTTTCTTCTATAATAAGTACCATCATGAATTTTGTAAAACTATGTGTAAAATTTATGGCTATCTTCTATCAGTGCTTTCCAAAAAACATTAAATAATTTTGGATAAACTATGCGACCAAATGAAAAAAGTTATGTGGGATATATTGGTACATTAATATATCAAGACTACTGACTTCCCTCACTTTTCTGGTTGAGGACATTGTAGCACTTTCCTGTGGTTTCCGTCTGGCTGTACATGAAAAACTTTATATACCATGTTAATTTGAGGATGCCTTTATATCTTCTGGATAGCATTCCTCTGAAAACTTACCCTGACTCTGTATCCATTCATGAATGATGTTCATATAAACAGCTTTAGCACCTCACCAGTAAATCCTGCAGTCATCAAAACAGGGATCACTGCAAGGCGTGGGAGACACAGACAAGCAAAGCAGCCCTTTTTGCATATTGAACTTTATATTTTTTCTCTTCGTGGCAGTCAAAATCAGCCATCACACTCTATTTTTTAAATATTTCTTTTACCTGACATGCTGTTTGGTGGGGCCAGAAACTCAAGGAGTGGCTTTTGCTCCAAGGCTGTTTATGGCCCTGGATGGAGGCTGGCCCAGGCAGAACAGGCACAACACACCTCACACACTTCCTCACCATCCTGGGTGTGGGAGAGAGCTGGGAGATCCAGTCATGCTCCTACTAATCCAAATGGAATGGCAGGAGGTGAAAGGGGTTGATTCAACCCAAAGTTAACCTGGCAATCAATCCTAGACATACTCAGTTTAAGTGAAACTCAATTCCCAGACATATTCTATCTATTCATCCAGCTACAACATGAACAGAATAATTCACTCTACAGCCACAATTTCTTAAAAAACACATCCACTACAGTTGTTAAACTGAGCAGTAGGGAAGTTTGGGAACAGCTGGGGATCAGCCATCTCACTCACTGGTTTTAACTGGTGAATTCAAGTAGGAGAATAAACGTAATTAAAAAAAACCCTCATGGTAAAACTGACCTCTTAATAGACACCATCAATATATGGTTCTAAAAGACTTTTGAGAGTTTTGCTAATGTTAAATGAGAAATGAAGGAGGAAGAATTCCTCAGGAGTATTGTTCTTGCTCTGTACTGAAAAGGAAGGAAAGTGAACCCAAGGTACATACTAGTAAAAAACAATTGTGATGGAATTCGTTGTCCTGTACGGTTAACTCTGTGAATCAGGCCTCCTAACAGACACTGTGAAATGCCCTCCTGAAGCTTCACTTTAAAAAGAGTATCATAAGAAGATTAGGGAAAATTTTAACTGGCAGATAGCAGAGTAAGTTTCAGACCATATGAACAATACATATTCATTTGAATCCTGTTACCTTATTTTTAATCATTCTAATTCTATCTTTTCCCTTCCCTTGAATAAAAAAGTCTTGTCTTGTATCCGTTCCCAGTGGAACAGCCAATTCTCACAGTACCTGCCTTTTTTGGGACAGCACCATCCTGCACAAGAATAATTACCATTCTGTGCAGGAGATTCACAAGCAGTATAATGCTACAGGCATATCCATGCAGGCATCCTTGGCAGGTGATGTTCTTTCAGTCATAAAATGAAAAAGCTTTATAATTAATGGGGTTTTTTTTCAGTTAGGTTGCTTCTTGAAAAAACTTTTTTAAAAAAAGATTAACTTTCAAAATAATGGCAATTATTATACACGCACAAATTAAAAAGACACAGAATTTTTGCTGTATGTACAAGGAATTTGGTATGCAGTACAGCAATCCACTTGCCAAGTCTAGATTTGGTCTTACAACTTAGAGATGAAACCCTGGTTCTGTAGTGTCCCCTGCAAAACTTCCATTAATATCAATAGGTGTAGTGTGCCACCCTACAAACACCTCCCCCAATTTAAGGTTACACCTACAATAACATGAGTAAAACAGTTTAGCTCAGCCATTTTCCATGAAAAATCTGAATTTATCAACTTTTATGATGAATTTTTGCAAGTGTAGTCATGAATGTCTTAAAGGAAAACATTAAAATTAATTAATAAAAACTAAAATACATGGTACTAAATGCTCATAGACGTTCTGTCCTTGGCATATGACTGGAGAATGCAAAATTACTCGGATTTATTTTGTCTGGTAGAGTCTGCTGTAACCAGAGAACAATACAGAGTGGTACTCAAAAATGTATTGCTTCCTTAACACCAGAAGCATATAGACATTTCTCAGCTTGTGGTATTTACATCACTGACTCTTAATTCTGTGGTTTGGGCTTTAGTCTTTCGGAAAAACCTTTCTAATTTGATAATTGCAAGACATGGAACTCCAGATAAAAATCACATCACAAAATTCAGGGAATAAGTGAGTCATACATTGAGCTAAAGAGGAAATGCTTCCCTTAGAAAAACAGTGACCAGGGTGCATTGCCTGAGATGTGCATGTCCCCAGTAAAAGGAGGATGCGGAGCTGTTGGAATGGTTCCAGAGGAAGACATGAAGATGTTCAGAGGGCTGGAGCATCTCTCCTATGGAACCAGGCTGGGAGGGCTGGGGGTGTCCAGCCTGAGAAGAGAAGGCTCCAGGCAGACCTTAGAGCTCCTTCCAGTGCCTAAAGAGACTCCAGGAAAGCTGGAGAGGAACTTGGGAGGGACAGGACAAGGGGCAACGGCTTCCTTCTGTCAGAAGACAGAGTTAGATGGGATATAGGGAACAGAATCTTTGTTGTGAGGGTGGTGAGGCCCTGGCACAGGTTACCCAGAGAAGCTGTGGCTGCCCCATCCCTGGAAGTGTTCAAGGCCAAGCTGGATGGGGCTTGGAGCAACCTGGGATAGTGGAAGATGCCCCTGCCCATCGCAGGGGGTTGAAACAAGAAGTTCTTTAAGATCCCTTCCCACCCAAACTGTTCTGTGATTCTTTGATTTTTCAAAGCAATTGAAGAGATGTGTCTCAAGTCCACAAGCTAAAATTTCCTGCTCACTGCCTTTTGAACAGCCCAGCCTTCCTGACCAGAAAGAGAACTGGACACAAAATTCAGAACTCCTACCTGGGTTCTGCTGCTAATTTGACATCTGAGCATGGCCAAGTACCAATGAAGACTGAATTAATAATACTTGAGGCTCATTTCAAAGATTATGGTTAATTTGCATTGATCCTAAAGCAGTGCAAAGCTTCTGTATGGTGATGCCATGATGCACCATAGCTGTGTATTCCCAGCTTCCACAGGCTGGGGGAGAAAAAAAGCACAATCAAACCTCACAGTGTGCCAGGTATGAAGAGTTAGGAAAGAAGACCCTAAAAATTGTTGTCTGAAGTGACAGGCTTAGAACAAAAGCATGATGCTGTTTTTGATTTTAACTGGGACTCCATTCACTGAGAACAGAACTTGGCCCGATGTGAATATTTCCTTTGTCAAAATTAATGGTATTATTTAATATTGTTATTTATTTAACTATGCAAAAAATTCTATGCTGCTATTCATTATTGTTTCTTAATTTCTTTAAATACAATCAAATTTGTCTTCATAGTAGCCTTGTGAGAATTATCTCTACTATGTACATGAGAAATAGAATCACAAAAAGACCATTTTCCCAAATGCAGTTTGTTTAATTGGCAAATGCTTCTTTTTTTTACCCTACTTTCTCTTTTCTCTTTCTAATGTCAGAGAGGAAAAAGAAAACATGAAGATTCTGGGGTTTAACAACATGATTTAGCATTTGGAATTAAGCTAATTTAAACCATCAGCTAATTTGACTAATTTGGAACAATCTATTTAGTTAGTCACTTATACCATGCCCATTGATAAATATACCACAAAATTATTAAGTGTTTGCATAAAACCGAAGAAACATATGCTCTCATTAATTCAAAACAATCCCCACCATCCAAAGCCACTACAGGAGCTCTTTCATTAAATATCCCCATTCCCTCCTTTGGAAAAAACACAGGGAAAATTTTTTTTTCTGAAATGCATATACTTAAACCAGTTACATTCCATTTTGCATCAGAAGCAGAAACTTTTAGATGAAACTTTATTGATGTATCATTTAAAAGCAGAAAATTCAACACCTCAGTTTGTGAACACAGGTTTTGGTAGTTTGGTTAAGATTGGAGGATGAAACTCAATGACTGGTAAAAAACTATGCAAGCATAGACTGATGTTCTGTAACATAAATAGTAAAGTAGCAAACCCACAGTTTTTTAATAGCAACTTCCCAGTCAATTATCTCTTAAATAATCTCACCCATTTCATGGTAAAACAAACCAAGAAGTTGTTTTGGGGAGCCTTGCTGAGGCATCCCAGCTCACCTTTGACAGAAGAAATGGTCCTGCATATACTGGTCTCCTCTCTGCCCCCCAGCACCCGTTCCTACCACAGACCCCTCATGCATTTATAAAAAATGAGGTACCACAACAATAGTTTTGATGGGAATTCCTTTTTTTTTAAGTGCTGAGATGAGGGGAAGGAGAGCAAAGAGCATCTACTGTATATGGGTTCATTACCATAAGCTTTACTGATAGTTTATCCTGTTTCCTAACGAAAGCAAAAACCCCCACCGTGTCTCTATTAAAAAGCCATCAGATTTGGTATCCTGGTGACACTTTAAAGAGCACATTATGTGGGAAAACAAAATAAACATTTACCCTGGCAAACGAAAGTGAATTTGGGTTTTGACATACTTGGCAGGAAGGTAGAATTATATTCATGTCAAGTATGCAGAAAAACTAATATAATATTTAAATATTTGCTTAAGTAATATAGAATTTAAAACAACACATTAGAATTAACATTTTTGTGAAATATTTTAAAGTTTTTTAGTATTGGACAAGCCATGAAAGTAATACTCTCAGCTGAAATTTCAGCCTTCTGCAGCTTTTGTTACCCATTCCCTTCACTTGTAAGGTGGGAAAGAGTCCTCATCTTCCACTGACAGGTCTTTATTTATATTTCGAAGACAAAGGCAGTTCTTGTGCTGATTGTTTAAACTGATAATGAATATATGCAGCTTTCCAAAGAAACAACCCTGGAGAAGCTGAATCTTACAAATATTGATATAAAGAGCTAATGTTAACACTACCTCAGCTAAACCCTACAGCAGACTTCTATCGCTCCATATACGTGTGCAATTATTTTAAACATCCTCTACTTTGGAACAAGATTTGATTCAGTGAAGACAGACCTTCATATCCCCCAGAAAGTACCTGAATGACAATGCCCTCAGAAATTCTCAACTATATCGAATAATGTAGTATTAATTAATAAATTGAGCTGGATATGGGATACTAGTTATAGTTCCAAAAGTAAGGATTTTGAAGTACTGTCTAAATATACGTATATTTGACATTCCTTTTTCTAAATCTAAATTCATATTAACTGCACATACCCACAAAAATAACTTTTACCAGTATATCACAACTGTAAGTAATTGTGAAATTTCAGGTAGAATATTCTGATTTACTAAGAGTATTTAAAAATATTTATTTATGATTCTACAATTTGTTCTATTCCATTTATTTATTCTATTTATGACTCCATGATTTAAGAAAAAGCTTTGCCTAATTTTAACTCATTTGGAGACATATGCATAATTAGAAAATATCTTGAAACATTTCTAAATTGCCATAATAATATAATAATTCAAAGCAACAACACCAGACTTCAGTGGAATTGTACACCATAGGATTACATAAATTTAGATCACTTTAAAATAATTCATTTAAATGTAATCTGATTCGTAAATTTAATTATGAACTGTTAAACTAGCTGCTGGGATTTTCAGTTTTTCTAAATCAGCACAGCAGCTCTGAGCCCCATCACAGGACAGAAGTCATTGTTTTATTTCTAATTATCAATTAAAAGTGACATGAAGAGTATTCAGACTGTAAGATATTAAAAAAAAAAGGGCAAATTTGAGGAAATTTTGTTTTCGTGCTAATTTGCAGTGTCTGATACACAATTTTTTTCATGCTGCATTAATAATGGCTCTTGAACATAATATTCATTCAACCAGTCTATTACAGAAATAAACATCAGGACACAATTCCCTGCATACATCCTTAAAATTGTTTACAGTGAAAAGAATCCCTTCCAAAGGAGTTAGCGCCTTTCAATTCAGCATGCAAAATATTTAGTCAATTCCAGAAGGGGAAAACAAATACCATATAGAAAGAATTTTTATTTTTGGTTCTACTTTTATGCTACAGTTGATCTTTAAAAGGTAGAAAGCTTTGAATTCAAGAACTTTGCAAGAGTTCCTCCTGAGAAAAAAGCCTTGGCTTTAACTCCTCTTCAAAATCAGCTACAGAAATATCAAATATATGCCATAGTTAAGATTGATATTCCTACTGCTGGCCACTGCAAGCTTTGTAAATGTAATGTGAAAATGAAAATTATTTAATTGTTGAAATGTCAAAACCTGTTCACATTTCTGGGGATTTCTCACATTCTGTTTAGATTTTCCTGGAGGTTTAGGCTGACTGAAATGGAGGATTAGGGAGTTTTAGGGAGGTGGAGGGGTTCCAAAGTGAATCAAAGACCTATGAAAAAAAGAAAAATTTAAAAAGTCGCATAGCCCTACTCAGAAAAATGGAAAAAAATGTTTTCAGCCCAAAATATTACATTTAACAATTTAACATCATTGGGATGCAAAGAACAATATCTTTAATACCGAGATTCTGAGGCACAGCTTGGAAGGTTGAAGTGTATTTAGAATTAAAGGTGTAGCAACATGAACAGCCATGGTCTAGCATCAATTACTTGACTGTGCTTAGAAGTTGCTATAGACTCTCATGCTATCACATATCCTGGAGAAAAATTACCCTTCATTGACGGTATCTTGGATTTCTCAGGGTTTCTGAATTTTTCTGATATTTTTAGAGTGAAATTTAGCATTTCTCAAAGATGCTAAAGTCTCTAGAGCATTTTTGTCTCCCTTTAAAACACAGCTCAGGGTACCAAGGCTGGCAAGGCACAAGAGCCATCTCCCCAGTGCATTCCTCTAAATACTGGAACCAGAAATCAGATCTCCAGCCTTGAGGTATGTCGAGAGTTAACTCCCCTTTTAAGAAGGGTGTGATTAGTAGCTGGAAATCTGCCTGACTTTAGTAGATCTGAGGATGCCATTACAATTTTCAGAAATAAAATAATTAGCTGATGATACGAGCTGACAGCTAATACATACAATAAACACAAAAAAAATTATTTCCAAGCGGATGTAGGGAACGTGTTCCATTTCCAGACTGTTTGATATGGTCTGTGTAAGGAGCGAGGGCTCGATACCAGATGCTGGATGTTCTACAAGCTTTTTCTGCAGATGTCTGCAGCCTGAGAAAATCAACAGTGCTTTGAATAACACTCCCAGTAAAAGCATCTTCTTGTCAGAGTTGCTGTATGATATAGGATATGGATCCCACACAAGTGGATGAACTGATTTTAAATAATACCATCTGACAATGGGAGAAAAAACTCAGTAGGTCTGACAAAGTCCTGGAAAGGCTGTTAGCCTTGGGAAATAAAATCCAGCCCTCTGACAGAGACTATCCGTCCTTCTTTCGTTTGATCAAATGGAACCCCAAATTTAATGATTCCTTCCGAAGTTCCGGAGGCAAAGTTTCAACAGCACTTAAATGCTGCTACCAAGGAGTCCCTGTCCCTGCCCCTCACATGTGCCACTCAAAAGCAGAGTTGTGGAGATGTTAAGGAATTATCTGAGAATAAAATACATGTATCAGTGGATTTTTTTTTGTATGACCACTTTGCATTGCTTTCTTGCCATGCTCTTGTAGAAATGTCTTTTAGCACACCCAGAGTGCAGCACACATGATACAGACACCAAAGAAGATACTGTGTCCTTCCTTATGCCAAAGAAATTACAAAACCCTGCCACTACCTGCATAAAAATGCTAAAAGAGCTACCTCTGAACGCACACGTCCATCTGTGGCCCCCTACTTGACCAAGTTCTTCCTGAATTCACATAAATTATTATCTAAAATTTCCTCTTTAAGCAAACTCAGTATTTTTGCTAGTGACAGTATTATGGTCTTGTCCTCTGTCAAAATTTAGGTCCAGTTCTGGATGTACTTCGTCAAGCCAAAGTGGCGGCAATGACTAATTTTTGTCATGTTTTAAAGTTATTTTAATGCAAATCCCAGATTATTAGAAGGCTTGAATGCTGATTACAAGAATCTCTGTAAGAATAAACTCTGCACAGGCACTCCATAAGGACTTTATGTAAGGTAACTATCTGAAAATTAGAACTGCTACTGTTTTTCCAGATTATCCAAACTAAAAGAACCTTTTCCGACTCATTTAATGAAAGTGTATACCTGACTAGGCATCCTCAATTTTTACCAAGATGAGAGAGCAGAAAGAAAGAAGAGAGGAGACAAAATTTAAAGTTTGAGGGGCTAATGATCCAAATGGAATCACGCTGCTCCGGGTCGAGTGAATAAACTATGGCGGTGTTATTACCCGTGCTGTTCTGTAGGAACGTTGTGGGTCCTTTTTCTGGTGGATTGGGAATGGATGCATCTCCCATTTTGCTACATGCAGAACTTAATTGTATTTTACCATTTCAACAGTCACTTAGGATGCTTAAATCTTGCTGCTCCTGGCTCTTTTGCTGCAGCAGATGTGTGAAGCTCCCCCCAAGTGCAATTTTGCACAGCAGCCAGATCATATTATTACAGAAGAATACAGCAAGCAACACTATAGATAAAATAAACCACAGCAACCGAGACAAAATGAAAGACAGAAAACCCTGTTCCTTATGTACATAAAACATCTATTCCAGGAAATACCAGCAGCTACAGATTACAGAAAGTGCAGAAGCTGGAAAGCCCAATTATATGCTACCTAGATTTTTAAGCAGTTTTTAGAAATCTGAGATTGTTTATCATCTATTTGCTTTATAAAGCCTCTTCTATTTCTACCCCACCTGCCATTTTAATATCTGAAATGCAAAACTTCAGGGCAGGATCACAGGATGGTAGAATAATTTACACCAGAAAAGTTTTAGGCTCTTCCAGAGATCTCTAGTTTGACTCTGCTCAACAGAGGTTCAGTTAGATCAAGTGGTTCAGCACCTTGACCAACCAAGCCTGGAACATCTCCAAAGATGGAGATTTCCTCAGCCTCTCTGGCCAACCAGTTTCAATCTTTGATCAGAACTGGTTTTTTCCTATTAGGCATCAGTTCAAATTCTGTCCTTTACCATGAACATTTAAACAGGGTCTGGCTCCATCTCCTCCTGTCATTAGTTGGAAACAGCAATGAAACTTCCCTTTCACCTCCTCTTTTTCAGGCTGAGCAAGCTTTTGCCTCTCAGTCTTTCATCATATGTACCCCCTATATTTCTTGGTGACCCTCAGCTTCAGTATTTCAAAGTCCTTCTTGTGCTTGGGAGCCTACAAAATTGGCCACAGATTCCAAATGTGGTCTCACAAGTGCCAGATAATGGGGAATCATTGTTTCCCTTGACTTGCTGGTAACCCCTGCTGACACAGCCCAGCACGTGGCTGCCCCACAAGCTATTCCCTTGCATGGGGTTATGGCATCCGCATTTACTATTGCTGACCTTAGTGTCAGCCCATTTCTCCAGCCTGTCAACAAGGTCCTTGTGAATGCCAGGCCTGCTTTCCACACATTTGACTGCTCTGGATCATGACTCAGTATTTATTTGCCATGCTATGAATTACTGCTTTTATTTAGTTTATAAGATCCAGCAGCTAATCACGGCTGAGTTTAATGCATAAAGAGAATCACAGAACCACAGAATGGTTCGGGTTGAAAGGGACCTTTAAGATCATCTGGTTCCAACCCCCTGCCATGGGAAGGGACACCCTCCACTAGACCAGCTGGCTCAGAGCAGCATCCAACCTGGCCTTGGACACTTCCAGGGATGGAGACGACTTCTCTGGGCAATCTGTGCCAGTGTATCACCACCCTCACAGTAAAGAACATTTTTTCCTCATATCTAATCTTAACCTCCCCTCTGTCAGTTTATGCCTCGAGAAAGTGCAGTACAAGGGGAGGCAGCTACTCTGGTTCTGAAATATCCTGTGATAGCTTTAGTTCCTTCCTTTTAGTTTATATGGAAAGCTGATGAAAGTAAAATCACATTAACCTGCATACCTTGTATTCTTCATTGAACTTGTGTTCTTATTCTTACTCTCAGTACTAAAATCACATCCCCTATAAAAAAAAATCTGTCATAGAACCCTATTTTAGGGATAGTTTGCCAGGTTACAAGTGTAGCCTGTAGTTACAAGTCCTATCAGAATGAGCTTTAAAACAAAAAATGCTGGTATTTCTCATTCCCTAGGAAACAATGTGTTTGCTATTGGATTACTGTAGTGAACCTTCACCTTAGCAACAGATCCTTTGACCTTCCTCATGATATCTGAAGCCGAGTGTGAATGTAGGTGGGAAGGTTTGGTCCCTTGTGGCTTTGCAAATGTGAACAAAAAATGACAACATTTGACCTTAGTAGCTGGGTAATAGGTAATCAATCTTGTGAAATGCTGGATTTTGGTCTGGAATTTACTCAGAGGAAGATGACAATATAGAGATAGAGACTATTGCGTGAATCAAGTGATTCTCCTTTTTTTGCTAAAGTGCCTATGACAAAGGTTCATGAAATCCTCTCTGAATTCAATCAAATACTAAGGTTCACAAAACACTATGTAATTTCAATCAAATACCATGAGCAATAAAGCCCAGGAACCAAACTGACCTCTTTATTTCTGAGGAGAAAAACTGCACTAGTCCTGGCTAATCCTATGGTCAGATGGAAAAACAAAAAACAAAATGCCAAACCAAAAATAAAAGCAGAAAAAGAAGAATTAAATATACAAAAGGAGGAAAGAAGAATTAAATATGCAAAAGGAGGGACAGAACAAATCTCTGTTTTGCCCAGGTTCCAACAGTAGCAAGGCATGATCAGTATAACTAGAAGACAAGCTTATGATAATTATTTTCCTCAATAGTCATACAGCACCCAGTGATCTGTGGCTCAAGCACTTCTTCAACCAAATGCAACATCTCTGTATTCAATAACCCTCTATAGATTTGTTTCCCCCTGTAAGTGGTGCAATTCAATAGATCTGAGCTCATTTTGGCTATATTTAGCTGGAGTGCAGCCTGAAAACTACTTCCAACGCTCCTCTGTGTTGTCTGTGTGCGGCAGACTGGCTGCAGAGGCTATGATGACACACAGCTTGCTCAGTCTGCTATTAGAGGGCAAATGCCAGTTTGAAAGAAAAGGATTCTCAGTCATTTTGTAGGAGGTATTTGCAGGGTTAACCCATGGGCCTGATTCAAACCAGGTTTTATTCCTGGCTGGAGTCTAATACTGAGAAAGTCAGTGCTATTCCCTTAGTGAATAAACAGAGTAAGGAGAGGGAAAAGGGCTTCTCTGCTATACCTGTGATGTCTGGAAATAGCAGATAAATGAACTTTCAGACAAATGAGCCTGGCACTTCCTTAGGCTGAGGGGCTTGCATCAGCCTCCTACGGATGAAGCAGAAAAAAATCCTTTCCTTAATATTGGCTTGTGACTGTTCTCCTGTCTCTGTTAAACCCAGGACCTTGCCTGTTACACCTCAGACCTCTCTTTTCTGCAGCAGCTGAAAAGAAGAACACCCTCAACTCCCCTCTATTGCATGCCATAGAGAGCCTTCCTCTATTGTCTTCTTCATTAGAAGATACTATTCTCTTCCACAGAAAGCTTTTTGTGATTTAAATATTTAAATAGAAGGACAGTGAAATTGAGGAGCACACTGAAGCTTGGTCACACAGTGGCTGACATCCCAAGGTGTTCCTGCCCATGGAGTTTTCCAGGTGGGAGGGAGAGAAGCAAGTGGTTGTGAAGATTTCTGCCCAAAATACAGGGTCTCTGTGCCGAGATTTCAGTCTCACTTTTCACAACAGTGTCAGAAAATCTCTTCCTTGCAACAAATAAGAAGTGGGAATATTACAGAGTAATACTGTGTTTGAAATTCTTACATCATTTTAACTTGTGTTACAACTCCATGGGTTTTTGAGTTTTGTGAATCCTGTGCAAAAGAGTCCTGAAAATGGTTTTATGATAGTGATGAATTCCTTCTGAAAAACTTAGGATGACAGAACTCTTCTCAGTGTAGACCTGGCTAACATTTTACCGTAAGAAATAAGAAGTTGTCATTTTTTCTTTATTCACAAAGGACTCCAATATCAGGCTTAGTGGAGCTTAAAAGACAGTAATTTGCTACATAAAGGTTCAAAGATCTGAAAAAAAAACCTTCCACCTCGAAGTATCTGAGTTACATCCTGTCTTATAGACAAGATTTGCATTATTGCATCTCTACACAACCCCAAAAACACAAATCACTATCAGCACAAATTTGTTTAATTACTTTAAATTATGACTGGAGTTTCAATAATCTTCTACCAACGGGACCTTTGTCAGACTTCAGCATCAATCCTTGTTCCCAATTCTCCAAATTTTACGTAAAAAATAACTCTGTTGTGAGTACCAATACAGTGTGATTAGTACATCTAACACGTTAAACATGTCAACATACACTCAGATGGAGAATGTTTTGTTAGTCTTGTATTTGGCTCCTAATCAAGTGCTCCATGGAAATACTGTTTATAAGCATGTGCATCTACATTTAATCACAGGTATAAATAATAATATATAAAATTTCCTTCCAAAATTTAAGTTAAAACACAATCATTTCAGTGTCAAAAACACAACAGCCCTGAATCTTCTTCAGAGAATGAAAACAGTGGCAAAAAATACTCAAAGAACCAAAAGACAGAAAAGCAAACAACACCTTGCCCTCCCAGCAAAGCTGCCTAAATTTGCAGGACGAGCAACATTCACTAAAATGCTCAAAAACCCCAGGATTGAAGACCCAAACAAATAGGCCACTTTATGTAACCATTGCAAGCAACCCAACAATCTTAGATTTAGCAGCGTAGAAAGTCTATTGATAGTGGCTGTAACAAGAAATGTCGTCCACTCAAGAGCTTTTTCCCATTCCAAAGAGAATAACACAATGTTTACAGCCATATCTGTTTATTTTCTGTTTACTTTTAACCAATTCAACCATTGCCCAAGAGAAACAGTGCTTTCCCACTATCCCAAACATTCCCAAGCAATGTGCAATCAGAGAAATCATTAATGCCAGCAGGCTTATTTTTATACCAAATAATGCTTACAAATACTTCGATGCCAAGACAGCAAATTTAGAGTTGAGTTGCTACCAGCTGTGCTCTCTTTGCACTCAGCTGGAAGCACCGGGTGGACTGATGCAGTGGAATTAATTCCTTCAATATTTGCATTCCTAACTTCCATTTTGCAGTACTGAAAAAAAATCCCACTGCCTAGAGAATAAAGGGTTTTATGTTAATTGATGTTTCATCTAAATTCTTTTTAATCCTGGCATCTATGTATATCAAAAGCACTAGAGAGCATACAGGGAGCTGGTGTGACCTTAAATTCTATTATATATTGTCAATACAGGGGTTTTTTTGTATCAAGGTCCCAGAGCACCCACAGATCTTGAGTCTCCAAAGAGAATCATCCCAGAGGCAATGGAAGTACTTTTGTTAACATCTGATGAACTACACTTAAAAGTAGTGTAAAAGCCAGTTAAAAGTAACTTAGATGTTTGTAGGAATAAAAAAAAAATTAAAAAAAAAAAAAGAAGCTTTTTTTTTTTCCCTCTGGTCTAGAAATGAACTTCCCCCTGGATTGTTTCTCTCTCATTTCTGAGTACAGAAGTCGGCCTAAGTTACTGGGATGTTTAAACTTTTAGGCAGGTACCACTAAGTGAAATTCAGCCCAGCTTGTGGAAGTGATGAACTGAGCTCTCAAAACAGTTTAAGGGGCTGGGAAAATGAGATCCTGGTCTTGTTTTCATCACTGTACCAGGAATCTCGTGTCCTTAGGCAGGAACTTTCCCATTCCTCTTTGCATACAATATTTAGCCACTATAAATCCCTTTTCTACTCTTACTGGGCCAGGACTCACAGGTGAGGATGATACTTAGGTTTACATTTAGGGCTGCAATTATTTAGTCCACAAAGAATGTAAGATTTAAGAGGTTTAACGGTATGGCTTGCCTTTCCGTGTCCTGCCACTGGCATCCCTTTGCCCATATTTTACAATGTTTGGTAAAGAACAGCACAAAAACCCCACACGGATTACACTATCAAATCTTCCCCAAGGATGCATTCTTTCATAAGGTGTAGCTGTTAAAATCAAAGAAGGTTTAAGGTTAATGAACTGTGATTCTAAAAATTAATAATTTATTAGATTCAGGCACAATATTGTGAGATAACAGAAGCCAGCACTCAACTAAATCCAAAGATTCTGTCCCAAAATACAGATTCTGTCATTAAGAATCTGACATCAGCAAGGAAGTAAAAAATAATTCTTTGAGAAGAAAAATAGGTATATCATCAAAATTAGAGAGCAAAAGAGATGTGCACTGAGAATCAATGCTTAGCAAAAGAAAATTCCTTACTTTGTCTTCCAGCATGCAGTTTCTATTAAGTGTGTGTTGTCTCTACTTTCCATAAGGGCTTTAAATCAAATTTCAGTTTGTTACTGATATACCCTGCAGAAACACCCTAAAGAGTAATGACCCCCCCCGGCCCCTCACACTTACACTGGCATAATTTTGGCCAGTGAAATGAGCTCAGTGGTACTAAAAGGTCTGAGAGCTCTTCCTAAATCACTTCCTGCTTATTTTCTCCGTACATCTTTTCCAAATTAGTACAATGCATTTCAGTACTTCAATGCCATCTTTCAGATCCATCCTGAACAGAAGAGCTCACAATAGTTTACTTCCGATTTTTGCCCTCCAATTTTCATTCTCTCAATTAAAAGACTCCAAGTCCATGCCCTGTGTCCAAGGGTGATCAACACAGAGCAACCTCTGTCTGCTAATGCTCTCCTAAGAGAGTGGCCACATCCAAACCATGTGGTGGGGAGAGCTCCTGGCCTGTGCTGACTCCCAGGAGGTCACAGCCATAGAATGTTTTGGGTTGGAAGGGACCTTTAAAGGCCACTTAGTCCCTCTGCCCTGCAGTGAACAGGGACATTTTCCACCAGATCAGATAGCTCTGTCCAACCTCACACTGAATGTTTCTGGACAACCTGTGCCAGTGCCTCACCACCCTCATTGTAAAAAAAACTTCTTCCTTTGGTCTAATCTAAATCAATCCTCCTTTAGTTTAAAGCCATTCCACCTTGTCCTGGCACTCCCGAAGTCACTCTCCAGCTTTCCTGAAGCCCCTTTAGGCACCAGATGGGGCTCTAAGGTCTCCCTGGAGCCTTCTCTTCTCCAGGCTGGACACCCCCAGCTCTCCCAGCCTGACTCCACAGGAAAGGTGCTCCAGCCCCCTGAGCATCTTCATGATCTCCTCTGGAACTGCTCCAAGAGGTCCTTGTTCTCCTGTGTTGAAGGCCCCAGAGCTGGACATTGTTTGGGACAACGTGACTCACGTCAAAGTGTGATCACTCAAAAGCTGATGATGATACTCCAGCAGGAAGGAATCTCCTTGGTCACTGTCTAGTTTAATAATCTATCCCAAGTCCACCTTATTTCTGACTGAAACAGAGTGAACTCCCAGAGCATGATTCCTCGTACTCCAAGGAGCAGTTTGGTGTGTTCAGGGGTCTTGTGCAAACAAAAATTAATTGAGTCTCAACAAAGACAAAATTAAACAGGAGTAATTAAAAACACATGTAAAAATGACATAGTTTTTTACACTACATTTTCCACCTACAGTTCATTGCAATCTACTGTATTTTGCACAGGGCCCATTGCATTGCTGTGAGCGTTAGAGATTTCCCACTAAGACAAGAATACTGGTGAGCAGCACTAAAAAAAAACGACATCCACAATGAACTCCTTTGAACATACATAGGTATGTGTAGTTTTTAAATATCCAATGCAATTCATAGGACAACAGACCTCAAATCATAGAATCATAGAATCACAGGATAGTTTGTGTTAGAAGGGACCTTAAAGACCTAGTTTCAAACCCCCTGCAAAAGAACCAGAAAGTAGAGATTTAACTTAGTTTTTACCATTTTGCTGGCTTCAAGCCTGCTTTAAGGTAGTCTATTCTTGTAGGGAAGTAATTTTCCCTCCACTGTTTATTCAAACTTGCAATGTACTATGAAAGCATTATGGTAGCTACTGCAACTGAATTATTGCCATACAACATGTGAGTGTTGGAAATATATCCCTAAACTAGCAGTCAGAGTGACAGATGAATGGTGTTTCTCCTAATCCTATGGGAACAGAAGTGAAACAGAGCACTCACAGCGTGATGCTCTATGCATTCCTTTGTGTGCCAGTCCAGACTTCTGATGGGAAGACTTTCTTGGTGGGGGGAGCATTAAAGCTATAAAACAAATTATAAAAAATGGGTATTTACAGAATGAGAGGGAAGTCAGCTTTGCAATGATGTTGACTGAAGTTTTTAAATAGCTACACTTGATTTAATGACTTGACATGGAGAATTTGATGGTTCTCACAGAAAAATAGCAGAAGTGGAGTTACCATTCACAAAATCACAGCCAAACCTGCAATTGGTTTAACTACGGTCAGGAACCTGAGAGGTTCGGAGAAGCAACATAAGGACACCAGCACCCAAAACTCCATCTCTACTCAAACTGTAAAATAAGGAAAAATTCAAAGATTTTAAATGAACAGGGGCCTTTTTGCCACACCAATTCAGCCATACCCCACAGGAATACCACCTCTCCTCTCTAAATGATTTTTAAGAGACAGAGGAAAGCCAAATTGCCATCCTCTTGCAGGGTGTCAGTTATTGTGGATTCTGTCATACAACAGGCAAAGGAAGGGAAATCAAATTCCAGAGCACCACCAGCTCTGGATATTCCACAGCCCAACATGTGCAATAAAAAAGGAGTGTGGGTAAATTGCTATTACATTTGTTATTCTCAAGAGACTGGCACACATTATGAAGACAAGTTCTATGATCCATCTCTCCCTCACATGCACAGTTCAGTGACATCCAGGAATTAGAATCATTTATTCCATCTATAAATGCTCTTACTCTGAGGAGCAGCGTTTCACTGGTGCTCCACTGCTGTCTCATGAGTGCAGGATAGGAACTGTTACGAAGTGAGACAGAGGTGCTATTCCAGTTTTTATTTTGTTTTGATTTTGCCAATACAGTTGGCTGGTTTGCCACCACTTAATGCTATTATTACAGTTTTTATAAGAAGTCATCTTATAACAGTGTATTGACAATATAATCATGTATTATGACAAAGTGGTGTGAAATTTGTTCTGAATTTCTGCCCTGTATTTGAAGAGTACTCCACCCTGGACCAATGTCCCTTTGCACATTGCTGGTCTTACTGCTCCAGAGAGAGTCCCTTTGCTTCAAATTAAAACCATGGGATACATCAGTAAATTCTATAGACAATCCTAGAAGAGTGTCTTTTTCCTTTAATATGACAGTGCTGGTGAGTGTATTTCAGTCAAAGAAGTGTAGAATTGTTTGTTCCTCTTTGGTAATGCCCCAAAGTGGCCCAGAGCTTTCCTGATTTCTCCGTGGTACAGATACAGAATGGACCTCACAGCACTGCAGGCAATCACATGAAGGCTTAGCTCTAATTTTATGAAATGCTTTAAAAGGAGTGAGTATAAACAATATCTGCATTTTGTATCATAACTGAAACCATACTGCTAAACAATCATATCCTGTTTAGCCCATAATGACATCACAAATATATGTTTATCATCTACTCTGGACAACTTAGCATGATTTTGGCCCAAGGCAAAGTGGAACTGAAATCATTTACAGTTGTTCAAACCAAGATAACCACACATTTCTGAGGTAATTGATACCTAAAAGGATACCTAAAATGCCTTTAGACTGCAGTTCATGATTTAAGTACACTAATTCCTTAAAAAACCCTGTTAAAGTGTCTATTGGATTTCCTCCAGAATTTAGTGTGGATTAAACAATCTACTGAAGAAAGAAAATGTGATACAGGAGATTAGCCCATCCACTGCAACTCTTCCTTTAGGAATGGATCACATTTCCTACTATCTTTGATTCCTTTCCGCCCACCTCAAAGTGACAACAAAATCCCAAACAAAACAAAGTTAAAAATACGTAAAACATTTTGAGTAGCATGTTTCAAACAGTCTTTCATGTTTTGTCATTAGAGACTAACAAGAAAGAAAATAGATAATACTGGCTTCATACCTGTATACAGTTCATTAATGTATTCTAAAATAAGACCTTGATTTTCTTTTTTTTCTTTTTAACATGGAAACAGATCAAGAGTTCACAAAATGTCATAAAGTCAAGCAATAGAGAGAATATATATATTTTTATATATATTACACACACACACTAGAGTTCATGAATTACAGTCTAGTGATAAAAACCAAAACATATATGTAGTGGTTTGGTCAGATGAAAGGCAAATATTTGATTACAGACACACATTTCTTGACAGACAAACATAGATTCAGATTTGCCATTGCCTACAACAGAGAACTTCATACCTCTACCAACCTGTGTATTTCTTTAGACCAGAAAAATACTATATTGGAAGAACAGAAGAGAGTGCAAAGTCAAGCACACAACCCATTCATTCAGAAGAATGCTGTTATCTATTTCTGTGTGTACAGGCTCAAAGGATTTGCCTGCCTTTACGCAAAACATAACATTTTGTATAAAAAAGTAAGAGGTTAAAGAAAAGAAACCACCAGTTTCCAAAATACAAACAGTGGTTGGGTACAACTGTTCAATGACACAAATTCTCAGCTGGGGAGAAATGGGACTTGTTCCTAACCAAATTCTTAGAGAAAAGTTGTTCTTCATTAGGGTTTGATTTCTTCCCATAGCAGGGCAGAAAGGAGCAGAAAGCAGATTGGGAATGTGGCAGTTCTGAAAAGAGGTTGCATTAAGGAGAAAGAAAGAAGAATTACAACTAGCACAGGATAAAAAATCCATTATTTCTTAGAATTTTCCTTGAAATCCTGAAAGTAAAATGAAGCCCTAATAGCCAAATATTAAATAAAGAAGTATTACCAAACACATGAGCCACCTCAGCATTGAAAGGAAACTCAAACCAAAGCCCCTAGCTTCCAGCACTTGAAAGGGTATAACAAATTTGGCAACAGTCACATCCACTCTGTAGATGTTTAAAAATGGATGGAATTTGGCTCAAATACATGTTTGGAATTGTGAGTGTGCTCCCAGCACAGTTTTTCCCTTGACATCTCATTGCCTACAGAACACATGAGGAAGAATTGAGCAATTGAGCACAAGGAGTAGCCAAGGACTGTTCTCGGCATTCACTGCAGACCAGATTACCAAAGAAGCAGGGCAGTCCTGCCCACCCACAGAAAATTTACCCAAAACCACAGACTTCCACGCTAACACAGCTACACTGCTTCTTGATCTCACCTAGCTTTATGAGAGTGATGCGGCACTGCATTCTGTAATGTAGACAGAATTTTTCATAACTGCATAGACCAGAAAACAGGACTCGAAAGGATGGAGAGAACAGTTTATACTCAAGCGTGTTTGCACAGAATCTTTTAATTTGATCTGTAAGCAGAGTTATATCAAGAGTCCTCAAATGCTGTTGAAGCAATTTGCTGCAGAGATAAATAATGAAAAAGGAAAACACTGTTGTGAAAAATGTATGTGGAATGCTTATAAATAGAATTTGCTTTCTACAGGAGGGAAATACAAATACACGGCAGACAGAAAGATCCATAACTACGCTTCTGTAATCTTCCTTCTCAGCATGTGTGCTTAGATATCAAGAAACATTTGAAGGAATAGCAAAAATATGGAAATAGGATTTCTTTAGACCATCTGGGCAAAAGAAAAAACATGTAACAATGATTTAATAAGCAACATGAGAAAGGCATCAGACCAGCATGATGTATGAAATGTTTCACAGTTTTCTCTGCTGGGTATCAGTAAAAAAAAAAGAATTACCTCCATCCGCTCCTGCTTGACATCATCAATCTCATCATCTTCAAACATGGCCAAGAGCTCTCCAGTCTGGTCAATGGAATTGAGAAAGTCTTGGGCCAGCTTCTGCCGCTTGTTGGTGTTATTGCTGTTGAATTTGTCTTCACAAAGACAAGCAAAGAACAACAAACTTAACTTATTTGCCTTCTCCAAACATCAACTGATGTCCCTCAGAGTGACATGTTTTAGAATCAGCACTGAGTAGAAAAGGCCTCTTCTTATTGTCCCCCTCGCACAAGCTGTGCTACCTGAGCAAGCTGATGTCACTGCACTGCTGCAGTAATAGCAAAACATCATCTTTAGTGTTTTTTAGTATAAGCAAGTAGTTTTTCATAATCTAGGGAAAACTAATCTGCTGCCCATATATCATTACTTCTTGCCAAACAATCCACAGTGGACACAGCTGTAGACGAAATAACCCCTCTATGGTAGGAAGAACTTGAGTCATAGAGCAGAATATAATGAGGAAATGTTCTTCCCTGAACACATGCAGAACATCCCATTACCTACTGCAAACCCTAACACGAGCATTAAGATTCAGTTCCAGAAGTGATGGATCATTGCTCTGCAGTAAAATCTGGAGAATGCTGGCAAGATGATCTCTGTTGTTCTAAACAGCAGAGTAGCTATAAAGGCATTAAATTCACAAAAGAAAATTAATGGCTTTAACTACCAAAGCCCACTAGAAAATACATTCTTTAATTCCAGGATAAACTCTCTTTAGGAAGCATTTCATGAGCATCAAAAAGCTGAAGAAAATTGTTTATTTCCTTTAAGCAGTGACACAAGCTGAAGTATTAAAACCCCAAAGCTGTCAGGTAAGAAGCTGTACTGCCAGATTGCTTACACACACGAAACACGAAAATAAAATGCCACAGGCAAATTAAATCTCAAATGAGCTGACAAAAACTTATCCACAGCTTGATGAAGTCAAAGCAAGAAGTGTTTACCTAGCATCAACGTGGATGCTCAGAGGAACCAAACACAAGGAATTCATTGTATAGGAAAAAAATAATAAAAGGCTCTGAGAAAGGAAATAAGTTAAATACAGAAAGTTGTGTATGGACATTGCTAGATGTTATAACAGTATGGTAAGGTTTAGGTTTGCTATGATAAGTTTTAACTTAACTTTTTACAATGGAAATGTTAGTTCTAATATCAATATAAATCAACAAAACTTTACACCAGGAAATTATATGGCATAAATTAATATATTTTAATTTGAAGAGCTTTTCCTTTAAATGCATTGGTTATAAAATCTGTGACTTCCTCATGGAATGCAGAAACAAAAGTGTTTCCCATCATTTAAACTACAGATTCAAAGTATAAAATGTTAAACCACACCGAAAAAAACCACCCAAGTCATATATTAGTGTTCAGTGACTTCAAATTATAAGGGTTTTGTTTTTTTTAATATGTCAAAACCGTTTGATAATAATTTAACAAATGTCCATTCAATTGCAGGTGGTGCATTTAAAAATACAGATGCTGAAATCAATTTACCCTTTAATCAGCACCAGTTTCTTACTTCAACAGAGCTCTGACATTAAACAGTCTTACTGTTCATCTGGATGGTAGATGCAAATGTTCACAATATTTCAAATTGAAAAGCAGAGATTTTCAACAACATTCCTCTAAGGAGACTATTTTTGTGTCTCTGTCAAGCAAGACACTAATACTTTGCGTTGAACTGTTCAGCATTTTTGCAAGACATCAAGCCTCTCCCAAATTAAGTAATTTCTTTTTTTCTACCTTCAAGGAGGTCATCTTCTTCTATTCCTTTGACAATTTTAGATTTGTAGTCTCGAAAAAACATGTATTTAAGTAGCCTTCGAAGCTTCTTCTACGAGAAAAAAAATACATTTATATTAATGACTGTTACATAGTTATTTCTTATTCAATAAATTTTGTAACACACAAACAAACGTGTAACACATTATTCAGTAAATATAACTTTTAAAATATTTGTCATTTTAAATTCTGCAGGAAATCCATATATATAAAGTACCTCAGTACAGCAGCAAATCCGTATCAAATAAATAATTATTTGAGCTCCTTGGTACTTTGCTGTGAGACAGAAATGATTTCACTTTCAGAAAGGAGAAATTCATCAATTGGACTTCTTTAGGGCACTCCAAAATGTTTGCTTAATTTGGAAACTCTGCCTAGAAATGCACATTTCCATTAACTTTGACTCCATATTAATTGCTGTTTTGAGTGCAGCCTTATGTCTCAGATGAAGAAACTGCAATTTATTTTCACATTTTAGTGGGGTTTAATTTTGAAATGGTTTTGGTCATTAGGTTTTACCTGTCAAATGAGGAAAGGAAAACAAAGTGTAAAGAAAACTGTGAGAGAAAGAGGAAAACTAAGGAAGAAAAGGAGATAAAGAAAGAATAAATAATATAATCAAAAACAGTTGACAGTTTTTTAATGACTTTTAAATTTGAGGAGAGAAAATTAATTTTTTTCCCTTGTTGACCTGCTCTACTTACTATCCAGAGAAAACAAGGCCATCCCTAAATTTGGAGATTGTAGTGGGATAAAGCACAGGAAAAACACTAGAAAATAAAATAAAGAGGATTTACAGAGAGTCTAAATTACAAAACTGTAATGGCGACGCTACCAAATGTCACATCCACACCCTTCATAACCAGGGGGAAATCAGAATGATTGATTTTTAATTAAAGGTATATAAAAGATAGGGATCAATATTTATATCTTATTAAGAAATTGTTTTGAGCTCTAAGGTACATTATCCACCCTAGAGCTTTGTGGAAAAAAAAAATCAATTTATAATTGAAGCAACAGGAAAAAAACAATTATTATTTCAGATATTACAGAATGATCATAACGTACTCGATCAAATACAATTGCAGAGTAGCTATACTTTTAAATAAAGCTATTCATGATGACGGATTCCTTTACATAGGTTAAGAGAGCATTTGAAGACAAAATAAGCAGCTGACTACATTAAATAAGAAATTTCTGGCTAATTACTGTACCTTATCTTTGCGCATTAAGAACAGGAGATCTTCAGCAGAGATGACTCGGGCTCCTCTCATCTGAGAAACTTCTGCTGCTTGCTGCAACTAAAATAAATGAATAAATTAGGATGGCTTTTTCAGTGTTAAAAACTTTATTCACTGGGGTTTGTTTTAAATAAATTCACCTAACATTTTGCATGGTCGTCCACAGCAAAATACAAGCTGTGCACTAAAACACAAGCTGGGACTCTCAAAGGTGTCACTCACTTGACTCTTGTTCACCAAGAAGTGAATAACGATTTTATGAAAAGCCTGAAAGACCTTTGACAAATCTCAAGCAAAAGCTTTTTTGCTTATATTTAAAATGATTGCTTTTAAAAAGTCCTACAGCCCTTTTTTTTTTTTCTTCTCTTAGCACAGAAAATGAACATATAATTCTCTCAGGCAATGTAAAAATGCCAAATTCTTGCTATAGCACTTTATCTGCAACGGTGGAAGGGTGGCTGATCCCTCTCCCAATTTTTTAGAATAACAAATATTAATTTTAAACAGCTTACCTAAGTATTTTTTGAAAGAAACTCTACCCCTACTTGACTTAGCATTAGTACAAACCAGACTCACATGAAGAACTTTTTTAGGCATGCTCTTATTTCATTTGGGAGAAAGAAAATGAATTGATAGGAACACCGACTCTATTAATGAAGAAATTGAAAAACTTTATTGAGCAGACCAGGCCATTCAGCTGTGAAAGTGATAAAGATGGGATTAAGCAAGGAATGACACAAAAATTGATAAGAGGTGGCCAAAGGAGTGTGAAGCAATGGACTGCCCTCACATTCATTGTGACAGTGCCTCCAAAGGCCACAAATGCCTCAAATTGTACTGTAAAGACCAAATATCTCTTTGTAAGGCACTAAGTACATCAGCTTTCAGTAGGTGCATGAAATTGGGGTGTTTTATAAACAAATGGATCATACAAAACCAGAACAGGGTTAGAAACCTTGTAACCTGGGTTATCTGCACAGCTGATACTTATCAAAGTGCTGCACTAATGAGGTTCAACCCAAATGCACAAAAGGAGTCAATGGGATTTGCTCCTTTCACCTCACATGCCTTTTGTTCTGGCATAAGATGATCATGGAATCATAGAATGGGTTGGGAGGAATTTTTAAAGGTCATCTAATCCAACCCCCCGTAATGAGGAGGAACCTTCAACAGGATCAGATTGCTCAGAGCCTCATCCAGTCTGGGCTTTATTTTTTCCAGGGATGGGGATTTGACCACCTCTGTGGACAACCAGTGTCAGTGTAAAACATAATGCTGTACTGACTGAGATAGAAGGGATGCTTCACAGCACGGAATGCACTTTACCCTCTAAATTAAAAAACATCATCCAAAAAGCAAGATTTAATTGTAAGGCTTTTTGCCCTTAGCCTTGTTAACTCTCTGATGGAAAACTGACAGTGAGCACAGCACAAAAGTCATCAAAAGAAGAGAAACCTTCAAAAATTTTTGATATTAAAATTCATACACACCTGTAACATGATCAATAAACAGCAATTAAACTTATGTTTGAATATATCTATATTCTTCTTTACAAATGCATTAATGCACCTGAAAATGATTTAAAGAAATCCTATCCTTCATACTCACACTAGCAATGGTTTCACTCAGTATCACTGGCTGAATAAGTATATTATTAATCTGAGCTCCCATGCTGCTATGACTTGAAATAGGCCTATTCAGAAGTTAAAAAGATCAACAAAAACAGTAGCTGTTTCTAATATCCAAAGAAGGGGAAAACGGGGGAAAAAAATTTCATTTTGGCAAGTGTTCAGTGGGTAAAAGATTCAGTCCATAAATCATAATACTGGACTGCATTAATTTTTTTCCACACTAATCACATGCACACAAAACGTTAACTGTATCTCGTACGCACAACACAAAACATACTGCGTGAAGAGGTTCAGATTTTCCCCTTGGAACCCTCTCTTGGCCCTTGCAGTCACCGAGACCAGAGAGATTTCAAGAATTCAGAAGTCACAGTAACATAATCTCACTTGAAAAATGTAAGAATGTGAAAAACGATAGCTCTATTTTTTGGCATAAGCAAAACTGTTTCTTATTCTGATTAGTTTGAGGGCACACAAGCTACTTATGTTTCTAACATAAAATATGAAGAGTTGGATAAAAAAAAAAAATTACCAAGAACGAGCCAATATTCCTCTCTGGTGTAAATCCATTGCAGTTAATGGATTTATGCCAAGGCTGACTTTGGCCCCACTGAGCTTAAAAGTGTTAGAAAACCTGACCTTAGCATGGTGATAACACAACACAGCTTTCCCAAATATCATGTAAAACAATGGCAGAAATATCCAAAGGGAAAGCTCACTCTCATTCCTGAACACGCATAAGAATGATCTCTTGGCCCCTTCCAATCCAAACCATTCCATGACTGTCTAAGACATAGAGTTCAGCTATGTTAATTTCTGTGTGTAGCTGAAATACCTTTGTCTCACAAATGATAAACACGTGACAATGACATTTATAGCAAAGATTGTGTGTGAGCTGCTTGCAGGCGCCTTGCGATGAAGGAAGGGAGAGCAAAGGCCAAATTCACGTCCCATTTGCATCTAAGTAAATCCGGAATAACACTGTTTACTTTAATGGAGTTATTCTGGGCTAAACACAAGATCAAAATCTGGAATAATATCCTCAGTTTCTACCAAAACAATGAAAACTTTATTCTCGTATTGCCTCGACTTCTGCATCTATTTTATTTTAAGGAACGGACACACAGCATTTAATTTCTTTGGCTTAAAGAAAGCAAAGTACGAAAATAATTACTTCCTGTACAGTTATAAAATATGGATTATTTATCCAAACAGACCATAATGAGTTCTACATTGGTACACATATTTACCTGGGAAACCGGGGTATGCTCAGGTAAATATGTATCCAAGCAATTAAATAAAAATTACGTCCCACACAGCTGAGGCTGGGGGGAAGATGTATTTATAGTTTAACACACACATAATTGACTCATTCAAACCACAACGTGAGTGCTTTGCTATAATTAGTATTATAACAAACTGTCTTATTTGACTGTCCCAAAGTTGCCATTAATATGCAATAAGCCCCGATTCCTTCATTTCCAGAGCTGAAAGCCTTGTTGAGTCATTACGTGATGAAGGGGGATTTCAGGAAGCTGTGCCAAAGAACCGATCCATCTCCGAGCACCCGGAGCATTTGTCATTCCAGAGAAGCCCTTCTCAGCTCCACAGCCCTGAAGTCAGGAGGTGCCTCACCCCTGGCTGCAGTGGGAGCACGGCGGGGTTTCTCTCGGGGAGCAGCACTGCCTGTGACTCCAGATGATGGGTGGGATATAAACGTTGCAGGAACTGTTGATATACGAGGTTACCACATGGCAACGGAGCAGTTATGGCAAGAATTTCCCACCATCTCCCTTCTCCAAGCCTCAGCGCCAGTCACAGAATTTGGGGCTGCAGTGTTCCAACATACTCACTTGTCTTCTCCTAATTTTTTCAGTTTTGAAATTATTAAGTCCTCGTTACAAAATATTTTGTTTGGGATGATACTGAAGAACAGCAAACAATCCAAATTACTCAGTTTTTTTAAGAAAAACAGGCTAAATTCCCTAATACCAGTAAACAATATTTGAGACCTCAGAGTCTGAATACATTTTTTTATTACAGCAGAATTATGAACCCCTAAAAGTGAAGTTTAAATAACGGAAGTGTTGAAAAGATTTTAACTATAGGAGCGCAAATAGTTCTGTTAATAATTAGGAGTTTATGAAAAATAAGTGTATTTTACAATTTTTCCCATTACAAAGAAGGTAGTATATACAGTAACTATATTTTAAAGCTTAAGAAGAAATGGCTGGGGAATAATATTTTAAAATGTAATCACGGGTTTAATGACTTTATGAAGTTAACTTTCTTGGCAGGATGACCTGAAGTATGTTAACAGTCACCTTACGGCTATTTTCTTTTTGCAACTTCTGCAAATTATAGATTTGTTGAAAGGAGTATTCATTCTCCTGTGACAGAAGCACAGTTACTTCAATGGGACTGTCTGCTTTTCTTCTTTCTTCCATAATTATTTTTTCTTCCACTACCTCCAAAGTCAACAATCACCGATACTTCTTCTACAAAACCATCTTGATGGACAAACAGACAAAAAGCTGGAAAACAAACATACTGTGTTGTGACATAATCCTTCCAGTTAAACTGCAGGACGGAGTCGGAATGGTGATGTTTGCATGCCTTGGAACTGCTGGGAGCCAAGAATAATGCTGCAGGAGCTAAGATTTTGTTTTCATTATACAAGAAAATTAGATCACAGTTCACCTGGGTGAATTTCTTTTCAGAGGCAGGAAGGTTGTTTTGTTATTAAATGTGCATTAAAATGTCCTATTTTCTCACCTTTTCTAGGTAAAAACCATGTAACTATAAAATTACCGAATAATATTCTGAATTAAGAGAGAGTCCTGTAAATACATTCCAAACAGAGCATCTGATACTTTTATGAAGGCAACTAAATAGAAGAGGTTTTCACTTCAACCTTTCCATGTAATATCTCACATGCTGATGCTGACACCTGAACTTCTCATTCTCACACACACACAGGGAAAACACTGAATTTGTTTCCACAAGTCAGCACAGGGAAGTGCTTTATGTACTCAGAACATCCTGGGGAGATAATTACATTATGGAGCCCATTAGAGTACTCTGACAGGCAATGATTCAGGATCACTGCACAAGGGTTAACCAGCCTGACTGAGTCATCACAAGCTGTCTAAACCAGAAAATGTCCATCTGCAGGTTAAAAGACAATCAATTTTCTTCTTATTAGGTATTTAGCTTCAAATGTAAATATTTTTTTACTGAAGACCATCTAATATAACACCATTTGATTATGTGTGACCTCAAGAAGATGAAGCTCAGTGTCACATTTGGAGGCTTTAGAGAATCACAGAATCATAGATTTGTTTAGGTTGGAAAATACCTTTAAGATCGTCGAGTCCAGCGACTCCCTCAGCACTGCAAGGCCACCACTAAACCACATCCCCAAGTTCCACATCCACATGTCTGTTAAATTCCTCCAGGGACGGTCACTCCACCACTTCCCTGTGCAGCCCATTCCAATGTTTGACCACCCTTTCATTGAAAAAATTTTTCCCTAATATCCAATCTAAACCTACTCTGGCACAACTTGAGGCCATTTCCTCTTGTCCTACTGCTTGCTATGTGGGAGAAGAGACCAATCCCCACCTGGCTTCAACCTCCTTTCAGGGAGCTGTAGAGACTGATAAAAGGTCTTATCTTATGCTTAACATACAGTGAATCTGAGTCCATAGAGATCATGAGAATAAGAAAATACGAGTTCATACCCCACAGTCCCTGGCATTTACTGAGAACTTGTTTTCAAGGACATAATTTACTGTATTTGTCCCTTCATGAAAACCTTACTCTCAAGTCCCTGAAGCACGATCAACTGCTTCACCTCACCTTCTCCTGATTTGCAGTTCAGGCAGCCCAGAGATCTGG
This sequence comes from Ifrita kowaldi, assembly GCA_013398055.1. Taxonomy (NCBI): domain Eukaryota; kingdom Metazoa; phylum Chordata; class Aves; order Passeriformes; family Cinclosomatidae; genus Ifrita; species Ifrita kowaldi. The sequence continues at coordinate 344,247 of VZRS01002382.1, forward strand.
ATCTGGATCCAGATCTGGAGTCTGCAGCCAGTTCCTCGCAGCTTAAGAATTACCCCAAAAACATCTTTGGCAAAAAGCAGGTTACACAAGGACTCCCTCCCTCCAAAGGCATAAAGAACACATTTACAGGTCCAATGCTCAATGGTTTCAATGTCAGGGGCGACAAGCAGATGATACAAAATTAAGAACACAGAATGTTCCAGTCACGGGAGAAAACAGCCCTTCCTTCAGCTGCCTTCAGAATGAAATTGGGTGAAAGTCAGTCCCAGGAGCTCCAAAAAAACAGCCCCTCACCAAAACACCTGAGCCTGCGTGGCTTTTACCACACCACTGCTATCCAAGAGCCCTAGTGATCACTATGATTAAATTAATATATTTCCTTAATATTTCCATCTGTTAAAGTAGCATTTAATATAAATCTAGACATCAGCATCTCTCTTCATTTGACTCACACCTCACATACTTCTTCTGATCATAGAAAAGGTCAGAGGGTTTTTCTTGGTTTGTTCTTAATGTTTTTAGCAACATATTCAGTACAATCAGAGTAGAAAAAATGCAACAAAAGAAGGTACACACTCATAGGGAGCAAAAACAGCAAAGGCAGAACATGGACAGCTTGTTTGAGTTGATGTTCTTCATGTTATGATCAAGATCTTTCTAAAAATACAAAAGAAAAAGAAAGAAAAAATCAGAAATATGTACAGAGCCTTTAGAAAACTACATGGAGTCACCCTGCGTAATGGAATGGGCCAACAGGAAAATGCACCATGTTCCTGGGCTCTGTTACTTTCTGCATCTATTGGAGAGAGAATGATACCTTCAAAATTATATTAAATAGATTGCTAAGGAAAAAAAAAAATCTAAGTAAACAGTGAAAGTAATATCTCTGTTTTGCAAAAGATGAACTTGAATCAAAGTATTTTTTTTCTAAATCTCTTCTTTATAAATAATTTAAGCTTAACTTCTTAAATTACAGCTTGTTTTTCCATTTTCTGTCACACAGGGAAAAGAATTTAATGCATTTATGAACAATAACTACATTTCAACTTAAGCTTCAGGCATGACTTTTTCCTATTTTTCCTTCTTTCAATTTGAATTCCAAAATCAACATTTTGGACCAACATTTTATAGCTGTAATTCTTCTACTCTCCAGGAAACAAAAGAAACCCTATTGCACACCCAACATTTATAGCAGGTAACACTGACCAAACTAAGTGAATTTATACCAACAACGTTAAAACCATAAAGTCTCTAGGTACAGAAAAGTATTCAGACTCACTGAACTCAGTTATAATGTGGTCAAATTATTCACTGACTACATAGGTGTTAATTCAAGATTTGGCGTGTCACTGGGGATGGCCACTGCTGATGTTCTCTCCCACTGCTGGTAGTAACAGCAGGCACGAAAACAAACTTGGAAACTTCTACTGCACCTATTATTATTACAAGGGAGGAAAAATAAGCTTGAAAAATATCATTCAAGTGGAAATGATGGAGCAGAGTTCTTTAGAACGAGCAAGAGACTGTGAAAAAAAGCTTTGTGAAGTGTGAACTTTATAGATATGAAAGATTCATTAGCCAACCTGAAACTGAAAAATTCTCACAGCCAAAAGCCCTCCAACCTCTGCAAACAGATCTCCCCACTACAGAAATGAGTGTCCTCTGTCATTTACTGTCCCTATTCTAGGATTGCCAGGATATTCTAAATGCTGAGATAAATGGTGCCATTCCACTGTAAATCACTGCCATAAATTTTTCCTGTATCTAAACTATACAAATTATGAAGTTTTGGAGGAAATTATTGTAGAATCATTGAATAGTTTGAGCTGGAAGGGACCTTTAAATGTCATCTAATCCAAATTAAAATAAAACTAAATAGAATTGGACTGAAACATTCCCAAGGGGCTGTTTCATTTTCACAGCAGTATCACTATAAATATTACAAGTGGAGAATGTTAACAATAACCACTATTTCCATCTAAGCTACATCTTTGAATGCCTTTATGCTACTAAATGTTACTTTTGAAAAATAAGAACATGCAAACTTTTTATCAATAAATGCATTCAGATTTCCTTTACTAAAGAAAAAAAAATCAATTAGAATTTACTATTCTTAAGAACTGAAGATAATATCATTTTTTAATACTTAGTTTATTCACTCAGATTTATCTCCTATCCATCAATTATTTCTATTCCTTTTCTTTCTCTAACATTACTGTGGCATGCAAACCAGCTTCCTGTCCTTTAGTTTCAAATCCCAGAAGAAACCACCACTCATGATTATTCTTACACAGCTTCCAAGGCTGCAAGCAGAAAAACCCCTGTTCTCTGTTGATTGAGAGACCATCTAATATAAACAGGTTCCTTTCTCCCATTGCTGTTGAGAGCACCATTTGTTTAAATCATGTATCCTTACATTGCTCACACAGGAAAATAATCATTGCCTTATATTAGTTTCACCAGAACACTAAATAAATACTCTTCCTTTCCATATGACAGCAAATTGGAATCAGGCGTCACTGTCTGACACAGTGAAAATAAGACACGTATTTACCCACTCCAAGCCCAGAGATAAAGTGCTTTTAGAGGAAGCCTCAGGGTAATGAAGAATTGCTATGAAGAGCTGGCAACCATTAGTGCTCTGAATACAGGGGACCTTGCCAGGCTGGAGAGATGGACAGAGAAGAACTGCCTGAAATTCAACAAAGGAAAATTCAGGAAGGAGGGAGGAAAAATCCCTGGAAGTGGTACAGGCTGGAACTGACCCTCTGGAAAGCAGCTCTGCACAGAACGACTTGGGGGTCCTGGGGTACAACAAACTGTCCATGAGCCATCGTGGGCACTGTGGCCAAGGCCAATGGCATTCTGGGGGCATCAGGAAGAGCATTCCCATCAGGTCAGGAAGGTGATCCTGCCCCTCTGCTCAGCCCCGGTGAGGGGCATCTGAAGTGCTGTATACAGTTCTCAGTCAGGCTCCTCAGGCCAGGAGAGACATGGAGCTCCTGGAGCAGAGTCAGTGCTGGGTGACAATGATGATGGAAGGACTGGAGCATCTCCCTGATGAGGAAAGGCTGAGGGAGCTGGGGCAGTTCAGCCTTCAGGGGAGACACAGCTGAGAGGGGCACTCATTCCTGTGTGTTCCTGTGTGCAGGGAGGGCTCAGAGCAGGGCCCAGGCTCTGCTCTGTGGTGCAATGAAGGATAAAAACATACTTTAGAAAATCAGATCTCAGAACATAAGCAAAACACTGCTTTGAAGATTTAGAGTTGGAGACAAAAGGAGAAAAAAAGGATTCAGGTTCAAACATAAATACAAACATCAAAAATACAAAACACAAAAACAGTAATTCTTCTCTTAGCTCAAGAAATTTTCACAGCCCTGGAGAGATAGGCATCATGTTCATGCTAGGAAATACCATGCTAGTTATGGAAGACTTTGTATGTTAAAAGATCTTACCTGAAATGATTCACATTGTTCTTTCTTCATACTTTTTTTTTCTCATCTGCTCAAGTGCACACACCAACCAAGTGGGAGCCTCGCAGTCTGGATAGGGACTACAAGTAAATGCTGTAGGATCTCTCAGATTAAACAGCGAGACACATAAGAGATGTAAAGGACTATGGGTTTAAATGGTTTTGGATGCCAGAGAGACCACACAGGTGTCTTGGCTTCAGGTGCATTACATTGCCTTCAGAATTTTGATGCTCAGGTGTCACCATGCAAGATGTATCCAAATTATCAGTAGAAAAAAAAGTCAAAACCATTTAGTTTTAATACTTTTTCAACCACAAGATATGTAGTGTACATTATGACACTGGAGAAAGGCTCATCCTGTCCCGTAATCTTTAATGCCCATGAGGATGAGGTATAATCAGAATGCACCTCAATACAGGCAGTTCCATGATTTTTTTCTCTTAAATCAAGAAACCTCTTTCCAGGACATTTCAAAATCATTCCAAAATCCTAAATCTATAAGATTCCTCCAAGAATCTTCTAATCCAACACAAAGAAAAAAATAGAGGGGAAAACAATAGTCCCAGTCCAAGGCATACCCATTTTCATGTAAAAATGAGGAAAGGAAGTCCAAATTTTTCTAAGTATGTGTTGCTTTGCTGTATTTTCTTACTTATTGGTATGAATTATAATTCTCAGAGCTTAAAAGAAACAACAAACAAGGTAAATTGTACAGGTAATAGCATGGATGTGACAGATTTTGTCTTGGGAAAATCAAAGAAAGCAAAAAGAAGGGAGCTTTGCTCAGAGAGAGAAAAGAAAGCACCATGAAGGAGCGTAAGTGTAAAATCTGAACAACAGATATTTGTGTCTGAAAAAGGCCCTGATTTCCTAACTCCTATTTAATGTTCATTCTTTAATTAACATTCATTTCCTAAGGACATAAGTTTGAAAAGGCTGTTTCACATTACTTTAGCACGAAGAGAGAGAATCACTTTTAAGCCATGAAAAAGCTGGGGAAAAAAAATAAACATGCCTTCTGAACATAATTTCCTCTTTATTGCTACTGCAAAGTTATGAAATGAAATCTATTATTTAATTACATTGGATCAAGCAACAGGAAGGGAAGGGAGTGTTTGAGTCACAACATCCCTGTAAGGATAAATTACTACACTTCCTCTTACTAAAAGACAGTTTTAATGAAAATGTGAAAATGGTTAAAATCAAACNGTGGCCAAGGCCAATGGCATTCTGGGGGCATCAGGAAGAGCATTCCCATCAGGTCAGGAAGGTGATCCTGCCCCTCTGCTCAGCCCCGGTGAGGGGCATCTGAAGTGCTGTATACAGTTCTCAGTCAGGCTCCTCAGGCCAGGAGAGACATGGAGCTCCTGGAGCAGAGTCAGTGCTGGGTGACAATGATGATGGAAGGACTGGAGCATCTCCCTGATGAGGAAAGGCTGAGGGAGCTGGGGCAGTTCAGCCTTCAGGGGAGACACAGCTGAGAGGGGCACTCATTCCTGTGTGTTCCTGTGTGCAGGGAGGGCTCAGAGCAGGGCCCAGGCTCTGCTCTGTGGTGCAATGAAGGATAAAAACATACTTTAGAAAATCAGATCTCAGAACATAAGCAAAACACTGCTTTGAAGATTTAGAGTTGGAGACAAAAGGAGAAAAAAAGGATTCAGGTTCAAACATAAATACAAACATCAAAAATACAAAACACAAAAACAGTAATTCTTCTCTTAGCTCAAGAAATTTTCACAGCCCTGGAGAGATAGGCATCATGTTCATGCTAGGAAATACCATGCTAGTTATGGAAGACTTTGTATGTTAAAAGATCTTACCTGAAATGATTCACATTGTTCTTTCTTCATACTTTTTTTTTCTCATCTGCTCAAGTGCACACACCAACCAAGTGGGAGCCTCGCAGTCTGGATAGGGACTACAAGTAAATGCTGTAGGATCTCTCAGATTAAACAGCGAGACACATAAGAGATGTAAAGGACTATGGGTTTAAATGGTTTTGGATGCCAGAGAGACCACACAGGTGTCTTGGCTTCAGGTGCATTACATTGCCTTCAGAATTTTGATGCTCAGGTGTCACCATGCAAGATGTATCCAAATTATCAGTAGAAAAAAAAGTCAAAACCATTTAGTTTTAATACTTTTTCAACCACAAGATATGTAGTGTACATTATGACACTGGAGAAAGGCTCATCCTGTCCCGTAATCTTTAATGCCCATGAGGATGAGGTATAATCAGAATGCACCTCAATACAGGCAGTTCCATGATTTTTTTCTCTTAAATCAAGAAACCTCTTTCCAGGACATTTCAAAATCATTCCAAAATCCTAAATCTATAAGATTCCTCCAAGAATCTTCTAATCCAACACAAAGAAAAAAATAGAGGGGAAAACAATAGTCCCAGTCCAAGGCATACCCATTTTCATGTAAAAATGAGGAAAGGAAGTCCAAATTTTTCTAAGTATGTGTTGCTTTGCTGTATTTTCTTACTTATTGGTATGAATTATAATTCTCAGAGCTTAAAAGAAACAACAAACAAGGTAAATTGTACAGGTAATAGCATGGATGTGACAGATTTTGTCTTGGGAAAATCAAAGAAAGCAAAAAGAAGGGAGCTTTGCTCAGAGAGAGAAAAGAAAGCACCATGAAGGAGCGTAAGTGTAAAATCTGAACAACAGATATTTGTGTCTGAAAAAGGCCCTGATTTCCTAACTCCTATTTAATGTTCATTCTTTAATTAACATTCATTTCCTAAGGACATAAGTTTGAAAAGGCTGTTTCACATTACTTTAGCACGAAGAGAGAGAATCACTTTTAAGCCATGAAAAAGCTGGGGAAAAAAAATAAACATGCCTTCTGAACATAATTTCCTCTTTATTGCTACTGCAAAGTTATGAAATGAAATCTATTATTTAATTACATTGGATCAAGCAACAGGAAGGGAAGGGAGTGTTTGAGTCACAACATCCCTGTAAGGATAAATTACTACACTTCCTCTTACTAAAAGACAGTTTTAATGAAAATGTGAAAATGGTTAAAATCAAACTACTGGGAGGTAGAAAGATCTTGCTAACATAAAAAACACATAAAATGTACTCTGAAAGTCTGAACAGAAATCATGATAACAATACAGAGGAAAAGTAGTAACATTTCTGCCAGAACATCAACAGTTTGAAAATTATTACATTTATTCAGATTCTGAAGATAGTTTAAAAACTATACAATAGCTTCTGGGCCTGCTTTGTTTAATGCTTTGCATTGGAGATATTTAGATAATCTATTATGAAAACTTCAACATTTATCTCCTATTACTACCAAAACTTTATTAGCCATGTGGGATTTCCCTTAGCTGTGCTTCATAATTTTTACTAGATCCTTCAAATTGAATGCAACTGTTGGAATAGTTAAAGCATTTTATTTCTTAAGTATGTTCTTGACATAAAAAATGGGGAGGACTTTAAACTCTAATGAACAGATAGACTGAATTCTAAAATCTTGGAATAGATAACCTGGCAACTGATGAAGAGCCCACAACTGGGATATGAATGTGCAAATGCTATGATCTTGCATATAATTTAAATTCACTTTGACTTGGGTGGAGATGCTCTGAAATTACCTTTTGTGGAAATACTATCTTTTCTCAACATTAGAATACACTAAAATATGAGGGCATTTCACAAATAATTTGAAAAACAATGGAAAGTATCTTTGAAGTTGTTCAGAAAAGCTCCTCCTAAGCCTAAGGGTGGTATGGGAGACAGACATTTCTTTAAAAAAGTTATCCTGGAGGCAGCAGAGACTGATTTCCTGGTTCAGAGACTGGGTTGACTTCTCAAGAGTGCAGGATGGATGGCACGGAAGGGATGAGCATAAAACATGAGAGTTTCTAGGGAAAGATGCAGAGAGGTTTTGAGACAGATAAAAGAAACAAGATAGAAAAATCTGTTTGCAAAAATTTTCTAGATCAATGACTTTCATGGCATCCTCCTAGTATTTGGTCTGTGGTCTACTTCCAAACTTCTAACAGTCTATGAAAGTGGTCATAAAAAAGCCCTTTTAGTCATGTAGACTATTACAGAACCCCACGACTTCTGTATTATTTAAAGAAGTTTAATCTTCAATGGCAAATTTATGAGGTTACTTGTTCTTAATGGGTAGAAGTCATCTGGATTTTACCTGTAGAATGTAGGGAAATATGAAAATAAGCCATAAACCTCATTGACCATTGTGTGTATTTCTTATTCTTCTCTTGAAACTCAGGTTATTGGGCACTGTCAGACTTGAACTGGCTATTGAGATATTTGGTCACATTCAGTGAATTTTTGAATATTTTACCTACCAATGCTTCATAATCTAAGCTCGCACATTCTCTAACCGGGTATGAACTGGAAAAGCTTTGGCAGACAGTCAGTCCAGTCAATCCAAACCACTACCAGCTGACTGAGCAAGGAGTCTGATAAAACAGAGGAAGCACAGATTCATGTCAAGGGACGGAAGTACTCGGCGTTTTGTGAAAACCTCTGGAAACTGGCAACGGGTCCAAGCAGAGAAGACAAATAATTTTCCCTGCCCTGAGGAGAACCCTGCTTTGGGAATCCAACGGTACAATCTTGTAATTAAATGCAGCTCCACTGAAACTGCTCACGTGCTAAGTTACAAAGGCTGAGCACAAAGCCAGGATATCCATTACTGGTGCCAGAGGAGTCGGAAGATAATGCCAGTGATGCCAGCGGGGAGGAGGAAAATTAGTGTTTCCAGCCTTTATCTTGATCCCTTGGGAGGCACAAAGGAAAATGCCAGCACTACAGGTTAACAGACACAGAAATCTTCAAGAGAAGGGTCTCGGGGCAAAAAAGCAAGGATGGAAAGAAACATCTTGATTCTGTGATTCTGTCCATGGCAAAGGCTGAACCTTAGCACAACCACCAGGATTCTGATAGTTCAGCTCCTAAAAAAGCCCGTAACACGGATTTCTACAAGAAGAGATCTTTACGTTTCTGCATAACTGCACAGTTTAAAGAGGGTGAAAAGAGCACTTTTATCTCTAATTATTAGAGATATTCTCTGCAGTGTTTACGGAAATAGAAGACTATAGAGGGGGTACAGTGCAACAAACAAAAAAACCCACAAAACAAAAAACCACCAAAACACATGAAAAATAAATAGAAAAGTACCTTCATTCCTGAAAAAAAATAGGACAATTCCATTTCCCTCATGCATTTATAAGAAAGTGAACTCCAATATTAGTCACAAGCTGTTAACTACATTTACCAAAAAGGGTGAAAACAAGTGTGTGTGAAACCAATACAGGTGTCACAAAGACGGAAAGAAATCTCTGTTCTCACAATGACAGAGAGGATGATGCTTCTCTAAACGACATGAGGAAGGAGTGATCCAAAGGGAAATGTAGAGTTTTGATCAAGATGCAGCAAAGAAAAGATGAAGGCTGGGTAAAATTTTAGAAGGAACATTGATTATTGAGGGAATTTAACAGGTCAAGAAAGTAGGGGATAAGATCTCTAACAACAATCAGGACAAAATCGTCCATTAATACAGTTTGCTCCTTTTTTGGGTTGCTGTCAAGGCTGGCTCCTTTACTGTGGAAAAAGTAAGTTACCTACGTGAATTTTACATGTTCACATGACAGTGATACTTGTTCTACATCCACTTTACAAACAGGCCAGGGGAGGCACAGAACCACACCCTGCACATGGGCAAAGACATTTGCCTTCGTTTGCCTCCCTCCCCATCCAATTAGCAGCACTCCTTCACTGCTAAAGGTTCTCCTCTCATGCAATAGGAAACAGCTGCAAAATAATGCAGAAGTAGATATAAAAAAACCCAAACTAACCAAATTTCTACTGAGCTTAACTTTAGAGTTTGTTGTATCTAAACTTGTATGCATTCCTAAGCAAAAACTATAAATATTTCCCAAAGCCTAAAGCTGTGAAATGCAGAGGTGATTTAGCAGACATGCAAACCATAAAAACTGTGCCTGATACATTTCTCTTCTAATTTAGAGTAAGTGGTCCAGTCTTATATCATGTAGAATCATAATTCTCAGTGACATTTAAACCAAAAACTAGATAAACATTTAAACTAAAAACCTTCAAACCTCCATAAAGCTTTACAAACAGTATCATTCATTTTAATATAAAGCTAAGAGACAGTAGCATAAACAATGCCAACACAGTAACTACTTTGCAGTTCAAAACCTGCACCTGGAATACTAGAAAAGTAAATTCTTATATTCACAACAAGTCACTTTTCAATCACTGGCTTTTTGAGGAGGAATAGGATCTGTACCGCGCAAGAAAGCCACACTATGAGAAGTCAAGAAGTATAGGAATAAAGGACTGCCAAAAGTAAGGCTTAATTAGGTTTGCAAGTCAAATTAAGAAGCAAAGTAAAGGAGGCTTCAGACATAAACCAGTATAAAGAAAGATAATCTGTGCAGAATGAAATAGAGATGGGAAATCTAAACATGGTTCTAAAACAGGAGAATAATTTTCACTGAGCATTGAGAAGAACTGATGTTTTGAGCCCAGGAGCAAAGGTAGGACAACCCATGAAAGAGATATATTGGACAAAATTATTTCTACTGTACTGAATGGAAGTAAAACTCAAAGATTTTAATGCACTCCAGTCATCAGTACCGGATATCTCAGATGTGAATGAACTGTAAACATAACAATGTCTGCTGGCATTAATATTCAAATAAATCAGCTAAGTTTGGGGAAGCTAAAGGGATCAAATAATTACAGGCTGCTGCCTACAAATAATTGAAGAGCAATTAGAAAGATGATGGATCCAAATTCTTCTTGTTAGTGTCAGATGATTTAATGAGGGATGACAGCCACAAATTGCGATTTGGAAGGATCGAGGAGGATGTTAGGAAATTTTTTCTCATGGGAGGACAGAGCAGTTCTGCAACAGTTAAACAGGAAAGGCTCTGAAAAAATTTTTCAGTGGAACTTCCAAAGCATGAGCTGGACAAGGCCATGACAGAGCAGATCCTGTATTGATGATAGCCCTCCTTTGAGTGGGTTGGATCAATGTCTCCAGGGGCCTGACTGTGTTTTGTATATTCTTGCAGAGTTTTTCAGTAGAGAAAATTACTTCTGTTTCTACACGTTCCAGCCCAACAGACACCCTCTCCTCCATTTGGAATAGGGTTCCCTATCTACTGCTACACCAAAATTAAAATTCTTATCAAAAATAGTGTGTCAACAAAGTGAAAGCACAGAAAGTCAGGACCTGAGGGCTCTGCAAGAGACAAAGAACACAGGTGGAGGTGAGAGCAATCTAACCACATCTTTGAACTACTGCTACAATTGTCAATGCTCCCAGTATCTAGCAGGAGGAAAAGCCTGCACTGGCACTATTAATAAGGAGCCAAAGAAAGAAAGTCTGCTCCTTCACCCCAGCCATCCCACTGCGAACTGAACAAGAGGTAGGACAGGATGAAATTTGGTGACTCCTCCACAAAGAAGAAATAAATGCATAAAAATAACAGGCATATTCACAGCAAGTCATCGAGGCTGAGAATGGCAGTTGTGTGTAAAATGAGTTGAGCAAGGTTATTGGGGTTTCTTTTGATACAACTTGAATGAAAATCAGCTTCCATGATGGTGTAAGTATTCCCAGAGTAGACTCCTTAATTATTTGCAGCCTTGGTTCATTCAGATAAATAGGCTGTGCTAATATGTGTTTGAGCTTCACTTAGAAAAAAAAAGGTTATTTGTTACAGATGTGAGTATCTCTGTGCTGGGTACTCACCACATGCTGCAACCAACAATAAAACGCAGAGTGGTTGAGCTCGTGCCTCACAGTTAACTTCAGAATTTCATCTAGTTAAGATGTGCTTTCTAAAACCTTATAAGCTAAATCCTAATGACCTAACACAAGGTTTTGCAGAATTGCTCCAGAATAGAGGCCTTTTTAATGGATTCATGTACACAGTGATTTAGAATCGAGTTACTATTGTTAATAAACTTAAGGCTGTTGGAGTTTTTACATTCTCTTTAGATAGATTTTTCTTTATAACTTACAGATGTAATAAACTGTAATGCATCAGCTAATGAATGAAAGAGAAGATGTGTCTCATGAGATGGCAGCACTATAGAGAGTGTTTCTCCTTTAGAGAGATGCTTTCAGTGAAATTGGTGGCAAAGACAACTGAGACAGAGGTCCCCACACCAGGATAAATTTCAGGTTGTAAATAAACAGACACCACCACAAAAACCATATATTGCGGTGGCCTTTTTCTAGCCTGGGAGTACTTTATAAGGAACATTATCCCCATTTTTCTAATTTAATACCTGATGCACAGAAATAAAAATCAATTAATCTACAGTCACTTTACATTTTACTGATTCCAGGTCATCATGTCACTACTTGACCCTGTCTTGAGTATGACCTAGTGGGGAATACTTGTAACTTTTATCCACAACTTGTCAATGTCAGGGGCAAACTGTATTTTTGGTATCTCCCTCCAATCCTCTGCAACCTAATCAGTAAAATGGCAATCTGTGCAAATAATTCTAAAGAGCACTTTGTGATGTGCACCTTTGATTGTCCTATGGTAAGATCAGTGATATCTAATGTCAGTTGATGAGCACTGAATGTTCTGTTAAATGACATGTAATGCCAGAAACTAGATATAAAAAGATAAGTTGCACTGCTGATTTCCCATCTTACAATGCACAGCAAATGCATCTGGGTGCTCCCCATTTCTTCAGCCTTCAGTCAGTTGTAGAAGTTCAAGCTTCCAGTCAATGCCAACAAAATCACCAAGAGAATTCACATTCTGTGGCTCCAGGAAATGTGTCATCTATCATGATACTGGTATAAGACGCACATCAGGTTGCTTAGTGAATTTACATCTATTCTCTGGAAGACTTAATTAAACAAAGTCAAAGCAAGGCTAAAGGATCTTTTGATAGATTTGGACAAACACAAAGCTGAGTGCTGTAGAAGTAATGGGAAATTCTTTTGAAATACATTATATTTAGACATGGGATGAAACAGCCTCTAGTTTGAAAATCCATCTTAATTTCAGCAGATTTGTATGCTTAAAACATCAACAGACTTTTGTTAATAGCCTCTTAAAATGAAAGGATTTTTAATTAAGTAGAAATAGTGTTGTATTCTATCATCTACAGACTACAGCAGCGCATCTGATCATATTAGTAATATTATCTTAGATGGAAAGTAACAAATTCCACACCTAAATATCGATAAGTAGGTTCTACTAATAATGTACTATCCATTGAGTGCATACTATAGCATTTCTGGCTGCAATACAATTACGTGCACGTGTATCCTAGAAAATAAATGTGTTCATTCTCAAAATTTCCCCCTACCCCTGCTTCTAGTCTGTGAATGCCAAGTATTAAAGTAAGTCTAGAAATATTACTTCCATTTTTAGGCTTTATAGTTAGATCAGATGGGGTTTCCTACAAACCAGCAAGAGCAAAACATTTGAGCTCGCTCTTACTGAGTACAAAGTGAATCTCCTTGGTCTCAGCAGAGCTAAAGACTGAAATGATTTCTTGTCCTGGCACTTCATTTTGTATTTATTTTCTGCCCCATTGTTTTACAGAAGTGTTATTTCTGAGAAGTTGTGCTTTAGTGCAAGTTCACTTTTTGTAATAATGGTGTAGCCAGCAGTGTGCTGGCACAACTATTTTACAATTATATGTAGTAATTTCAAGTGTGCCATTCTCACCACCCATCTGAACCAGAATAATAATGTGCCACAGTTCAGCTCTCTGTCATGGAAAATAATCTAAAAGGTGTTCACTTCCATGAGGGAATAGGGAATCACAGTGCTCCCCCTTCAAACTATTTTAATGTATCCTCTTTTCTTTCCTTTCCATGTTCCCACCTCCCACATCGGTGGCTGTTTCAGCTGTGAGCAATATTAGGGAAAACTGAGTGGTGCACTTTCCTTCCACCACTTGGATTCACACCTGATCTAAAGTACTAATTTACATCAGCACTGGATCTTTAGTTGCCATCCACCTCACAAAACGCCCGGACCACAGCCTGAACATCAATGGCAGCCTGGGCTCAGGAGCAGATGAGCACAGCACAAATTACCAAGCCTAAGTCGCACTTCTTGCTCTTCAGGTTCCTAACACAAAGCTTCCACAAAGCAGATATACTAGTTTTCTAAAGTTCACTTGTGTTTTACAACATTCTCAAAATTTTTTAGTATTTCCTCCACACATCTCTTCCAGTAACACCAATGCTGGCTAGTAAAACATGATCTCTATGCAATATAATTTCATATTCCTGCTTTTTAGAGAAAAAACACAGCAATGTGTGATTGGATTTTTGACAGCTGAATTTGAACGTCCTATCAAGTTAGGTTTTTTAAACACTCTAAAACTCTTTACTTTTCGAAACGTACTGCTAAGTTTCTAAAAGCATATTTTACTATAAATCCCTTTCTCACTTACTATTGTTTCTCTGTAATTAGACTTTCTTTTGCCATGTTCTATGCCCCATTTCACTTAAGAAAAATGTTTTGGTTTGAATATGTGAGAAAGATGTACTTGGTCATTTTCAAGTTAGCCAAGACAAAAATAAATTTCTTACTTCAACAGGCATAAGCCTGGGGAATTTATGTACTCAAATAATGCCTTTTACAAAAGCCAATCTTCAATGAAAAATCATCACAAATATCTAATAAATGTTCCATGAAGTTAGAAATAAGCAAGATATTTAATTAATCCAAGTGTAAAAGGGTTTTGCTATCGTTATATTTTTTCCTGTTTCTGTCAAGACATTAGAGCACAGTTGCAGAGTAAATGTTAAATATTGTTGAGCTGAAAGTACAATTTTGATCACAACACTAATATTCTCCTTGAACTTCAAAAGGTTCAAATCCTACTCTAAACATATAGAGGGAAGCCTGCCCAGAGAAGTGGTTGAATCACCTCCCTGAAGTATCCAAAAACAAGTGGATGTGGCACTGAGGGACATGGTGTTGTGGTGGACTTGGCAGTGCTGGGTTAACAGTTGGACTCGATGACCTTAGAGGGCTTTTCCGGCCTTAATGATTCTGTGACTCTAAAAATCAGCATGGTTTCTGTATGGCACAAAAGGAAGACAGAGAAAGAATGGGCAGAAAGTCTTGGGGAACATTAGGGCTTTAAGCAACTCTCAGATTAAGGGGGAAAAGATAAGGAGCTTGGTTTAGTCCTTCCTGAATTTCAGTGGATAAAAAAGTACTTCTAGGGAAACATGCCAAAATGCAGTCCTGAATAAACACAGACAAGTTGAGAGCGGAGAGAGAAATATTCAAAACACCAGTGCTAAGATGATATTGAATCCTTGAAAGCAGATGAGGCTTGAAAGCCCACTGATGAAAAGGAAACAGGGTAAGAACAGAAATTTGTGGGATGCCCAGAGAAAGTAAGAAAATTCTGTTGAAAGATACATTGAATTACATAGTGGAGGGAGATGAAGATTAGAAGAATATGGTGTTTCTCCTTGGGTTGAAAAAAAATCCCTTCACTTTAAAGTAAGATTTAAAAATGATGTAACCACTGTGAGAAGAATCACTTCATAGTTAGAGGACTAGAGATCAAAAGAGCCTCAAAAATAGTTCTTTGCTTCAAATATAAGGAGAGCCATGTTTTCCATTTCTAACACTTAGTATTTGTCACAGGTTTGATGCATTCCATGGTTAGTTGTCCTTTCTCTTTAACAGTTCATGGGGTAAGAGTAAACCCATTCATGAGAACAGGTACTTCGGATGGAAACCACCAAACCAGTCCCCTGCTTACATTACACTTGTCAAAGAGTTGTACTGAATATAAAGTTCCACATTACCTTTATCTTCTGTTCAAGTAGTACAGAGGCAAACTGTTTTGCACCTGCAGCTTTTATAAGGCTGGAGTGGGATTTTAAAGGAACTGCTGAAGTGCCTGAACACTTTATGTGTGAGACCCAGCCTGTGCTCTACATACTTATATTTGCTTAACAAATCATTATCAGCCAAATTAAATTGAAGTGTGAAATATGGCACTCTGGAAAAATGACATATACCACTCTTGCCCACTGGTGGAAAGAATAAGGCAAGAAAATAGGAAAAGCTCACACAGCATTCATTGAATTTTGAGTGTTAAACAACCAGTCACAGAGATGCATAAATCACAGAGATGCATAAATGAAAGTGGGTTCTAGTAGAGAAACAGCAGTATTTTTTCAGTAAAATAATACTTAACTCTTTTAATCTCACAGCTAGTGGGTTCAAGCACCTCCATCTCCAATGCATTCAGGAGGAGTGGACATTTTCCTAATGCTTTAGCATGACCAATTCTCTTCTCAATCATCTTTGTGGCCTCGCCTGGAGTCCTGTGTTGTTCTGGGTGCCACAATAAAAGAAGGACATAAAGCTATTAAAGAGCATCCAAAGGAGAAACATGGAGATGGTGAAGGGTCTGGAGGGGAAGCCTTATGAAGGGCACCTGAGGTGATTTGGTTTGTGCAGTCTGGAGGAGACTGAGGAGAGACCTCACTGTGGTCTTCAACATTGTCAGGAAGGGAAGAGGATGTGGTGAGAACTCGCGGAAACAGCCGGAACTGAGTCAGGAGAGGTTTAAGTTGGATATCAGGAAAAAGTTCTTCACCCAGAGGGTGGTCAGGCACTGGAACAGGTTCCCCAGATAACTGATCACAGCACCAAGCCTGGCAGAGTTCAAGAAATGTTGGGACAATGCTCTCAGGCACATGGTGGGATTGTTGCAGTTGTCCTGTGCCAGGCCAGCAGTTGGACTCGATGATCTTTGTGGGTTCCTTCCAACTCAGGATATTCTTTGCTTCTATGACCTTCAATTCAGAATTATCTACAAAGAGATATCTCTCTCCAGGGCATGTCAATAAGAAGGAATGTAGAGCCAAATGCAAGGCTTTGATGAATTTATACAGCATGGGAGCACCATGGATAAGCACATGCAACACACCAGTGCCTGTCTACAGTAGGGCTTGTGATACTCTGGAAAATTGCAACAATTAAGAGCTTTTCCATGAAGATGCACAACAGCCAAATGGAATCAGAAAGGCCACATGTAACATAAGTTGAATTTGCTACCAATTTTCTGACAAAATGCATTTTGTTTTGAAATTATCCATTCTTCAAAACTATTTCAGAGGAACTACATATCAGAGATTGATACCAGCCATCACTACTGAATGCCAAAACCTGACTATAAAGCATGGGAAGTCGTTCTCGCTCTCTTTTTGAAGGACTCCTCTTTGTAACAGCACTTCCATTTCTTTTTTTCAGGAAAAACTTTTTTTTTTTTTTTTAAAGCATATCATACATGGCCGGCCAACAGACACTTAGTTCTTCACAAAAAAAGTGAAACTATTCACACTGGAAAAAAACCCCAAAACAAAACAAAAGAGAATGGATCTCATCTAGGCGAGCAAAAGCTGGAGTTAAAGTCCCTGGCCTGATCTGGGCAGGAACTTAAGTATCAACCTCCTGTGTACTCCAGGCAGCTACACAGAGCACTGAACCCTGGTGTAGAGGAGGTTTCCTTCTGTATTTTGAAGAAAACTTCAAAATATTTTAGTGTCATTCAAATACAGGAAAGATCTCTTTTCAAGCTTTATAACAATTATTGTTTTGGAAACCTCATAACATTCAGGCCTGATGTTCACTAAGTGCCAGCAGAAACATACATTAATTAATTTCTCTTAGGTTATTCACAGAAAAGAAATAATTTACCTACAGTCAGTTTAGTCAAAAATGCACATCGCCATAGTTCAAGACAACACAGATACAACAAGTAATGCAATATTCTGTCTGATAAGATTCATAAATCAGGCCATAAGTTTTCAGTGCTTAGGCAATGCCATACGTAAGCAATACACCCACATTCAGTTACATCTGAAGTTTTTTCTGCATCGCCCTTCCCCACCAAGAGTCATCAAATGCAAGCCAGCAAATCTGGTACTCAGAAATAAACTATACCCACAGATACACATCCCAGATGCCTCCATTTACCAGCATGGGTTGGAAAGTTCTCAAAACCTTCCTTGGGTTCTTAGAAATAACTGCCACCTTCAATTTTATTTTCTCAAGATCTTCACCACCTCTAGTCACAAAGATGTGAATGATGAATCATTGAACTGACGTCCCAAAAAGGATCATCTGTCATCTGTTAAAATTACGGGCTATGGAGGTAAGGATGTCTGCAGTTAAGCATAAGTCTGATTTCCTTTCTGTAATTTTGATTCCTTTAAAACACTTGAGATAAAGTGCAGCAGAAATAGGTTAGTACTTTATTAGTATTGTTTAAGTGAAAAAAACCAGTATTTTGGTAAACATTAAAAACCTTTGCATTCATTTTTGAAGAATTATAAACATCTTTATTCTGCTGAATAAAAAGTTGCACTCATAAAAAGGGTTTTGCAATACCTGAAAAAAATCAGCCACCAGATGTGGTTGATTGGCCTTATGAAAAAATTGTATTCGCACATGCCAATGGATAATTGTTTGGAATTCAGAAGCAAAATGTACAAAGTTTCCATCTGCAGCAGCCAGAGGGCTGGAAGTCGAACAGAATTTTCCCTACAGTATCCTCTCCTAAAAGCTCTCCCAGGAAGTTCTGTGTAGCACTGGGCATATGAAAGGAAAAGGAAATGAGGTTTTTTTCTTATGTTCTCGACACCTCCCCTTCTGCCTCTTGAGCAGCCATGTGAGTGACAAGACTGGTGGGAGAAACCTGTTAGGTGTCTCCTCCTACATGGATGCTTATCAATTAGCACTTATCTACATTTTATTTATGGTTCTAAAGACATAGAAATATTCCTCTCCAAAGACAGCAAAATGCAGCCCAGAGGCACTGGGTAACTTGTGCACTTACACACAAGTCACAAAACCCAGGGCAAACCTCAGGAAATTGGTTCTGTCTCCACACGTAGGAGACACAGCACCTTCCCATCAGCTGAGCAACAAAACTCAGAATGCCTTTTCTTGTGATTTGTCATCCTGTCCCAAATATCCTGAGGGATTATCAGAACAGGCAGTGGAAGGCCAAGGATGAATTGTTCAAGACTTCAGCTAATTAATGGGAGGAAAAAAGATGGTCAGTTGACAAGGGAAAAGAACCAGCTATTGTTCTGATGATGAAAGATGCACTTCAATAGGCAGGCGAGTTGCCTCCACCCTCCATTATAGCTCAAATAGTTTTGCTGGTAGTTCTTTTATAAGAATTCAATTGTTCCAAAGATATAAACCTTCCAAGGAAAAAAAAAAGCAAAAAAATCCTACCTTAAGAATTTAAAATCTGAGAATTTTAATGCAGTATTTTGAGACAAACCCAAAGCTTTTTCTTTTCATCAGCCAACACTCAGTCAAGCATCTTGAGAGATCAGATTGTCAATCAAACCAGAAATAATGAACAGGGATAATGGCAAGGAGGGTGAACATAATGGGGAATTCAATGACAGAGAAATAAAAGTGAAAAAAAAACCTTACAGTGAAAATTAAGCATGGCATATGTGTAATATCTTTTCTCTGTTGTGGCCGGCACAGATTTTATTCTTAATTAAAAGCATTATTCATTTTAATTAGCAGTCATGATTTATAAGTGATGCTTTCTTTGAAAAACAGATAGAGCAATGACTCCAGACTATCCAGTCGGATTTATCTGTGATATGGCTGCTACACAGTTCAGGAGAAAACAGATAAAAATGCCCTGTGAATAAAGAAATAAGGCAATCCCTCTACAGCTAAAACATTATATGAAAGTCATGTACAGAAAAAAAAAATTAATATTTTAATATTATTTTCAGCCTGAGAATGAGTACAGAAATTCTCAAATCATCATGGACATAGCCCAGTCCAGTTCCAGAAGATCTGATAAACAAAATCTGGACTTAAACTAATTCAGTTTTAACAGGTTAGTAACCATGGCATCTTTAAAGAAAAAAAAAAAAGCATCCATTGACCCATGCTGTTAAATTCAGGGTTCTAATCCAAAATCAATTGTGCCTCAGCCAGCTTTCTATCAGCTGAGTCTTTTTTTTGGCAAAGACTCAACTCAAAATGAAGGGAATGCATTGGGGTGATAATTCGCTGCATGAGCACCTATAGGGTTGTTAAAATAAAGGTGCTGTGCCATACACAGGTGTTCCAACATTCCACAACAGTTCCTCCAGTATCCCCAATGCATTGCAATTACAAAGTAAGCAAACCCAGCAACAGCAATTCTTCATCTCGAATTTGGTTTGGAGCCCTGTCTGGCAAACGGCTCCGATTCCTGCTTTAAAGCACATCCCTCCTGCTCAAGCGGCGATGATGGACTGCAAGGAGCTGCATTAAGGTCTCAGACAAGTAAATTACTCTGGCTTCAAACTGTCAAGCAAACTTTGCAGCTTTGTACTTCATAGAGTACAGTTGGTGATAAAGACACAGGAGCCCCAGGCTGCTGGTTTTGGCCATAAAAACGCCGATTGAAGTAATCATCCAGTACAGCATGTGATGGGGAATATCATTTACACAGCAGAGACGCACAATTGGTGAACTGATACAGTTCCAAACACTCTGAAAATTGCTTTTCCTCACCTACCCCCAAAGTCTTTCCTTTGAAGCCTCCACAGGACAAGAATACGAGACAATTTCAATCCCAAGATGCAATAACTATCTGATCACAACTTTGCCAACTGTTTTTTTTTAAAATAAGTATCTGCTTACACTCCTGTTAGTGCTTCAGTAATCTTCCAAGATCATGAGACCAGGTAAGCCAAGCTGATGGAGGGATCTAGTGCTTAATCACAGAACCACAGAATGGGACAGGCAGGACCTGGAAATGTGCAGCTGCAGCCTCGCTTCCTCTCAGGCTACGAGATCAGTCAACTCCAAACTCCTCATGCAACAACACAGGCAAAAACACTAAGCTTTCAGTGAGCAAAAGGGATGATCACAAGACATTTTGTCATAAGATCCATTTAAAATAGAGCATTATTTGTTCTCAGTTATTTAATGAGCCACGTTATCAGTGCTGAAACATACATTCCCAAGTGGGATAGCGAGATAAATTCCGCAAATTTCACCACCATGGCACAACATGCCTTTTTATTTTTCAAAAGATAAAACACTTCCATTGCCTTTTCAGCACACAGATAAGATACCAGACACCTCTCAGGATGGGTAAGGGCACTAATTGATGCAATGGAAACTGTTCATGTTATGCTGCTCTAAAAAAATGTTTTTGTGCTGATCCAGTCTCCTTGAATAAAAATGACTGCATATACAGACCATAGTGTTTGTTCCACTTGCAGTTTTTATGAACTTGGGTAAAAACATCATAAAAGCAAGTACTCAAACTGGATGAAACTGCTTTGGGTAGGAGTCTGCGTGTTAGAGATGAGAACTGCCCTTGGCCATTCAGCCTGCGTGGTATTTATGAGCAACACTTCATTTTCACAATCTTAGAACACTTACAATAAACAATAATGATAATAGTTTTCAAAACACTTGCTGAATTTCAAAATATTTTTCCAGAGAATAATGTTTGCCTCTCTCTGTTTTGATACGTGCCTTGGAGTCAGGCTGTTGCAGGGAACTGTGGAAAGGTAAGAATTTTCTGCTTATGACATTGAACAGTAAATCTTGAGCATTAGACTCTTAGATCTTTAAATAATATTTACTATTGTTATACATATGGCTTTATAAGCTATTTTAGAAGGTAATTTAGAATACGAAGAAAGCATATAACCTTTTTCAGCTCAGTTCTGAAATTACAACTGCATTCTCACTCTAGCTACATAAATAACACCTTCTCTGTCAGTTCTGGGATGCACAAATCCTTCCTCTCCATAAAATTTACCAACCTAATAAATACTGATCTAGAATCAGCAATTTTGGTATTTACTAGGGACTCTAACCAAATTCATAAATCAACATAATACCTAAGCGGGCAGTACTACAATAATTTTATATATTCTATATAACTATTTCACATAATATATTTAATGGTCAGAAACATTACACATTTAGCTGGCAAGTCTCTCCTTTAGCATTCAATAAATGCCACTCTTTTACATAAGAAAATGTATTTCAATCTAATGTTTATATTTTGACTGCACCTAAAATGTGCTTATTGTAGCACACTGCATCAATAAATGAACAATTATTTCTCAGTGGCATGTAAAATGCACAGTGATGTCAGCAGCATTAAATTCTAGTGCCAAGTAGGGAAACAGTTAAATGTAGTTTAACTATAAAATTAATATTATACTAATTTTAATAAAAGGAAAAGATTTACCTTATTATTTTTAGTTCAGACATGCAGTCATGTGCAAGGTAATTCAATACCCACTGTATAAAATCTGAACTATGGAAATGTTTTACAGATGTTTCTAATCAGCTTCCTTTGTTTAACATTAGAGCTAACCTCCAGAAGATACATACAAGCTGCACATCCTACAGGTAATGCTATCCAGATGGGATGTTTTCCCTGAACATCGTGCTCACAAACGCAAGGAATAAGGAATAACATAAGGGATATGCTGTGAAGAAAAAGCACCTTGGCAAAGCATTTCCAATGTCATTTCGGATTCAGTGCCACGACACATCTTTTCCAGCTTGCCTGCAGTATTTCTTGTGGAAAACTCCCAAAACATACAGCATAAAAACGTCTTGGGTTCGGACAGCTTTATGTTGACTGCTGGGTTCTAGCAAATACTAAATACAGTAGTGATAGCATCTTAATTCTTAACTTCTTCCTTTGGTTAAATCGTACAACTTCCCAGCTGTTGGGTCTCTAGAATATTCCTGCAGTCCTATCCTACACAACTTTCTCTGGATACACCAATTTCATCAGGAAGACACTTTTGCAATGAATGAAGCAAGTGCGTCCTTCTTGGCAACAAGGAATGAGCTTCCCTTGTCTGGATGCTGGTTGGCAGGGAGCAGTAAAACATCCCAGCTCCTTAAATTCATTTTTTTCTCATGAGTAAACAGCAGCAGTGACTCAGAGAGGAGGTCTCCAGCTGAGGCATCACAAGAAAGTGGTAGTTTTTGTGTGTTACACCACTTGATCCATCTGCTGATCATCACCTCAATGCCTCATCCAGGTACTACTGATTTAGAAAAGGAAAAGCCCTGAAATTCCCAGAGAACTACAGGGATGCTTGCAGCAGTGCACGCTGTAGTCCTTTGCTCCGTTGAACTGAGCAAAGGAAGGAAACAAAATCTTCCTTTGGCCGTCCAGAGAGACAACTCAGGCAAGGACCATGTCCAGTGTAAGGACTTAGCACACTTCCATAAACACCTCAGGGGCTCTCAAGTGGAACATGGAGGGAACTGAGGCATCTATATGCAGACCCTCTGTTGTCAATCAGGACATAAAGTATCTAAATCCAAATATTTTTCCAACTGCCCATCCACCAAACACAGGTTGTAATAATCAGCCCAGGCCTGCACAGAAAAAAAAACAAACCCCAAAAAACAACTAAAAAGGAACATGGCAGCACAGGAAAATCCTCTGACACAAATATCTTTTCAAAGAATAGCCAAGAACAGAAAAAGACTACATTTTTCACCAGGCAATTGCGATCTTCCCAGCAATGATCCTGGCATCACTGTAAGAGCAGTTTTATGTTGACTGCTGGGTTCTAGCAAGAAGAGCTCTGTAAGAGCAGCTGTGTTCAGGGTGGCTGCAAAAAGACATGGATATCTATAACAAATATGCTATAGATACTTTCCTTGAATGCATGAAATTCCTGGTCTACAGTCAGCAAAACAGACACAAAATCCACAATCCAGTTCTCCTGATCTGACTCCTGCCTACCTTACAGGGATCACATCCCTTGGCAGAGCCTGGCTGGGAGTTCCAGCACATCTAACTACTAAGCGCTAATAAACACTAATTAAAGTGTTTCCTGCCTCTGAGAAGGGCAGCAAGTCTTGCGTATGAACACAGCCCTGTTTCCCATACTTGTATTACTGAAGCATTTGGAAGTTTAATAAAAATTTGGATTTTAAATGGCTTGTGACAGGTTAAGATTAACATCCTCCTACTGCAATTGCTTAGAAGCAGGGAACTGGCAAGACACAGGCTATATTTCAACCAGATGGGCATGTTTCTACCGACAGTGACAGAAACATTTCCACAAAATAGCCTCCTGCTGTCTTCAGTGCTAATGAAACGCACGGCATACGGCGGCAGAACGGCACTACATTTCCCTCAGAATATGAAATGTAAACTCTGCCTTAACCATCCTCCAGAAATCCACCAGAGCTATAACTTCTGTATAACATTAAGTCTTTGTTAGATTAACTGCTGGAGGGCCTAACGACTCATAAAAAACCCCACCACCTCCAAAAAACACCCCCAAAATTATGTGATGAAGAACGATTTCAGACGGAAATCCAACTAGACACAACTCTTACCCATCTCTTATGTGTATGGGATAAAAAGGGCTACAGGAGCTGTAGTTGCAGGAAAGAGCAAAATAACTAATTAAATCTATGAACAAAGAATATCCCAATCCTACTCCCCAAAACAGGTATTTATACATTTTCATGATTGCAAGAACACATATTATATACAAAAAATGGATAATGGCGAAGTGTAAACCTTTCACTTCCATGATCCTGAACTGCTGATTCAAACACACATAGTCCTGCAAAACAGAGTCTGAAGTAGCTTTGACAGCTTAGTTATATTGGATCATAGTTATACCAAAACATCCCACTGAGGGCCTAGAGTCATTTGAGGTCCTTAACTTGAAATTTTATTATCCTCAGAGACATTTAATTATACAGCCAGTCCCTTTTTCACTAAATTATTCATTTTTGCTGTATATTTATTCAGTTTTTTGTTATTTCTAGCATACAGCAATATGCTACTGACACTGGTGAGTCATGGAATTGCAGTGCTTGCCACCATACAGTCACAAAAAAAAGGACATTGTCACACCAGGCTGAGAGACAGCAAATAACAAACACACAAACAAAACATGAAATGCGGACAGGAATAGTCTCAAAAACTCAACTGGTATGGGCATTTTTGCAGATATAAAAATAGATGGAAGTTTAGCAACTGCAATTGGAATTTGGAAAAAGACAGTATTTGTTTTCAAAATTAAACGAAGTGTCTTCTCTTCATAGAATGTATAGAAGGAAATAAAGTTTACTATACTGACTTTATTCTATCAGGGAAGATTGACATAATTTTTTAAATGGATGTCACCAACCCACCAGCAGTTGGACCATCATGACCCTCGTGGGCCCCTTCCAACTCAGGATGCTCTACGACTCCATGAAACAATATAGCAGAGAATTGTGACAAAAGAAGCCAATGTGTAGCATTAATGAAACAAGTCCACTGACTTTGAAGTATGGGGATTTTTTTTTAAAAAAAGAACATTTGTTGCTCCTTTCAGAATTAAATTCACAGAATCATAGAATGTTTTGGGTTGAAAGGGATCTCTGGAAAAAGAATCCCTTCACTAGATCAGATATATCTAATGCTGAATTTGTTCATTTGGCTATGTTTGGTGTTGTATTATAATAATGTAACAGAGATAAACCTGCAAAACATTTAAAATCACTTTTTGTGAATAATGAAGTTCACCACTAATATGAATTCACTACCATTAAAAATGAATAAACACAAAGCAGTCAAGCTTTTATGAGACCCTGCAGCTATAGCTGAAGCAACAGATTTATAAAAATTAAGCTGAAATTTTTAACTACAAATAATCACTGTTAAGGATTATTTTAAATGCACATGTGAAATATATTAATACTTTAATCATGAGTGCTGGATAGAACCTCGAAATTAAGTATTTTCTTTCTATTGAGAAAATCATATCCCTTGAAACAAACAATTTTGCATGTAAGTACTGAGCAGTATTTCAGTGATCATATAGAAAAATAGTAACAGCAAAAAATGTATTCAACAGTCTTATTTTATGGCATTCACTCAGCATATGGGACACTCAGGTTCAACTTTACATTCCTCCAGCAAGTAGAAACTTGAATATTGGTCTCTCCTCTCCAAGGCTGTTGTCCTATACACAGGACTACCAGCTAGACAAGATTCCTCTTCATCTCGGTAGATTTTACAATTTTAAAGAATAAGCTTTTAGTTGTGTTCTGATGAAAAAAATAAAGCAAATGTCGAAACCTCTAAATTTTTCAGGAAATGGAATTCTTGTTTTCCAGCCAGACACAGCGATTATAGAGACCTCTGAGCTCGACATGAACCCTGTAATGCTTGAGCAAGAGCCTGAATTTTAGGCTTGCAGTACTAGAGTTGAAAATCAGGCAGCATTTGAATCAAGTCTAACAGGAATATAATAGAAATGCCACCACCTCCTATTGTAACTGCTCCCATACTCACAGATTTGAAGGAGTTTCAAATGTATGGATAAATACTGGAAAAGCCCCAAAATGAACACAAAGGAAACTCAAGTCCTAAAAGCTATACTGGAGCAATCTGAAAGGTTTGCTTTAAAACTGTTAAAGGAAGGAAATTCACATTTAAGACTGAAAATCCTGGCTGGAGCTCCAGTCTTCAAATATATACACTGCCTTGCAGAAACAAAAAGGGGTAAGCAAACCACACCAATCAAGACCGCAGTGTCAGACTGGATTTCCAGTTTTAACTATGATTTGTGACATATTAGAGAACACTTTATTTCATTCTGTTTCCATAAAGTTGTAGCTCTCAGATGGACAGGCCAAGAATAGTCAAACTAGCTGAGGGTTTATTATAGCAGCAAAATCACCACCTTACTTGGGGTAGTGAACGGATTTCTTGCTACAGGTCCATAAAAAATAGGGAAAAAACAATTAGAAGAAAGGAAAAAAGGCAAATAAAAACAAAGGAAGCACTACTTCCAGAAGGCACAACACTAGATTTAACAATAATGGCCCTTCCCAGTACAAATTTCTTTGTTTTACCTCCTACAGCAATATCAATCATGATATTCCATGCATGTATTTTAAAGCAATTGCTGGTAGTTTACATCAAACTTTGATTAGGCAGTTATCTATAATTTTTCCAGAAATGGGGCTTAATTCAATAAATATTGTATATATACACATACATACACGCCCATTTATATGCATATATTTAAGAGCTTTCCTGAACAAAGGCCAAAATTAGTTTGAGATCAGAGATATGGCTCAGATGACCTCTTGAGGCTCCTTCCAGCATAGTTCTTCCACATAGCTCAGGATGGAAATTCCAGAGCAATCAGGGTAAAAAATGTGTCATCAACCAAAAGGAAATGCTCAATTTATAACCGGCATGCCACAAACTCAGTGTGTGGAGAGGCCAAGGATCAGCCTGTTTAGTAGGGACATGGAATAGGCCAAGTCCTAACACAGGTGTCAGAGCCATTACAAAATTTTAGGGACGTCATCGAGCTCACTTTTCACCCGTGAACAGGAATGACAGTGAAATTCAGAACCAGTGTGAGGATTAACCAGTTATTATTGCAAAGGGCTTGGAAGAAAACAGGTGCTGAGTAAAACACTGTGTATTAGTGGGATGACTAATAAAAATGGTTAGTTACAAGGAGCAAGAATCTAAAGCAAGGCGGGTACCACAGAAATCCAAGACATCTGGGGAGAAGAATCAGTGTAATAAAATGAAAACAAATCAAACCCGTGTTATTTGGCAATCCCACATGCAAACCGCTTGAACTTTACACTTCTGGAGCTTATGTCATCATTGAGCCTCCACCTTCCACTCTGAGAAAGCTGCAGTTTAGAGAACTAGCATTTTAAAGCAAATGTAAGGTGGCAATGAGGCAGCTATTCAAGAAAAAGCTATTCCATTTAGTCAAGTCACTAATTGGGACACTCTTAAAGTCATTTTACACCAGAAATGAATACACCTCCTCCAGCATTTATAAGAGGGGACGTAGAAAATCACAAATACTCCTGAAGATTTCAAGAACCTGTGGTATAGTTAGAGACTGCAAGGGTATTGTGTATTAAACAAAGAAATGATCCATTCTTTTAAAATATCATCCACAGCCCTCCATAAATCCCCAAACCCCTCCCATTAATGGTTACTGTGTGATTAATGTTTGTACTGGGCCATTTTAATTAGTGAAACAATTCAGAGTTCTACCTTAAAAAGCAGCTTTGTGAAACTGCAGTAGTTGCAGAATATTTCACTCCTGGGCTTGATAAAACACTAAACCAGAAACTGCTTTAAAATAACTGCCTGCCACAGCACTTTTAGCCAACTTTTGCACCTGGTGCCGAGAGAAAAAGCCAAGTGAACTTTCACTCACTTGTTGCACGTCAGCTTCAATGCAATGTCTTTCTTCTGTTGTGTTTGGGTTTCTAACTGGAAGAGACAAGTAAGCTAAACTAGCAGCCAATCAATCCCTAAATTCTAAGAATGCAATAAAATTTGATACCAATAAATCTTTTCTTTTAACAGCCAAAGGAGATTAACAAAGGTATTTGAAATTTTATCCTCCTCTGTACTTTCAATAGGACGATTACCTGACAATCCAGTTGAATCAAACAGCAAAATTAAAAGAGACATAATTAAGCTTGTATACACAAGGAACAGGATATGCATTTATGCATATCCCTAGTAGGTCCTCCATTATATATTAGCCTTGGTGTATTTTTCTTCCTCTTACAATAAAAGTTATTACACCTTTGGACTGTCAAATAAAAATCCAATTGGCTGAGACACAGACCGTCAATATAAAATAGCTTTGCACAGCTTCCCTCTTACTACAAGCAGCCGACATTTTCAGCTCTGTCATTAATTTGTTTCATGACCTGGGGAAAATCCACTTTGTCTTCTTCGTACTTTCATTTCCCATCAGTAAAGTGATCCAGTTTTTTCCAAAATTTGGAATGAAGATGATGATAGTACAACATAAGACAAAAACGGAAAACAATGTAAAAACACACTCAAGAATTAGAGATGATAAAAAATGTGGCTGTTGAGTATTGTGAGAATGGTTGTTAGTAACAATATCTGCTGAGTATATTGAAGTTGATATAGTGGCATCAGGCTGTGCGTCACTATACAAGTGCTCATTATTGATCTATATATAAGATACATGCTTGCTTGGATGTGATGGTGCAGGGATGTCAGCATTCACAACTCCATGTGTATGATTCTGTCCCCAGAAGAAGCATTTGCCACAAGACTTTCAATGTTACCATGAATTCTCCTCAAAAAGGTAGAATTTGTCTCTCCCTTTCTTCCTCATCTTGTGCTCTCCTTCATGGAGACACCAACAGCCAGGTTCCACCTGTTCCATCATTATCCACTTAGTTTCTCTGGCCTCGTCAGAGATTCAATTTGGAAGTAACACATCTGCTGACTCTCATTCCATTTACTACTTCTTGATGGCTTCTCTGTCATCAGCACTTAATGTCCTGTAAAGCTACTTCCCAAACTCATTCTCCAGACCAGACCTGCAGGCTCCAATGCACCGGCCACAGTTTCTCTTTCAAACCCCTCTACCTCTTATTTCAATTATTCCCATTCTCTTGCTACCGAACATTTTGAGAAAGTGTCATGGGAACCTCTTCCAAACTCTTTCCACTACAAGGTTGTTTTCATCTGCCTTTATCCCACTTCTTTAAACAACTCTTTGCTGAACCTCAGGCTTTCCATTCACAACTTGGGTTCCACTTCAAGCTCCATAATTCTTCTGCTACAAGAGAGAAAATAAGCATTCCCACAAAGCAGCTCTCAGTTTTTGTTCCTGAACACCTTTTCTTGCCATAAATCTCTGGCCTTTTTCCCAATTCTGACCCACCTCAGTAGCTGCACCATATCCTGCCTACTTAGTTTTCAATTTTTCTTTGCTCTCTGGTACTTTCCCTCATTGTGTACAGATGTCCTCAGTCATCTGTTCTTTTTAAAGAAACTGTATCTCAATCCAGCCCGTCCCTCCAAATCTTCTCCCATTTGTTTCTTTTTCTTCATCTATTAAAAAACATAAGACCATGCAGTTTTCAGCTAATGCACAGACTTTCCCTCTTCTAACTCTGTCTTGGATCAGCTCCAAGCTGACTTTTCATGAATCCCATCCCTTAAAACTGTTCATTTTTGGGACACTGTGTGCCTCTTCCTAGCCAGCAACCTGGGCCTACAGTATGTCTTTATTTTCTCTGACTTTTCTTCTGCTTTTGACACTGTTAACATCTCCTTTTGCCATCAGAGAAACTCCTGTTTTCTTCCTTTCTTTCCTGCATTGCTTCAAGACTTCTGCCTTGGGGGAGTTCTCTCTCAGGTGGGAGCTCTGACTAAACATAGAAATCTACATCTGAGCTGGTCACCCAAGGCATCATTTAGTCACTAGACAAAAATCCCCCTTCTGGGTCCAAATTCACCACACTCTGAAAATAAATCACAGAAACAATAAATGGTTTGGGTTGGAAGGGACCATAAAGATCACACAGTTCCAATCCCCTGCTATGGGCAGGGACACCTTCCACTATCCCAGGCTGCTCCAAGCCCCATCCAATCTGGCACTGGACACTTCCAGGTACGGGGCAGCCACAGCTTCTCTGGGCAACCTGTGCCAGGGCCTCACCACCCTCACATTTCAATGCCTGAAAGAAGTCAAATAAATAGAATCCTACAAGTAACATTTCTCTCTATTGTCACTGATTATTTTTCCAATAAGCAGACTCTGGTTCACAGGAATATCAACTACTGATAATCAAAAATGTAGTGAAGTACCTCATATGCCGTGTGCACACATAGAGGTACAATGCCTTTACCCAAGAAATAACAGAATGGACGGTCTGAGCCTGTAGTGATAGGACATGAGGGAATGGCTTTAAATGGACAGAAGGTGGGCTTAGATTAGGAAATAAATTCTTTACTGTGAGACTGGTAAGGCACTGAAAAGGTGGCTTTTTTGGTGCATTTTCCAGAAAAGCCATAAAAACAAAAAAGGGAAAAATCCTCAAAATAAGGTGAAGTTTAATATGCATTTTCTGCGCCTGAATAGCTTTCATTTTTCTACCAAGTCACCCCAAGACAGGAACCCATCAGTAAAAAAATCATTGATACTTTTTGATGCAGACATGAAGAATTCTTAATATATTATCTTAAACAATGAAGTTCTGCTAACATACAGCAAAATCACAGGTAAAGCAGAAAGTTAATTTTACTCTCAGTTGTCGTCTTTGTCAGGCACGGGTTACAGCCCATACTTGCTTTGCTCCGTTTATTTGCAAGTGTGAGATAAAAGACTGTTTGTGCAAGTTTTTGTGTGTAAGTTGTTTTCTGTCTACTCAAGGACTGTGCAGCCATCAACACTCCTATCAGGTAGAACTCGTGGCGTGAAGATAAAAGAACACAGAAATAAAAAGCATCGACATCTCCCACAATTAAATAAATACTGATCTAAGGGTTTCTGCTTTTATCGCTGTTTTTCTTGGCCAGTGACACTTACAGACACAAAAGGGTTGCATTTGCCAAAACTAAAGCACTTAAATTTTAAGAAAACAGATATTGCAGCGCTTCAAGAAGTAAAATAGCTTCTGCCAAGTTTTGCAGTAGCTGTTCACTATTTGTATTTCCAAAATAAAATTGTTTTGAATGATGGTAACACCTTTGCCTTCAGCTACTGTTTTCTTTTGCAGAAGAACAGAACTGGAATATGTTGACAAAGGTGGAGAACTTCAGTATCAGCAGCTGTCTATTAATAACCAAGTGCAGTATTAGAAACTCAGGACCTCTGAACACTAGGTGTCAGTGTAAGAAATGGAAAAATATCAAAAACCTGTTGTTTCCAATCAGGTGGATTAGCTAAGAAACCAGAAGCAGCTGTAACCACATTTCCTTGTAACTGCGTAACACTGTTAACAAGCCAATCTTCCCAAAAAAAGTTATTCTGAAACTATCAGGTTTGCTTGAAATCAGATAAGGTGATTTAAAAACTACAATGAATTTGCTCTGTTAACCACTCTGAGATGACCTTTAAGGTTTATGAGTTACACTTAGAGATCATGCAGAATTTTACCCTTTTTCTGCCACAGATATCCATAAATCAGTTTGTGTCTTTCGCAACTTAAAAGTTTACAGGTTGCTTTTTCTTTCAGAATCAATGAAAAACAAAATATCTTTAACAAAAATACAGCTAGTGCCTGAAGCCTCAGAGGTGAGATGTCTCTCACTCTCACTTTACTTAAGAAGTCCAGGTTTTAAATGCATGGCCAGAATTCTAAATAACTACTTTACGACATGAAGAATCACATCCTTGAAGTGCCCATTGATCTCTCGTGACACAAAAGATGATCTGGTGTCATTAGCTCAGCTTTAGAGAAACATGTTTGTCATGTTTGTTTGCTTTTGTTTTACCACTCATAAATTTTTGATTCTTTTAATTTAATTTATTCATTTCTGCCATAATCAGAATACTAGGCAAGATGGGACTTGGTGTACAGTTATGGACTTTACACATATTTTCATATACTTAAAACAGTCTATTTACACCATACAAACAAGTTAAAGAAAGAATGAAACCCTGAGTATCAGTTTTCCATTTGACTTCTGGAGCTTGGAATGTAATTATGATTTTCAAAATTATAATCAAAATATTGATTTACCAGAGTGCATCATACTGAGCAATAAAAATCTAATGATTACTCTTAAATTTCTTAACTTCATGATCTGTTAGTAAGTGACATCAATAGAAGTAGCCAAACACCCTGGACACTGCACCTGTACACTGACTGTCCCTGCTCATCTCAGCTCATCCAAGGCCTCAAAAACTGTTAATTTCTACTATTCTCCTAAAATTTTACATAAAAATTAAATACAGGATATATCTGTGTTTTGGAAACAGGGGCTGGGATCACCTTATCAATTGTTTCATAAGAGCCCCAGAAGCCAAGGGAACTGAGTACATATATATTTAAGAATGCCACAGATTCCAAAGCCCCCATGAGTGTAATTTCATCCCCATTTCATTCCTCTTGCCCAACAGCCTAAACAAGAATCTGATGTGAAGGGTGGAAAAAGCAACCCTGTACATATAGAGACATATATTCTTATACATGTCCAACACACATAAATCCACAACATTGTTATTAAAGGCCCTGACTGATACAGAAAATCAGGAAATACTGGGATAATTCCTGCCTGGATTACCTTCAGTCTTTATATATTATATGCTTTACAAGCCAACCACTCTGAGGACTTCTTGTTTTCCATTCAATCTAGTCAATGCTTGGACCTTTTTCTTCACCATTGGTACAATTTTGTAGGTAAATATTATTCATTTCCTTCTGTTTGATAACTTAGGGTTTTAATAACAGTATTTTAATGTCTTTCCACTTAAGATCAGAGAAGTTCATCACCACTGGCTGCTGAGCAGCATCTCTGCATGACCAGGCAAAAAGCAGCAGCTCTGTCTTATAGCAGACACTGACCCTGCACAGAGATCCATGGGAAAAAAACAAACAATCTGACTAAGTCAGTCATCAAATCCTCAATCTTAAGAGAAAACACAGAGAGAACCCAGAATCCCTAACTGAGACTCCTGAATCATCTACTGAAGTAGATTCTGAGCTTGAGAGTCTATAGGTCTGAATATGGTGAACAAGGGGCAGGTAATGTTAAAAGTAGAAAACTCAGGACGTGGCTTTTCATATAAATTACCATACAAATCTATCATAAAAAGCTAAATATTGACCACATTTAAATGCTGCAAATGCACAAGTAACAATTAACAACCACTTGCTAGAGATAAAGCCCCATCTCTCCTTTTCCATCCCACATGGGAAATGCAGACAAACACACAGTGCTGGTACCCAGGGAAATTTTTATTCTACAGACTTATTTTCCAGCTTGATTTCTTCCAGGGCAGGTGTGCCACGTGTTTGCTGCAAATGTATGCATGTTGTTTATTTGACTCTACAGTAGAACAGAATGAATAGGGGAAGGATTTCTCCCAGATGGTTTTTGTGAAGTCCCTTTATCCCATCCATGTAAACACACAGCGTGTTCCGGTTTGCCGGGCTGTACATCCACCCTGTGACTTAGTACAAAGTCTGAATGTTTAGTTAGCCAGAAGATTGTTTCCATCCTGTGATTCATTAAGTCCCTATGGTACCCTCGACTTCCTTTATTTTGTACAATCACAAATTATATTAGTTTGTCTTATTTTGATAACCCCTTTTATTAATGTCCTGCACAGGAAACTTTATTACTGTTTTAAAACAGACTCATAAAATAAGGACTTTTCCCGTTGCTGGGGTGGCATAAGTGACAGTTGCATGTAACTTGGGGATCAAGAAGGAACAGTGCTTCACACTGTTGGTTTTTATCAGTGGGCAATTCCTGCTCATGAAGGAGTTGCTTTCAATTCTTTCCTTTTTAAAAGGAATGTCAGAAATGCTACAATTATGTATATAAAGACTACAAGTCTAACAGTTCAAAAACATAGTAAACAAACCTGGAGCTGTGTGAGGTTATACGTTGAAGTGACTAATCCAGTTTGTGAATGAATAACAACTGTGATTTGATTTTAAAAAATCAAAAACCTGGACAAGCAAAAACCTGTAAAGGACAAAGAAAGCTTTATCTTTGCTTCTGTTTAAATCCTCATTTCTCCTACTCGCCTCTCCCATTGTCATAGTCTTTTTCTCTCAAAGGGCAAGTGAAGGTGAGTTTTCCCTTCTCTTTTTGTTTTAAACAGCAATAAAAAGAATAACAGCTGCAGGAATAAGGCTGGGAAGAGAAGAAGGTACACCATGTTGATCCAGAAAATATACAGCCCTTTAAAAACATAAAATTTATTCTGCTAATGATAAATAACTTTGAATTTTGTATCAGTAAACTTATCCTTATGCTTGTCTCTGTATTTTCACCATCCCTTTTCCTACGAGAAAAGTGGCAAATGACTACCAAATCTATACTAAACTTCTCACTACAAAAAGCAATTTATTCCACAGGATGGGTTTACCACAGACTTACTCAGGACCTGGCACACTGCTGAATCTCTGCATCTCACTGTAAGTTTTCTACCTATGAATTACTGCTGCAATTTAATATAATCTACATATTCCAGCATAGACTACCCATCTGCTGACCTGTGTTTTGGGTTTTGGTTGAGACCAAAGGACTGATTCTGAATTAAATGTTATGTGTGTAAGAGATAATTTATTTCAAATAGTAAAAACAAGAAAAAAAAAAGTACACTCCAAGTGTTTGTTTATGCATATATGTAACTCAGGACCCAAACCATGCTCCTACAAAGGAAGCAAGAATAGAATATTAATAGCATTAGGTAGCAGCACAAGTTGTATGAAATTAAATACCATAGGAAGATAAAAGTAAATGATGAAAGAAATCCCAACAGATATCATATACAACATGATTTTGGGCAACTGAAGTTCCTTTAAGTTGACACTACTGAATTCTAAAAAAAAAAAGGCAACCAACTGGGTCTGACTTCAATCATTTGACATCAATTGGAGAGATCAGAGTCCATCTTCCAGCAGACGCACACTGGCTGACAGGGAGCAAACCACAATTCTATTAACATGAATTCTACCATTCATGACAGTCTCCATAAGGACTTATCACACATTACAAAGAATTACAGCAGATAAAACATTTAAAGGATGCAGTCCAAGGCTGTTGTGGCGTGCTGTGGTCCTTCCTCTCAGCAGCCACTCTTTCATGGACAGACAAGGTTACTTACCTGGATTTTCTGGTGTGCATATGTGTAATTTACTCATTCCCTTGCTGAACTCTGCCCTATTGCTAAAATATCTTCCATTTTGTTAAAATACATCTAGTCTCTTCCCAGAAGCCATTTGATATCTCTGAAACAAAATGCAAAGGACTGAACTTCAAATCTAGCGCTACACTGAATAACCAAATTCTGTGAAAACAGGTGCCTGCACTACTCCTGCCATACCCAGTGTGCCTAGAGAATAAACTACTGCTATTTCACTCTGGTAACAAACATGCAGCTGATACATCGTCAGCACAAGGAAGGTAATTCCTTAACAGATTTTCTGATTTATTGTATATTTGCCTTTGAACGTGACATCTGAAGCATGAACAAGGATCTATGGCCCAATCAAAAGAAGATACTAATAATATTTAGCTTTTAGTATTACTCTAATTATACTGCATTTTCTTATGAACCAGCCCAGCATGATAAAAATTCTGGAGAGAGCTGGTGACGGCAAAGAGGGACTTTTCCTCCTCACAGCAAACCTCTTAGTGGTAGTTTAATGATGAGCAAAAATTCCTATTCCATTCCTTTTAGTTACAGGCTCTTTTTTTTTTAGTTTTGGGGGTTTTTTTGGTGGTTCGGGGGCGGGGGGGGGAGGAGTTTTTAGTTGGCTGGTTTGTTTTGGTTTTTGTTTGTTTTGTTTTGTTTTCACAAAGTGCTGAATAACGTACATTTGTCCTAAAGGAGGATCTTTGAATTCCCCTTCTAAGGGTCTGAATAGATACGAATATTATAGAAGTTGCTGTTTTAAAACCTTCTTACTGCACACGGACAGTGTATTGGATATGATGGAAGAATGAAATAAGAGAGGCCTCATTCCACTTCAAATGGCCAGTAATTTAAAGGCTTGTCCCCTTCTGATTAACACCTTCCAGCACTCCCTGTTGAACTGCTTTTGCAGGCACAACTTTCCTTGTACTACTTGTGCTTAACCATAAAGAAAATACACCTTTGATTTGAACCTCTAGTCTTAGCACATATAAAGAAGTACAATTTTAGGGTAACATGAAGGCATTTATAAATTCCTTACACATTTACCTATAAATGAACATTTAGATCTGTTACCAAACACTACCAGTCAACAACGAACTTGATTTCAAATTAAAACTTAAATTCATTGTGCTTATCAAATACACAATGCTTGAGCAAAAAATTCACAGAACTTTCTAGTGTAGGAGTTTTAAGATTTTCTGTTGCTTGATATACAAAAACCAAAAGTTATAATAATTACAATATAAGCATAAAAAAATTCAAACTCATTACACAAATATGATGAAATTTATCTCTCACCTTTCATGCCTATCTCCTAGTTATTCAAACCCAAGCCACTTGTCAAAGGATTTCTTTATTAGTCAGCTGAGAAAATAAATTCCTTGAGAGATACAAGCCCATTCAACTCCAAAAGTAATTTTAGGATGACATGAATCTTCCTCTGGAGATGCTCATTTCCTCCTACACATTGCTATATACTTCTAGTAGAATTTCCCTTAATGTAAAGCAGTGTGCATATTGTTCAAAATACATCCAAAAATTGATCATAAAAAGTGATGAAGACTCTTTAAGTCTGCTTTCCAGGATTTTGCCTTGTTAGTGCACTCATCTGCTACAGCAGCCGGACTTCATGAAGTGTATAGTGGTTTGAAGCAGTGGCTGTATAAATCTGTCCAAACCAGACCCTGATTTAATAGAGTTCAGATCAACTCTGAAAATAGGAAGCTGGAACTATAAACCTGCGAGATATCAAAAGTCAACCAATCAAAGGTAATCACGCTGGCAACTTATTTTTTAATGCAGAGGCTCAAACCTGGACTTAATCAACAAGAACAAGCTCTTCTTACAAATGCTTACTATGAAAGATGTGTGCAACATGCCAGCTTTATTGCAGGCATAAAAGTAATTTCTACGGTTTAGCCTTCTACCTGTATTATGGATGGAAAAATGGACATGAATTAAACAAGAAATCATTAAATTACACAGTGAGAACTGCATAGTCCATTAACATGAGTAATATGACAAAATCCAGGTGGTAAGCAATAAATTCACTTCTGCAGTCGGCTTCAATTATAAAAATAGCATTTTTCTAGTACTGGGTAAATACCAGCAAAAACACCTACACATAAAGTGAAAATTCCATGTAACTGCACAGAACAGCTCAATAAGGATGTGCAGTTGAGGATGACAAATGTGCAAAATTCCCTATCAGAAGCCCGTGGCATGAAAAACGCTACTGATTTAAGAGTTCCGGCATGTGAATGTCAGAGGTCAAAGCAATGAGCTATTAAAGATACTTTCACTTCCTCAGAAATAAAGTGCTGTCTTGGGCTGGGAGGGGAAAGGTTAGAAAAGCTGTTTATCTGCCGCTCCATTCCCATTCTTCCTTCTGTCAGGAAATCCTACAAGCTGCTGCACCCCACGCAGGGTTAACCCCAGGTCACGTCCAGCCCCCGAGTAAGTTCCCGGCTTTGATTAAAGTGCAAAGACCACATGACCACAGGTTGCACTTTCTCAGCTGCAGGGTTTGGTAGTGCTCAGCTCAGCCAAGCCTCAGCGGGACAGAACAACCCAGACTCCACCACGTTACTGCTGAGGGAAGAGCAGCCATTGGTTTGCATAAATTACACGGGTCATTAACAAAGAGAAAATGTTACTTTGTCAGAGCTAAAGCTGGAATAGGAACTACCAATATATGCCCAGGGCAGCACGTTTAACCAGCGGGAAGACTGCGGAGAGGGGAGAGACGTTGTCCCCTCTGAGGAGCCACGGGGCACGTTCACGACAGCCCAAGAGGAGTGTAATAAGGAAAGAATCCACAAAGATGCCAGGAGACTGTGGAGACAGGGATACACTGTTGGGCTGCAGAGGTATGAGCAGAAACAAACTGCCTGGAGCTGGAAGGGATGCCAAGGCATTTGCTGAGGTGCAGGAAACTACCGAATGGCTGCTGGACTAGGTGCAAAGCTGAAGGAAAACACCTGTTGCAGGCTAAGAGTGGGCCAGGGGAAGTCTAATTTTAGTATATTTCTATTAAAAAATACAAATGTATTATGTGCATGAATATGTAGAAATATATATAAAATATGTATTTTATACACACATAAATATTTATAATATGTGCTGTATCCCATTCTGAATTTCATCATTTTACAGAAGTTTTTAGTTCTAGGTTAATGTAGTACCAGAACCTACCTTGACTTGAAACTTTAAAAGCTTTGTCATTGCTAAAAGGGCTCATTACAAAGAAGAGGTGTAAGAATTTGCAGCTCGAAGCTCTAGCTGATCCAAGCACTCATCAGATGTAAATATTAGTTATAATATGTATTAGTACAATCTATATACGTTAGCTCCATATAATGTCCATTCTCACACATGCTGGTAATTTCATTCAAATCACAGAATCTTTTAGGTTGGAAAAGACCTCTGAGACCATCAAGTCCAACCATTAAACCAGCACTGCCAAGGCCACCACTAAACCATGTCCCTCAAAGCCACATCCACATGTCTTTTAAAGACTACAATAAGAAAAACACACTTGTTATGATTCCCAATCTACAGGTGCCATGTCAGATTATACCTTCCCATACAAAGGTATAGTCATTTGTCAGATGGCAAATTCGTGCCATGGTATAAAATACCATGATTGATTTCTTAAGAGGAGTTGTTGAACTTTAATAAAATATAGAGAGGTTCAAATTTAGAATTGTTTTTGACAGATGTAATTCAAAACAACCTCATTTATGTAACATTTTCATTGGCTTTCAGTATATTAAAATATTCCATATTTCTGCATTACTTTTTGACAGAAATCAAAACATCGCATAGAAGGAATATTAAGACATAAATCCTAAGCAAATAATGCATTAACACAAATAATAGAACATTAAAAAAAAAAAAAAAAAGACAGCAAAGTAGTCTTTAGAAGAATAGCCAGTTCTTTTCTTTTTAACAATTTAAGTTTTTAACAAGAAAACCCACCAGCTTTCCTCCCAGGGTTAGGTGGGGTTGCCTATCTGGGGGTCTACAGATCACTGAGACCAGAGCACCACCCTCAGTTTCTGTGTTTTATTTGTTTCTAAACCCTGGACAATCTGTTATTAGTCATTTGATCACGAAAATATCACGTGGATTGAAGAAGTTTTAGAGTGCAGACTATTCTGCCAGTTACGTTCTTACCAAATTTATCAGCTGAGTGTGGACGATGTCTTCCACCAGAATAGCGGTTTCATGGAGTGGCCTGCGAGCATCTCCCAAGGAAAACCTGAAAGACAGAGTTTTATTGCAAGGTTATGGAAATTACTTAAAAAGAAACAAAATATTGGTCTCCTGAAAGATAAAAAGAAGAAAATAGGAATAATAACAACAAGCTTAATACACCTGTATGTACAGAAACGCTGGATAACTCAGCGTGGTGCAAGGATTATAAACCAAAGTCATATGATTAGCAGAACAAAAGAGCTGCAAGAACGTACACTGAAGCATGTGCGGGGAAAAACTGAAAGATTGAGGAAACAGATGAAAATCCAGTCTGTAGGAACATTTTTGTACACGTGCCATCCCCTCAATAAACAACGCTGGTAAACTGCTAACAGCAGATCAGGAGAACACTGAGATACTCAACATCTTTTTTGCCTCAGTCTTCAGTGGCAACTTCTCTTACCACACCTCTCTAGATGATCTTTAATGTCCCTTTCAACCAATCCATTTTATGATTCCATGAGCAAAAGAGCAGGTAAAGCCAGAGCATTTCCCATAACATTCCCCAACAGTGGCTCACTAAAAAGATCATTACACGGATAGCAAAACAAAAAAATGCTACTCTAGTCTTACTTCATTCTAGTGAAAGACAACTTCTGGGCTCTCCAGTATTTCCTCAACATTCTGAAAATAAAATGTATTCTCTCCTCCTAGGTTGAGTTTCAAAAATACAAAAAAATTGTACAGTAAAATATATTAATTGTAAATTAAGTAGCACAGGCCAACAATGACACTACAGATTCTCATAAAAATAGTGAAAATTTATTTACAAGTAAGACTCAGATCTTTATAGGTGATGGAATATATCAATTATTTACTTACGAAAGTATTAGTCCACCTTGCAATAAAGTAAAACAGTATTTTATCAATAAACAACTAAAGAGCTTTATAGTAGGCTTCTTTTCCTTTATCTAATAATGAAGTTATGTCCAGTGTTCTGCAAACAGCATTTGAAATTCTAATAATAAATAAATAAATAAATACATATCAGCCTGATACGTGTAAGAGCACAACAAGAACTACTCAGGCAAAATCTGAGCATAATACGCTGTACTATACTGGTCATAGCACGAGGAAATTACACTCTGTATTTGTCCCCTATCATTTGTCTCTCTTGTTGGGACTATCAGCACTTCCTAGGAGTATAAGCACAGTACAACAATCCATCCAGAGACCATCAACTACCTTATAAACTGCAAATACATGGACATGATACAAGAAATACATATAAAAATAGAAATATTTAGTACTATAGTACATTGGAATATTAAACAATATTTAAACCATCACAGATTCAAAAAAAGTGCTCGTACAGGATAAAGCTCCAGTATTTTTTTCTTTTTTTAAGAGTAAGGTTTGTAAGTAAATGAAAATGACAATTAATGGTTGTTTTTAAACACATAGGGTATATAAAACCAAAGAGAAGAGTTATCACAAACATAATATACTGTTCATTCTTAACTGCTGGTATTTTAATTTTTAAAAGTAATTATTCTTTCTTTTTAAGGCTTTAAATACAAAATAAAACAACTATGCAAGACAGTAATAAACACCTGGTTGCCAGCATCATCATCTTAGACATACATTTATCATGCTCACAGTTTTACACAGCACCCCAAATGTACAAATTAAAGGATTTGGGGTTTCTTTTCCAAAGACAAAAAAGTGCAAGAATGAAAATCTGTTTCTGAGGTAGAATGCTGCCTCTGC
Organism: Ifrita kowaldi; assembly: GCA_013398055.1. Taxonomy (NCBI): domain Eukaryota; kingdom Metazoa; phylum Chordata; class Aves; order Passeriformes; family Cinclosomatidae; genus Ifrita; species Ifrita kowaldi. Next base: position 385,418 of record VZRS01002382.1, read on the forward strand.
ACTGAGCTGCCCACCATGTCTATGTTCAGACATCTCTCTCACAAGTAATTAACAGTTCCCCAAATGGAAGGAGGGGCAGAGGAGTTGATTCATGATGCAGCACATCGAGGAGGACAAATATCAATTTGTCTGAGGAGGGCAAGAGGAGACAAATATCAAATCTTTTTGGTCCACTCTGATGCAAAAGGATACCACTCAGGATAAGGGGCAATGGTTTCAAACTGAAAGAAGATAGATTTAGAACAGGTACAAGGAGGAAATTCTTCCCTGTGAGGGGTGGTGAGGCCCTGGCACAGGTTGCCCAGAGAAGCTGCTGCTGCCACATCCCTGCAAGTGCCCAAGCTGCACAGGGCTTGGAACAACCTGGGATAGAGGAAGGCGTCCCTGCCCATGGCAGAGGGTGGAACAAGATGATCTTTAAGGTCCCTTCTAACCCGAACCATCCTGCGATTCTGTGATAGACCACAGTTGATGCTGAGACATGAAGAACAGTTAAAGGCACTACTTGACTTCATAGAAAATCGAGTTCCAGATGCACCCACTTTCTTCCTACCTCACTTCCATGCTTTCTACCTGCCAAAGCTATTTCTATCTCAGTTTGCCTTCACTGTTTTCCCATGTAACTTCTGCCAGCTTCTTTCCCACACAGAAAACTAGATACTGGCATGGTGGTTTCAGCAAAAAGTAAAAACCACCACACCCACCCACAGCCGCTTCCTTTTTTTCTTTGCAATGGATCTAGGACTTTCAGACACTAAAATAAAAGTAAAGCTTCTATATTCATTAATTGTATTTGTATAGCATTCGATATGTTTCTTGATTCTAACAAGCTGCTAGGATAACATTATTTAAGATACCAAACACAGCCTTTTTTTTACATCTTTCTGCTACCAGTGGTAATAATTAGAAATACACAAGCAGATTCTTACTTTAACTCTTTCATTTTTTTCCCTCACTTTTGCATTGTACCTCTCCACAGCAGAATAAACACTAAACTAAGAGTCCGATGGCTCAGATTTTCCCAAGCTGCAGAATACAGAGTAGTTTAAGAACTAAAAGAAAACACTTTAAAAAAAAGACCCCCAAATTTGGTGCCCTCGCTTCTGGGAAGTGAAGCTGAACCTGATGCTTTAATATAAGTTATGAATTTCATTTCACATGTGCTTTGCTTTTATGGTTCATAAGAGTCTTTTAAAGAACCTTCCATTCACTACACATATTAATAAGTCTTCCTATGAAATGCATAAAAATTCTGTTGAAAATAAAAACAGAGCTGTTTCTCCACAGGTAAATACTGAAGGGGAAATGTATCAAAATACAACGTTAGCAGGGCATCAAAGCAGTAACGTATTATGGAAGACAGTCCTGGTAATAGAAGCATCAACCCATTAGACATGTCATACAATAACAAAGCCTTCTCAGAAGATCCTATTTCAAAGGTTTGTCTGTTTTAAGGAAACATTTTTACAAGGAGGGGATCAACTTACTCAGATTTTCACAGGAGGATTAAAATAGTAGCATGGAGAAAGAAAAGACTGCTGCAGAGCTTTTATTGTTTACTTTTAGCTTCTATTTCTAATTTATTTAAGTTCCTGTAATGATGTTTCCAGGCTCTTCAAAAGGGTAAATGTCCAAGCCACTAAGTGCCTACACGAAGTATCATGGTACTATGTGTAAACACACGCTCATACTTGGCACATGCTAAGGTCCAACTGCTGCTCATGGTGCAGGGACTGACATTTGTAAGAACTTCAAAATGGGCAGCTACAGAAACAGATAAAGCACTTCTTGCTATATTTTGGGGGGTTTAAATGCCTGAGAAAGGTATTGGGGCAGGCACGGCACAGGCTTGGTTCAAACACCCTGATGCAGAGCTCTCCAGGTGGCCAGACCACCAGGAGAGCAGACTGTGGAGACAGAAAGCTGCTGCAACCTCCCGTCCTCCACAGCCTCGAAAAGCTGTCCTGGCCAGAAAGGAACTATAACCAGGGTGGCTGGGAGTGCACTCAGCTAGAATAAACAGTTTCCCTCACTGGGGCTTCTACTGAGTTCACACCATAATAAGGCTGCCCCAACGCATTCAGAATTTACCACCTCAAATAAACGTGATGAATCCAGCCTAGGGAAAGTATAAAAGCAGCCAGGTAGTCTGGTGGGAAATGTTTGCTGCCTTTTTTTTTTTCTCTTCTAGAAATCCCTAACAATTCTCCTTTTCTGTTTCTACATAAAGGATGAGCATGTGCCCAGGTTGGCAAGAAGGCCAGTGGCACCCAGCTTGTGTCAGCAATACTGTAGCAGCAGGACCAGGCAGTGACCGTCCCTCTGCACTGGGCACTGGTGAGGCCACACCCCGAGGGCTGTGTCCAGTTCTGGGCCCCTCACAACAAGAAAGACTCTGAGGGGCTGGAGCGTGTCCAGAGAAGGGAACGGAGCTGGGGAAGGGTCTGGGGCACAAGTCTGATGAGGAGCAGCTGAGGGAGCTGGGGGGGCTCTGCCTGGAGTAAAGGAGGCTCAGGGGGGAACCTTCTGGCTCTCCACAACTCCCTGAATGGAGAGTGCAGCCAGGTCGGGGTCAGGCTCTGCTCCCAGGTAACAAGGGACAGAATGCAAGGAAATGGCCTCGGCTTGTGTCAGGGGAGATTTATATTGGGTGTTTGAAAAATCTTCTTCACAGAAGGGGTTGTCAAGCACTGGAACATGCTGCTCAGGGCAGTGGTGGAGTCACCAGTCCTGGAGAGATTTTAAAAGACCTGTGGAAGTGGTTCTGAGGGACACAGTTGGGTGACTCACCTGGCAGTGCTGGGTTAGTGGTTGGACTCAATGCTGCTAGAGGTCTTTTCCAACCCGAATAAATCTATGATTCCATGATCCAAACTGCCATAGGGCAAGCAAATACTTCTGTCCTCAGCACAGAGGTATTTGTTTGCTCCTGCCTACAACCAGGCTGGGACTGTCGATCACAAGGATCCACGTGCCTGCGATGCCAGAGACACCTGAGTAGGTGCACACTGTGTATGTGGGAGTGTAGCCCATGACCTGGATGAGAGGTTTGGGATCCATGTAACAATCTGGACATGCATCTGGGCTGCATATTAGAGACCAGAGGGTTTGTGAGCTGGCTACTGGAGGGACCAGGAGGTCCACACCAGCTGCTGCGGAGGTTGTGGGACTTGTTTGTGAGACCTGTTTGCTTTGTGTGTCTCTGCAGGTGAGGACTGAGCTCTCCAGCACAACGACTGAGCTTGAGACTGCTGGATTTAGCAACGACCAAGGTGTGGGGGCTCCTCACGTACAGAACCAGCTGATACACTGTTACAAATCTAAAACCAGGCAAGGTTCCCATAAAATCAGAGAGGACAAATCAGCTACTAGATATATTTGGACTGAGTAATATCTGGGCTCACATCGCAGTATTGTAAGAACACAGAGTAAATTTCTCTTCTTTCAGCTGTTTGGCAGAATGGTACTTGGAATATGCAGTACATTAAATCTCAGAGATGTTACCATATTATAAGCAAGTGATTTCTGAAATATATGAAATATTGGAAACCTGACAGCCAGGTGGTGACAAAAAAAAAAATCAGTTTTACAGTACTGAGCACAAATGACAAAAATGTCCAGAAAACTTCCAGCAGTTTGAACACCTGAAGAATAAATGCTGCAAAAGACTGAAAATCAGTAAAAAGAAGCTTTGGAAAATCAGTAATACCATATGTTGAAGTAATTCACTTTAGTACCAGAGGATGCTGACTGCGAGACAAAGATAAAAATATGGAGATTGGGTCCCTTAGACGACAGAAAATTAGGAGTCTCCTCTGATGAGCACAGGAATGAGCCTGTCATTGCAACAGACATCCCAGAGAAATAGCATAAGAATAGTACCTTTTTCAAAGTCTCAAAAACTAAAGATAACTCCTGTCTCTGGGGGTTTTTTTGCCATGGCTGCTGCTGAACAAATTAGGCAGAAGTACAGACTGAAAGGAAAGATGACTTGTGCCAAACCAGAAAATTGATCAGACATGCACAGGAGGACACACTGTACGGAGAGCAGAAAAGGAAAGAACAAAATCCAGGAGGAAGAAGCCGTCCTGAGTAAAAGGATGATTTCAACACGGGAACGATAGATAGATAAATAACTAGGTCTCAAAAATCATTTATATTTTATGTTAAGATACGTTGTATCAGAGAGAGGCGAAGTTGCTGTTTTGTAGACTTCACTTCTTCCTAATACTGTCAGTACACTTACTGAGACATTAACTTTAAAAGTAAATAATCTTGCTTGCTGTATTGCCTAAGCTTAAGGAAAAAGGGAACAATCCAAAGCACTGAGTTATTTTAACTAACCAGCATGCTCTATCAGCACTACCTGAAAAAGCACTGGAACTTATACTGCTATTTATATATTTATCTGCTCATCAGGTAACTTCCGCCAGAGCCCTTTTAGAAAGAAAAGGTAATCTTGATTCCAATCAGAGTTCATGGCTAATATATTTATCTGCTTGGATTAATGAAATCAAGTATGCAGAGATTTTATATGACATGCTGAGCATGCTCCTTTACCAAGATTTAGTGCAAATCTGAGATGTAGAGTCAAACTTCAAGTTGTACCTATCTCAGATTTCTCTCTACAGTTTAGAAAAATTAAGTTACAATAAAAACAAACATTAAAAACCTACAACAATTTTAACACAGATATTACAAAAATCAGGGTAGTACATCTTCAGCTACACAGACCAGGCAATTTGTGTATCTACTTTGACATATGGGTAGGTGTGTAGATAATTGGCTATAGTGCATTAAGTTAATTGGGCAACAGTAATTACTGTGCTTTGCGTATGAAGCTGAGTTAATCTGTATTGACTTCAACGACTCTTCCAGCACTGCTTCCTCTACCAGGCCTTTTTTGTCTGTCCATCCCTTCTGACAGAGTATTCCTGGATCTCTCTAATGCTTGGAAGTGTTACTGATGCCTTCTCTAACTGCTGAAGGGACACCATGCACGCCCCTTTCTTAGACCTAAACTTCTCTGGACAATTACACATTTTCATGTCTAATGACTGAGGAATGTGTCTCACTACCCAGATAATGAGAACAGCAGTAACTCCCCATTTTCCTGCTTCTACAAAGACTAGAATTTACTAAAGCACTACAGGAATTTACTAAAATTAAATACCACCTATTTATTCAGCAAGTGGAGACGTCCTACTGCCTTATTTAAATACTATAATATTAACTCTATGGATTTGATTACTAAATCTTTGAATCTTTACTAAAAGAAACTCAGCTAAAGGAAAACAAGTTTCCCCAAATGTATATGGCAGTGAGAAGGACAAGTACAGGAAGAACCTAAAATGGCTTTTTTCAGTCTAAAATTAAGCTGTGATGCTGTCTGCAGATATTGGGAAAGCACAAACAAGAAGAGAAACATTACATAATACCATTTAATTATTCAAAAGTACACAGTGACAAGTAAAAGGATAAAATTTAGAAAAGGAGCATTTAGAACAAATTAGAAGGAAAATATCTGAAAATAAGCTAAAACCCTCTGTAACCATCACAGAAGGAAGAGAATCTTCAGTGCAGGAAACACAAAAAACTAAGCTTAAACAAGAACCGGGGAGCGGTCTTGTGATGTTAAACAAGTACACAAAAGGAAATCTTGATTATATGAATTAAAATAATTTAAGAAGAGATATAACCCCATCCTATTATGGTATATCACCTGCAACTCTGTATTTGGAGTCTGAAATAAGCTTCCCTGATGCTTATAATAATTAAAAGTCTAAAACCAGGAAGAGACTTCATAATGAATAATTATTTTGACCTTATTGAAAACTTTACAATGCTTTCTTAATGGTTCCCTTCAGATACTTCTCAATTACCAGGGTGAAAAGCATCATCAACACATCATTGCTCCCCTGAGTTAAGACCTAAACAAGGCAAGACCTTTGTTAGAGCAACTTTGTTTACCTGAAAATGGAAGTTGTTTGTTTACACCCTGAGTTTTTAAATGGTGAGGTCTGCTAGGCAGCAGGATTAACAATGCCTTACATCCTGCCAAATAAAAAGTCCAATTCTTCTCACAAAAAGACAAACCCTGCCCTCAGTGATGCCACCATAAATCAAGAATAACACAAAATCCTCAGGGATAAATTTCAGAGATGCTAAAGTCTCCCAACTCCATGGGAGGTCATTCTGTTTTGACTCAACAAAGTGTTTTAAGCATGAACCTTCTGAATCATACTCTTAAGCAGATTTTGAATGCTTCAATAACTTGAGGAAACAAAATAATATCCTAAATTTTCCCTTTAGAAAGGGCAACTTTTGCAAACATTTCTTTAAATACACTGTCAAGTAGGCAGTAAGAAATTTCTATTCAATTTTTTCCTTAATAAATTCATATTCATGCCTGCAAAATCACTGTCCTGCAAGCCAGAAGAGGGGGGGAAAATAGGAAAAAAGAAGATACCACTGTATCACTTCTACTCCACGAATCAAATACCAGCTGAGGCTGGACATGTGGAGATATCCAGTTCAATTCCCCTGCTCAAATTATTTCCTCAGGACTGCATCCACTCAAGTTTTGGGCTTCTCCAAGGATGGACACTCCATAACCTCTCTGCAAAAGGTTCTCACCCATTTGGCCACTCTCACAGTAAAAAAGTGTTTTCTTTATTTTTAAGTGGAATTTCCTGTATTTTGATCTGTGCCCAGTGGCTCCCGTCCAGTCACTGGCCACCACCGAAGGAAGGCTGGCTCTGTCTGCTTTACTCCCTCCCATCAGGTACTTACAGATATTGATAAGATCTCCCTGATGCTTCTGTTCTCCAGGATGAACTGACCTGGCTCTCACAAGCCTCTCCTGTATGAGAGATGCTCCAGTCCCTTAAGCATCTCAGTGGCCTCTCACTGGACTGGTTCTAGTATTTCCGTATCTCTCTTGTACTGGGAAGTTCAGCAGTGGCCCCGGAGATCCAGATGCGTCTGTCCAGTGCAGAGGGGAAGGATCACATCCCTCACCTGCCTAATGCAGCCCAGGGTGCTCCCCAAGAGCACACAGCTGCCACCTGTCCACCTTCACTGCTGGTTCCAGCCTGTTCTGGTGCCTGGGGTTATTCATCCCTTGGGGCACAACTTAGGATTCCCCTTTATGGAGCTTCGTGAGGTTCCTGTTGCAACATTTCTCCTGTCTGGTGAGGTCCCTCCAAATGACAGCACAACCACTGGGTCCATCAGCCACTCCTGGTTTTGTATCATCATCAAACTGCTGTGGGTGCACTCATGCCCCATCACCCAGATCACCAACAAAGACATTACACAGTGCTGACCCCAGCATCAACCCCTGGGATCATGAGAAGCAACAGCCCTCCAGAGGGACACCATGTTGCTGGTACCAGCCCTATGAACACAGCCCTCTGTCCATCCCTTTATCTATTTCATCAGCTTGCACAAGAAGATGTTACAGGAGACAGTGACCAAAGCCTTGCTCAAGTCAAGGCAAACAGCACTCCCTGCTCATCCTTCATACACTGCACTGTTATTTCATCATAGATGGCTGTCTGGTTGGTCACATACTATTTCCCTTTCATAAATCTGACAACTCCAAACACTTTCAAATCCTTAACAGGCTCAGAAATGATTTCTAGGATGACCTGCCCAAGGGTCAGTGTGAGGATGACTGGTCTGTCATTTTCCAGATCCTTCTTCTTCGTTTTGGGGACAGAAATAGAATTTTCTTCCTTCCACACCTCAGAAATAAACTTCCTGCAGTTGCCATGACTTCTCTTCAGAAGCAATATCATACATAAAATCAAAGCAGAATCCTGTATGTTATGTCGCTGCAACAGTAAATATGTAAATTAAATTCTGATTTCAAGCAGAAAGTGTAGTAAGATTACCTATACTTAAACTTTTATGACTACTGGTAAGACATGAAAAATGATTTTGTGTATATAAAAATATAACTTAGAAGATACATTTGAGTAAAAGGTTTTTTAAGTACTTCTTCCTCCCCCGTGGTCAATATGCAAAATGTTGTCAATTTTGATGCAAGATGCTATAGAGGTCTACTTTCAACAGACTACTTATAGGTACATACATTTCAGAGTGAATACGGATAAATTCCATCCAAACCTAATTTTCGAAGTTTTGCTAAAGATCTGCAGAATAATCTAATCTATGGTCTTCACTGAACTAACTTGGTTACTCTTTCTAAACTGCAGGATGTACAATATCCATTGGCTGAGGAGCAGTGTGATTTTGTAAAATAAATAAACGCTTGAATTTGGACAGTCACGTCATGTAGGTGCTTTTAAAGATCCTGTTATTAATGAAAAACAATAGACTTAACCCTCTGGGGTTTTTTTCTCTTATATTATAGTAAACACTTTCTAACTGCTGAAAATCTGCAGATTTGTCCCAACGCAAAACTGTGGCAAGACCCCTTTTCAGTGCCATTGTGTACTCATCAAAATACATCAAACTCTAACAGTTAAGAGTCTTAAACATAAATTAATTTTACAAATCCTTTTGACTGGCCAAGGAAAAAGATATAATTTATTCCAGTTGTATAACATAATATGTTCCATTTGCTCATTCACAAAGGGTTTCGGTTTTTCAGGAAACAAATGAGACAACTGTCTTTCTCGACCATGCAGACTGGACTATGATCAGTCATTTCTGCTCTAGGAAAAAGTTCATCTCAACAAAATACCCAAACAGAACTGGAATTTAACAAAGCCAAGGGAGATGAATTCTCAGTCTGCTCTCAAGAGGACAGGGCCAAAAAAGTGATGAGGAGAGTAGGAAGTCAAAACATCATTTCACTGTATATATACATTATAAGTGTTAACCAAATGTGGAAACCCCTTGCTATTTTAAATCTAGATTAAAACCACAAGACAATTTAAACTAATCCACAAGATACAAAACATAAATGAGGATGAATGTTTTATGATAATTTTTAGAGAAATAATATTATTCTTTTTTCTATTCTCCAAAACATCAAGGCCATTTTTCATTGTTTTAAAAATTCATGTCACAATTTTATGAATGAGATGTGTGGGTGTTGAACGATAATAATTATATCCAATTCTCAAACAACACACTTCCTTATCAGATGGCAACATGTTTTATAACATCAGTTTTCATATTTTACTACCTTCCTGAAGTCAGTGCCTGGAGAAGGGAAGCAACTTGTCCACTGTGGTCGGTGTCAGAAAAAGAAAGTTTTCCCCCTGGGCCTCCCATTGCCAGGGGGATAACAAGTGCTCTACTGACAAATCAGGCTTTGCAAATTAGAGGTATTTTAATAGTAAATTAGCAAATTAAATTTAATTTTAATAGTAAAGCAAAATGCTATGAAACATCCACCCATGTATGTAGGGAGCCTGTATTTTCACTATTCCCCTTGGCAGTACTTGTGTGAGAGAGGCGTTGCAGTACTCACTGTAATAGTTGGGAAAAACAGAAAAAGGTGTCAAAAAACATGACCTATCTCAAAAATATGGAAATATTTGATACCAAAAGAGGCTTAAAAATACCAGCATTTCTCATGAACACTGTAAAACCCAACTGTGAAATTAACACAGTATTCTACACTTGCATTTTAAAAATCTATTATATATATTAACAAAACCACTTTAAAATACTTATTACAAGTTTTGGATCAACAGTATTCAGAGATCCTAGCTTGGAAATCTGTGCTCTAAATTACGGATAATGACTTGGGGTAGAGCAGTTCCTGCCTTCTACAGCGGCGAAGCATCACAACCCCGCCAGTTACTAAAAATCAAACCCACTGTGAGCCATTACAGAGGTAACTCTGTGTTAACAGTGCACCTGTGACCAAAACTAGAAACTATTTCCCCATTAGGCGCAGATAAAATACATCCACTAGGAAGAAGAGATGCACAATAATTAAAATATAGAATAATTCTTTCAAAGAGTTGGGTTTAATTTAGGTTTAACTTCAGGAAGTATTGAACACACCAATATTCTTGTTCTTCTGAGAGTAAAATTCTACCATAAGATACATCAATTTTACTGGATAGGACAATGCTTTAAAAATGTATTTTATTTCAGAAATCAAACTATGCAACCTTCTCCCTAGAGTAAGAAACTGGAAGTTCTCTGATAAAATCTTTTCTGGAAAGCCAGGGCAATTTCATATCAATGGTGTGCTCTTTTTCCTGCTTTCAAATGGATTACTTAGATGTTTTAAAATGTTATAACCCACAATAATCTGTTCCAGGCACCAACGAAAAGGAAGAAAAAAATTACAGAAGTCAAGATGTCGCCTGGAAGCACTTTATGGCAAACATTATAAAGATAACACAGAGCAGAGAAGCTCTGGCTCAATCCATTATAAATACCCCATTCTTCTTAAAATCACAAAAATGTATTTATAGTAAAGAACTCTTACAGGCTTTTTCCTCCGAAGACTTCATTTAAGTACAATTTGGCAGAATTTTTGGAACAAGAAAAGAGGGGTTTTATAAAATATTGATGTTTTACAGTCACCCTAGTCTTGATCTACTTGCTACAAAAACAAAAGCAAGGACTTTGGAAGATGACCACATCCGTGTCTACTAATTATACTTCGGTTTTTCATTTTGTCCAAAATGAGCAGTCTAGCAGCTAGACTGACCAGACACTAAATCATCACTTAGACAACTAATGTTTCATTAAAAAGACAAGTTATTTTTCTCATTGTTACTAGCACAATATATTTTTAAAATAAATACATATGATATTAAAAAACAAACAAACAAGCAAAAAACCCAAAACAAAACAACAAACCAAATGGACATACTGACCAAAGATATTCCTGTATACACAATCTGTAGATCAACCTTGTTTTCCCCTATGTCCAAAGGACAGTGCAAATGGTTTCCTTCTCTGTTTTCACCCCAGGTTCCTCCCATGACTTCAAGAAGGGAACAAACACAGAAGCAATAGGTTGCACTTACCCCCCTGTGAACTAAAATTACTAAATAATCACTTTGAGTGTAGGGATGAACAAAAGGAAATAAGAAACAGCTTTCTTGGGTTTCTCAAAATAAATTGTTTTTCTTTTTTTCAATGAAAAGTGTCTCAGTGGAAAGCAGGAAGGAGAAGATATCAGTATCTGGGCTTTTGAAATATTTTCACGTAAGCAAATTAGGACTGAGGCAAGAACACTTCACAATCTTCACTAAAAATTTAAAAAGCATTTTGTTTACAAAGTAAAGAAGCAAAATTGAAAGTACCAAATATTAACTGTTTAATAAAAATACAAGAACACTAAAAAGAAGGATGTGAAGTTATAGTCCAAGTTCAACGTGACTCAAGAATAAACGACAAAAAAGGGGGACAAGTGGCACTCTTGTAGGGCTCAAAAGAACGTCCCAGGGAAGAAACTCCCAGTTAATTATTTCACTTTATTGCTGGTAATTCAAAAGGGATTGATGTAAAGCACAAGGTGGCATCCATTTAAATTTGCCTTTTAAAAAAGAGTCTTTTCTGAGCTTTCTCAATTAAAAAGAAGACAAATATGAGCTGTGCTCATTCAGGCAAAACATGAATGACTTGGTATTTATTGACAAGAATTTAGATTTAAATAACTGAAAATTTGGACAGAATTTACTATTAAATTACAGACTGATTGGATCAATATTAATAAATTAATTATTAACTTAAAAATTTCAGGCTGCTCAAGTAGAAGCAAAATCAGCAATCAAATACAGGCATTTTAAAAGTTGGGGCTTTTTATTTGGGCCTTTTTTTTTTAGTTTTTTTTAATACGCAGTTTATCCAGCGTTATGCCTACTACATGAGTTAAAATAAATAATTATCATGAATATTGTATTTTGCTTTCTTGTCTGTATCTGAAAAACACAATATGAAAAGATAACAGATAAAATCCTAATTTCCTTATTTATCAAAACAGATAAACCAGGCAAATAAATTAAAAAAAAAAAAACAAAACACAGTCCAAAAGTCATTCCAAATAATACTTTTTATTACTTACTGCACAATTCTATGACTGCAGAAGAAAAAATTCTTGAAAAGATTAAGTACATGTGCAGCATCCTAAACAAAACCCACAGATGCTCAGTGTCAAGGATCTTTTAAAAAGAACCAAACTTCCAAAACAAGAATTAATCTCTATGGACAAAAGTGAGGAGTAGACATCCTTAAAGGAATGACACTCAGCATCCCATCCTCCCTTTTCTCTTCCTCCTTAGGAGCCATGGAAGCAAAGACTGGACTCCGGCAAAGACCAAATTCTCCACAAGAAGCTGTGGTTTCACTGAATCACACTCTACAGAGGCAAAATTAAATGTAATTTTTGGTATCAGAACAATCTGTTACAGGAGAGTAATTATGTCTCTATTCTGCAGTTATTGAACACTCCTCATCTCCTTCCTTTCAGTTTCAGAGAGGAAAAAGCACAAGCTGCATTCCGGGATACCCCAGGTGCCACAGTGGGGGCAGCCACAAAACACTGAGCTCTTCCCTGGTATTTTTCCTCTTTAAAACACCCTGACTGTGCTTCTATATCCAGGCACAGTCGTTGCTTTTTAGAGCCGCAGCTTGGCATCATTCACAGGCCCAGCAATGGTGCTCGTGGCCGGGATCTGTGTGGTCTAGGGAAGCTCTGCTTCCTCGGAAATGTGTGGCATCAAACAGAATTTATTTAGAGCCCAAGTCTCTCGGGCACACTATGTAAGTTTATTGTTTATCCCTTGCTGGGGAAGTCTTCTGAGGTCAAGGTAAAAAGCAGGAGGTGATATTTGATATGAATGTTCCAACGCACGTTATGTGGTCCACGGCTGCAGCGGCCCCACGAGCACTTTGCTGGTGGTCCGTGGAGACCTGGCCAGTGGAAGGTGCCGGCTTTCCCTGTTTCCAGCTGCTATATCATATTTGATGTATTTTTAGCCTCACTTAATATTTTCCTAATACTCCTTTTCCATGTAAGCAATTAGTGTGGTTACCAGGGATGGCAGCAGAAGTGGTATTCGGCTGCCAGGGGGAGAAGAGGTGGTCCTTCAGCTGGGCATGGGAGGAGAAGCACAATGTCCTTCTTAGGAGGTGGGGGAAACCCACCCAAGAGCCACGGTCTTAACACCTCCAATTCTCCATTCACTGAAATGAACAATTTAATTTTTCTTTTTTCAGAATATTCTGCTGACACATTTGTTATTATCACTGAGGAGGAAGGAACAAACCAACAAGTTGTATTTTTTAGCCTTACAAAACAGACATAAATAAGGTATGAATGAGATTTAAAAATACGTGGCATTTCTGACCTTGGTTTTTGCAATTCATACATTTCTTTAAAATCTTAGCACCTGGAGGTAATGTACAAATGTCTGTAAAGTTAACTCACCAAACTAAAAAGCAGAAAAATGTCTTCCAAAATACATTTGGCCATGACCTAGCAGAATTGTGCTATTTTAGCATTTATTTTTGAAAAAAAAATGAGAAGTTTCTAGTATTTAAATAAATTTTCCTGTTAGCCTCCACTGTCTTGATTCATATTTACTTACTTTCATCTTGCCTTTGACTAATCAAAAGAGACTCATCAAATCAGTTGGAGACAATTTAAATAATAGTATATAAAAATATTAAATGGTGAACATTTGCTGAACAAAGAAAAGTCTCTTTTTATACTTTTAAAACTTTCATTCTTATTTAATTATCCATGAAACAACACTGACTTCAATTTGCTCGTGAAGGTCCAGCTGAGAGCAGTCAGTCCCTAACCATGCAAGCATGGTTTGTATTACCTTTAAGAAAAAAAAAACCCAAATATTTGAGAAGTTACAAATTAAACTATTCAGCTTCTGAATTCTGCTAACTAACAATGTTGCTCATGATTGAGTGACTCTTATTTAGGAAAACAGTCCCTGGAGACAGGGATTTTACATATTCAAAGGTGTCCTTGCCCGCCTCTGAAATGCAGCGGAGTTCAGGCTCCTTATGTCTCCCTCCTCCTCCACGTAAGACAGAGGTATTTTTTACAATTCTCAAGAGCTTTTGCCTGATGCCTGAAAAACAACAAATCCCTTATTGGCTTTAGATGTCTGTAAGATTTCAGTAGAGCAGTCTCTCTGAATCTCTTTCCAAGACTTTGCAACTGAGGGTCTTCCTAAACCTCAGCTTAAGAAGGATTTACGGAGACTAAATTTGCTCATCAATGCCTGACAGAATAGAACACAAAATTGCATGAAACTGGATGGAAAAATCCCTTCCATGTATGAGGGTTTTCCTCCCTTCTCTTCCCCAGAAGCTTAATCATCATCTAATGGCTGCTGTTCTTCCATCACTTTGACAGGGAGCAGACCATAATGTTTAAGAATTAAGCAACAAAAATAATAAGGTGGGGTGTTTTTTTCTTTCTTTTCAAAATAACCCCACTGACTTGTATACGTATATCCTGACTGGTAGGAACTTTTTCTGGCATCTGTCCAGACAGTTAAAGGAAATTAGGGAGTATAAATATGTTTTTAGAAGTACATGAACATTTCTGTCTCTTTTTTCCCCTCTCCTTACCCATAAAGGCATTATCTACTAAGGTAGGTATGGAATAACACCAGTCTTGAAACCCCAGCCCATTAAGGTAGAAAGAAATGCAAACTGCATGGAAAGCTGTTTTCAGGGACATACTGCGTGACCATGAGCCTGCTTTGTATGTTCAGGAAATTCTCATGAGTTTTCTTAATGAAAAAAAAAAATTACTAAAAAAAGATTTGCTGTAAATATCTCACAAGCTATGACAAAGTACCTTATAAAATATAACTATTCAGAAACAGTCTAGTCTCTGGAACTAAAAAACACTGACACTTTCTATTAAAAGGTGCTTAGTCACGGTTCACTAAATATTTACAACGAATCATTTATTCTCTAATTTCATTGACTTTACTGTCGTTAGCAAAAGTCAAGAAAACTTCCTGCCTGTGTATGAATGGCTCGGGTATGTAAACCACAGCTCCCAAAGTCCTTTTTTATGGAAGTAGAAAGATCTTCACATTATACAAGTAGGTCCTCCTTTTCTGTAGAAAACTGTCTGCTTAAACATCAATTGGATGCAAGTACTCGAATGAATTGGAACCAGAAGGCACAAGAGTAAACCAACATCTTATCTTACAGGATGAAAGGGAAAATAAAAAGATACAGTTCCCCACGTTCTCCAGCTCCTGATTTCTATCAGTAAGTTTTCCAGCCAAATCCTGGCATCCTTTCTCTGTCTTTTTCTCTAAACCCAGCTAGGGAAATAGAAACTCAGGCAAGGAGAGGGTGAAGGAAAAGTGCATTATGCAGCATTACAGAGCTCATGTTATCACAAAGCAGTGCCAAGATCTGAGTTATTGGTATTGCAGACACTTCACCAAATAACAACAGGAGGTTTTCTGCTCCTGTTTGGGTGGGGATGGAATGGGAGACTTGGGGTTTCACTTCTAAGAGAATGATTGAGTTGCTGACCAAGCAAGGGAAGCTCAAAAGGCTTTGTAGGGAAATGGGGTGCTTACAAAAATAAACAGATATCTGCCAAAAATTGCAGGGTTTAACAGTATCAGAAAGCAGACAACCTCCCACACTCTGCACTGACAAAACCATAATTCTTTTATGGGCTTGTCGAAGACACAACACCGTAAAATGCTGTGGTTTATCTTTACAGTTGAGGCTTACAGTGAAACTGTCTAATGGAGTTATGTGAACACCTACATCTGAATGGAGCCTCCATATCAAGGGGTTATTTCTTCTGACCTTCAAACATTTCCATGGTTTGATATCACAAATTTGTATGGTACTAACAAGGTTACTGTCATCCTCTTGCTGGCATCATTTAGAATCATAGAACCATTTAGGTTGGAAGATTTAGTCCAGCCATTAACACATCACTGCCAAGTCCACCACTAAACCACGTCTCCAAGTGCCACATCTACACATCTTTTAAACCCCCCAGGGATGGTGATTCAATCACTTCCCTGGGCAGCATGTTTCAATACCTGACCACCCTTTCTGTGAACAAACTTTTCCTAATATCCAATCTAAATCTCCCCTGGCATAACTTGAGGCCAGTTCCTCTTGTTCTATCACTTGTTACCTGGTTGAACAGACCGACCCCCACCTGGCTGCATCCTCCTGTCAAGGGACTGTGGAGAGCCTGAAGGTTCCCACTGAGCCGCCTTCTCTCCAGGCTGAGTACCCCCAGCTCCCTCAGCTGCTCCTCATCAGACTTGTGCTCCAGACCCTTCACCAGCTCTGTTGCCCTTCCCTGGACATGCTCCAGCCCCTCAATGTCTGTCTTGTCATGAGGGGCATCAAAACTGAACCCAGGATTCAAGGTGTGGCCTCAGCAGTGCCCACCACAGGGGAATGGTCACTGCCTTGGTCCTGCTGCCACACTATTCCTGGTACAGGCCAAGTGTCATTGGCCTTCTTGGCCACCTGGGTCATGTTCAGCCACTGTCACCAGCACACTCAGGTCCTTTTCCACTGGGCACTTTTCAGCCACTCTGTCTCAGCCTGTAGTGCTGCAGGAGGTTGTTGTGACCTACAGGCAGGACCCAACACTTGGCTGTGTTGAACTTCACACAGTTGGCCGCAGCTGGTTGATCCAGCCTGTCCAAATCCTTCTGTAGAGCCTTCCTGCCCTCCACCAGATCAGCACTCCCACCCAACGTGAGTTATTTGCAAACCTGCTGGGGGTGCACTTGATCTCCTTGCCCAGGTTATTCATAATATTGAAACTGTTCCTCCGAAACAAAAAAATCCCAACACCCTGCACCATAAATTTGTGGCCTTCATAATTACCCTGCCTCTTTTTACAGTAACATGGATAAGACAGAAAGATCAGAAAGCTTTCCTGAAAATCAGGAATACTTCTAGCTAACACCCTAACCTCCAGCTGGTAAAGAGAGAAGTTTCACAGAAACTTCAACCCATACTCATAGGTGCCAATTTTTGAGCTCTTCTTCAAAAAGACTTAAGACATATTTGACCACAAAGGTTAAGCAGATGAAGAGCCCACCACTGCTTCTCTCTGTTAAACTGTTCCACTGACTATCTCACTGTTAAAAATATGCTTTGATTTTAGTATTAATTTACTTTCCTTCAGTTTCCAATCAGTATCCATTCTGCTCATGGGAGATCTTGTGACTCATCAAGAGGTTCAGTCAATGCAGCCACTGGAATCCTGACAGCAACTCAGTTGACCAGCATGGGTAGGGTCAATATCAGAGTGAAATGACCAGATCATTAGGCTGCACAAACTCCAAAAGGATTTTAGACCTCTACAGTATGAGAATTGGACACTGAGCCCAAATCCTTTTTCTGTTTCAGATTACAGACCTTAACTGTCCATGTTAATGGTGGCCAAGCACCTTCTGACATTCTATTTCATAAAACACACAGTGAGAGACTAAAAAAAAATTATATATGATTTGGAATCACTCCAGCCACTGTTTTCACAATACCCCCAGATTCCCAAAAGCCAGACAGGAGTATTTAGATTAAAACACTGACAGTTCACATGAGTCCACCCATCAAACGATCAAGATCTGCTACTGCCCTTACCATTACTTTTGATTCAAAATGAACCTCACGTAATTAGTCTGTTACTTATACTTTAAGCTACTACACTTGACAAAAAACTAAGAGCATCTAGTCTTTACTGTCCTTACATGTGATTTTAATCCTGAATTTCGTTGTACAATAAAACAAGCAGGGGCACTTTGCTTGGGAAATCACTACGTAGGAAATACGGTTATATGAGTTCAGACGGCTTTTCACCAACTAAAAAACCACAAAAGAACTGCTGGTGAGATTGATAAATGTGCAAGCACAATTAATATACAATCACATCCCTGTATTTCTATCACATTCTTATATTCCAATTAATGGAACACCCACACAAGTAAAGACTGAAAACCCAAAGAAAAGATTGGCATGGATTGTCATGCTGAATGTGGGGAACCATGAAATTTCAGTTAAATAAAAAAATGTTTTGAGTCACCAATTAAAGCTTTCATACATAAGTTTAAAAAAAACTATTACAGATTATGCTTGTGGCAAACAATGAAGCTGATTATACTGGGTTTTAGCTGGCATAGCAATAATTCTAAAAAAATTCTTCCTCTACTTCCTATTTCTTCCAAACTCAGTTATCTTACAAGTTCCCTTTCCTAAATAGCATCAGCTATTCTAAACATCAAGGCAACCCCTTAAGTCAGTCACTTCAGATACTACTGATCTCAGTGCTTGCAATCTAAGATGGATGAGTTTTTACAATTCAAAAAATATACTCAGTTTGAAAATACATCAACTCCTGTTAGCAAGAGTATGACCTCCACTGCAACTTCAATCCATGCATATATAAATCAAGAATTATTAAAATATGTATAAACTTGCTGTAGTCATACTTCAGTGTTAGAAGTTTGTATACAACTTGGAAAAACTGGAAAAGCGGCATTAATCTAAATTCGAAAATGCAGAATCACAGAAATCATCATTAAACATTGCCAAAAATATACTTTACAAAAATTAATACAGGGAAGAGAAAAACCTGTCGCACTTCTTGAAGTTTTGCAATTACTGTTGTGGTTTCTCATGCTGATCAGGAGCAAGGCAGGCATGAGCTCCAAATATCACACAGACCCTTACAACAGGCAAAATCAAATCAGGTTAGATGAGGATACAAAGGGACTGTTTAGCTCCTCTCTTGACTTGGTTTTCATCCAGCTGGTACACTCCAAAGGCCTTTAATCTCTTAACTACTGTCTCATTAGCATCTCTACAGAGATCCAGGCTGTTTAGAATATCTGGGAGGCTTTCATGTGCTATGAGTTGAAAAGCTCAACATGAGAAACCAACAAGCCCTAACAAAGTAAGCCTTGGCACAAAATATGGTATCATTTTGAATTTATAACACATGAGCACCTTGTTCCCATGCCTGGCACTGCAAAACATTGTAAAAGAACCATCCCAACTTGTTGACCAAAGCCATAAAGAATAGATATTCAATACAGAGTGTAAATGCCTATAATCACTTCACCAGAGGAAACACACTGACAACCCACAGGCCCGAGCTCTGCTGGAGTACCAGGAAGGAGTGGGCACTGTTATAAAGCTTTGCAGCAAATATAATTCAGGGGAGACGTTAAAAGTTCTTGTGAAATTTCTTTCAAAGCCCTCAGTGAAGAACACACTAAATAAATATGCCCTGAAGACCGTTTCTGTGCGCTTGGTCTTCACTCAGCACAGGAAGCTTCCCCTGCCCCTTTCAGCTTTCTGAAGACTCCCAAGATTATTCAAAATGTTTGTTTCACTTTACAACATAACCTTCGCAAAGGGAAACCCATGTGTAGGCACATGTGATCATTTGCAGAATGCTCATTGCTAAAACAAATGAGTTGTAACACGATTTTTAGGTAATGGTATCACTGGGGGTGAGACAACGGAGACTGTGCTGCCCTCTCAGAAAATGCAGGAGAAAATTTGTAGTTTGGGAAAGGAAGTGGGAGATGCCACTGGAAAGCCCTTTGTGTGCCAGCCAGAGCTACAGGCTGCAATCCTGTCACCAAAATACCCCCTTGCACTGCTGGGACTCAGACAGCAATCAGTCAGCCAGCAGGGCTCACGCTGCCTGCAAGGATGAAACTTTTCAAAATCAGCTCTCAGGCAACACAAAACTCATCATCTCCTTTTTTTTCTTTTTCCATTCATATTTCAACTTTTCACTTTAGACACTGTTCAGAAATTTAACTGTTTTCTTAAGCATCTACTCCACAAATCATGGCACAGTGAAAAAACCCCATGTATATGCCACTACAAATGCTCAAAACCTTTTTATGATCATTAAGAATCCTGAACAGGACGAAGAGCAGTCTTTTCCTTACTACATTCACGTTCTTTCACTCTAAAACACTTCAGTAAAGAGTAACTACTGAGGAACACAGTAATCAGAATAAAACTGCCTTCAAATATCAAACTGCTGAAATGGCAAGTGACTAGATATCTATGACAAAATTTGCCCTATATTATCTTATATTCTGGAAAAAAAAAATTACTAAAATTTTAGTAAAAGCTGTTTGAAGATGTTGAAGAAGCATATTCCATTTGTAATATAACACTTACTACTTATTACTTGTTAATGAGAGACTGTTGAGAGACAACTACCTTGTATTTGAAAGAAAAAGCACAAAAAACCAAGAGGTTCATACTCATAAGACAAAATCTGATGAAAGACCTATAGAAATGCCGCAAAACCAAGACTTTACACTTTCTCTCATAACCTGGCCTAGAGAATTTACTTTTGGCCACCAACAGCACCGACAATTTTGAGTTGCCATGTCACCGGAGGACAAGCAACAGAGGTCACTCACCCAAAATATATGCAAGGACCACTGGGTGACAACAGGCAGCCCCAGTGCCTGCCCATTTTGCATACCCTGCCTGCTTCCCTTGCCTCATATCCCACATCCTAAGCCGCAGGCTGGCAGGCACCTGGGAGAACTTTTCACAAAGGTGACAAAGGGCTTTAAATTCACCAATGTCAGGTGGATATCCTCAAAATTTGGATAATGTTTTTAAATAATAAAATTACTACATCCTTCCTGGCCTTTCCTACAACAGTAGCAATGCAAAAAAATGAGCAGCTCCTTCCCCAGGCCTCACCATCAAATTTGAAAAGGGCAACTGTCAAGGGAGGTAAAGGCACAAGTTTTGCCTACTCTGCTTCACCATCGATTTAATGAACACAAATGACCACTTCATGGTGTCACTTCTCAATCTCTACACATTCTTAAAACGCAATGATGCTCTGGAGCAAGGTCAGAGGAGGCCATGAAGATGAATGAAGGGATGGAACCCCTCTCTTACTAGGACAGGCTGAGAGAGTTTGGATTGTTCAGCATGGAGAAGAAAAATCGCCATGATGACCTTAGAGCACCTTCCAGTGCCTAAAGGGGCTTCAAGAGAGCTGGGGAGCGACTTTGAACAAGGGCCTGGAGTGATAGGACAAGGGGGAATAGCTTCAAACTGAAAGAGAGCAGGTTTATATTAGATATGAAGGAGAAATTCTTCCCTGTGAGGGTGGTTAGGCCCTGGCACAGGCTGCCCAGAGAAGCTGTGGATACCCGATCCCTGGAAGTGTCCAAGGTCAGCTTGGATGGGGATTGGAGCAACCTGGCATAGTAGAAGGTGTCCCTGCCTGGCAGGGGGGGGTTAGAATGAGATGATCTTTTATTCTCATCATGAAACTCTGCTCACATAGATAAGGGACAAGATGACTTTGAGTGTCCATGCATGATAAAAGGGTATTAAAAGGGGAAATACCAATGAAATCGCCTTCCATCCTTCAATCCATCAGTGAAATTTACTATTAGGAGCACTAATGAGTGATTATAAATTATTCTTCATACCTAGCTTGAAAAATGACAAAATCACATAATCTTCTGCAAAGTTAAACTTGTCTGCTACTGAAGTTGCTGATTTTTAACTGTCCTGTAACTTCTGAATTTACTCCCTTGCTCCTAAGAAGACAAAAAAAATTTAAATCACAGCTATAAACATGTAGAATTGTATCTTCCTTCAGTCACTAACACACGGGGTGAGTATGTAGCAAGAAATCTGCAATTAATTGTCTTGACTGAAGAACTTTTGTAAATAAAGTACGTTATTAGTTCTTACTTCAAAGGCTATAAACAGAAGTTGCCAAAAATAGTTTTCAAGGTGGCAAATTCTGTCAGCTCTCACACATTTTACTGAAATATATATAGTATTTTGTTAACTTCCTTTCAAAAACAAAATGTGGCAAAGTGTCACACTTTGTTACACAGTCAAAGAATCCGTTTCCAAACCACTCAGGAAATCAAAGAAAGTTGAATTTCATTTTACTTCAGGTCGTTTGGGTCAGAGAGCAAATAATAATAATTTAATAATGACAACAATTAAATGCATTGATTTGTTTCATGTTATCAAGTAACTTTCTTACTTGGCCTCTACAGGCCTTTCACTTTTCTATTTGCCTTCAGAGAAGCTGTAAAATCTCTCAAGAACGAGACTTCTCCTTGACAGAAGTACACACTAGAAATGACATCTATCAGTTCCTATGCAGCCTAATTTTTAAAAATTTTCTTTTTAAATTGAAGGTTTGGAAGAACAGTCATTTGCGCTTGAAAATTAGAACTTACTAGGAATTGGAAATATTTGTAGAAATTAATTTGAAAAATTGCACGTAAAAAACCTCAACTATTTGATGCTAAAAATGTTGCAGCTAAATCTAAATAAATATGAAGATTTGTTTGTCTGTGGTTTTACTTTTAAATAATAAACTGTACAGGCCTGTTAGTTATTTATCCCTGTGCTAAGCTTTGCTTCCCTTACCAGGAATGACCTGGTTAGCATAAATTCAGTTCTTGGTATACTTAAAATTTAACTAATTTTACATTTGTAGCATACACCAAATGTTCTAAGCCAAATGAAAAAAAAAGGAGAGCAAACTCACATATCCAAGTATATGCACTTTCGATCTACTCTAAAATCAGATTTCTATAAACAACAGTCTTGATGTAAAGCATTTCTATAAAATGGATGAGAGCAAAATTGGTGGGTTTTGCAGAGCATAGCAGAACTGGAAACTAAAAATATTATTTTAGGTGGTGAAAACAAAACTTTGCATATGTAAGTGAATTATGGTGGGTTTTCCTGTTGCCTGTAATTTAGCTTCAGTAATGAACAGCTTTTTGGGCCTTTCTGCGTCGTGCTTCTTTTTCCCTGGGGAAGAGGGGATTTCAGCATTTCTTAGAAGTCAGCTGAGAGGTTGAAAATTATCTGAAAAAGATAAATTACCTGAAAAACAACTACTGATAAAATAATTGACTCCTTTTCAGCACCGAGGCTATGGAAATGCTGGTGTAGAAAACCAAGCCAAACTTGTGTCTTAATTACAAACCCTAATCCTACATTTAACTGATTTTCACAAATTTCCAAAGTTCAAAGTACACTGCACAGAACTTTCAGTATTATTTCAACTAAACCAGCTTGTAAGTGAACTATTATGAATTCTGCAGTTTCTAAATGATGCTACTATTCTTATTTTTATATTGCCTGTCATTATAGAGAGGGTTTTTTTATAATTCACAAATCTTGGCAGCTGCCATCTCTCACTGAAAAGGTTATGTACTGAAAATAATTTCTTTTCCCTTCTTTAAAAGAATGAATAGGAAATAGTAATGATTGTATCTAATATTTCAATTGTGTTTTGTTAATAAGGAAATCACTTATTAAAGGTGAGCAATAGTATAAGTACTGTAAAATTAAATGAAACGTTTTTTCAACAAGCCCGTAAAAATAAGGAAAACAGAATAAATTGCAAGTAATATCCATTTCCCAAAACATCTTTCTTTTGCCAAACATATACCATGCAAGACCAACAAGATTTTTAGTGGCCTTTTTCACACTCCTATTTTCAGCAAAAGAGTTTTTGATGGATAATTGCTCACAGGAACAGAAGAGCTCATCAGACTCCTCTCAGTTGATCACTGGCAATAGAACTGCACACATTGCACTGCTGCCCATGAGAGGCACCAGCACCGACACAGGGCAATTCACTCTTCCCATGCAGTTGCATTTTATAAAATCCTTAATTCCAAACTCCTACTTAATAAACATCACAGGTTCACAAATCAAAGGAGAGGTTCTATACCATCTCCAATACTTGAGCACCCTCAGTGGAAAAGTTCACATACAAAATGCAGTAAAAAGGTTGACTGAAAATCAGATTCAATTTCCTTTTCTGATGAAGACACTATTTTAAAGAACACAGAGAGCCATTAAGGTTCTAAAAACCAATCAATAATCTATGTACTTTTTTGTAAACAGAAGAAATAAAAATAAATCATAATGGTGAGCAATGAAGTTTGGAAGTGGTATCATAGGTGTGATTTACTACAGAGGTGACATTTTGGTGTTCCTCAAAAACAGCGTCTACCCCCAGCTTCAAGAATTATCTTTTTTCAAATACCATTTCCAATTCTGTTTAGATCCATCATCTCTGTTCATTTTCATCTCAGTATATTTAAATTTAAATGTATTTTAAATGTATTTATATTTTTTCTTTGAAGTGACACTTGCTTCTCTAAGTAAACTGTTTCATCAAGAACCTGTGCCATCATCCAAAGCAAACCCATACTTAAGAGAGATGTGCTGACGTACTCTTGGTGGTGCAGTGGTTGCCTGAAAATGACGACTGTGTATCCCCAGCAGCGGGTGACCATTCCAAATTTCAAAGTGGCAACGCTTTTGTATTAAACTTTACCTGACCAGGAAAATCTTTACAAAGCTAAAACTGTTATTTGTGCCCAGCTTAGTGCTAATCTCCCTGTTCTTCCTCTGTTAATGTGTTTTAAAGCAACAGTTACTAAGGCTGCTGATTTCTGTGCAGTAAAGCAAGTTTTTCCCTGGACTATTTCAGAAGTCATTGCAAGACTTCCAAGGAGTCAAGTTTTGAAGGGCATTTTCATAAAATCTCACAGATACTAGAAGTATTAATTAAATAAATTCTAGTAAAGGCATAATCATAAAAACACAAAATATTGCTCAAGGTTACTTTTCCTGATCAAATGCCCATATGCATCAAAATACAAAATTTCCCAGCGTGTCCACAACCATCCTCATTGGTTCTGATTGCTGCAAGGGTGGCAACAAATGACTCTGTTGAAGCTGTCACACATCAGCCGTCTCAGATCCATTTCCGTATCTGGAGCAAATCACTGCTGTGAAAGCAGAACTCCTCCTGAGCAGGGAAAGCAGCACAAATTGGAACGGTGGCAGGGTAGGAAGCAAAGCCACGGTCTTAGGGGAGGGTCATAAAGAAAGTGCTGGTGAGCTGTTCCAGGCACACAACCACAGCCAGAGCAGCACAGGAGCCTCAGCTCTGAGAGCTGCCCTAAAAAGCCTGTGAGATTTAGAAGTTCAGAGATGTAGATTTGGAGCAATTTTTCATAATTGTTTATGGTAACTCTTGATTTTTGAGAGGTTCCTCTTGTAGATGCAGATCCGTAAAGATTGCTGCAGCCTGAAGGAATGAAAAATAATAGAGCATCAAAATTTTTAGAGGGAGAAAGGGAGAAAAGAAGGATAGAAATCTCTTGCTCACATGCCTGATCCCAGAGGGATAAACTCAGAACAGTTCTTCAAGGAGATCTTTATCTTCAGCCCATAATCTGCATCACTCATCATGTCTCATCACCCAGAAAAGGCCTGAAGAAGAACTTAAACACTCAAACGCTTCTCATTTGTGACCAGCTAAGTTTCTGTAATAAATCACCTCTCCATACAAATGCTGCTTCACCTAAATCAATCTCTGTAAGTACCCAATGATCACTCAAGTCACCGAATTTATTTCAAAGTTTTGGAAATGGGCCATGTGACTCATTAGTAAGGCTATAAGGGGACGCAAAAAACCCCTAAATTCAGTATAAAATCACCAACAATTCTTAAGACTCCTTCTACACTACTGCTATGTAACCATTCTTTTTTTATTTTTCACCCTCAATAACATTCTGGTTAAAACCACCACTGCTACAAAGCAGATTAAATCGATTCCCATCTTGTCAGCTCTAGTGCCCAGCAGTATCTGCTGCCATAGAGATCTTCTCAGAGATCCGGAGCAAGACCCAATATTTGCACCTTTCCAAGTGCTACCCTGTCTCCTTAGCATGATTAAAATATGTCAGTGATCTTAGCTGCCATTAGCAAGACAGTGTAGCTGCATAATCTCCACCTCCTAGCACACTCCACCAGAATGGAAAACCTTAGTTACAACCATCCTGCACGAAAGAGAATTTCAACATTCAACAATAAAAGTAAATAATTATGTCCCTTAATTACACTTTGATGTTTTCTGTAACTAATAAACCATGAGTGTCACACACCTTCTAATTTTTAAGTAGTGCTTTTCATATACATGCAAAGTTACTTTAGAGATACAGACAAACTGTGACAAGCACAGCTGAGATATTTACTCAAAATTACATCAATAATCACCAGCAATGCTGAAAATACTGTAGTGTCTTCTGTCACTACCTAATTATCGCGGCGTACCAATTACCGCTTGTGTAAGGCTGCGGCCTGATCACCATGGGAAGTTGGGTGCAGGGTCAGGAGCCTGCACAAGGCACTTAGGGACATTAGTGACAAAGTTGGCAGTGCTGGGTTAGAGGCTGGACTTGGAGATTTAAAGGTCTTTTCCAAGCTAAATGATTCTGTGATTTCTGCTCCTGTACTCCAGTACCAAACAACAAGCTGAGCTCAGGAGTGCTCACCAGTGAGATGTTTGCAGGAGGGAGAGCTGGGCAGGGAGGTTGGCTCATTTGCCTCTTAGAACTGAGGAAGACAGGACCATATCTCACCCAATCTAATCACAAATCAAACTACAATTTGGTTTCAAACGTTAAAACAAGGCTCTGATATAACTATAGAAACACTGCTGTGCTTTAAAAGTTTCTCTCATTTTTGCTGTTATCATACCAGGTACTCATTTAAGCCAAGAAGAATTGCTTGCTATGAAAAATGATCCTGCAACTCCCATTTATGACCAAGTATCTGGCTAAAAATTACAAGTAACTAAAAAGATGGGAATGGAAAAGGGATGTCTGTAGTTGCTATTTCTATGAAAAAAAAAATGGGCAATGTCTTTTTTTTCTTTTTTTTTTCCAAACCCTCAGGCATCAGACCACACAAAGACATTTTAACTGGTCAAAGCTCAGAAATTTAAAGAGGAAGTCCTCTGGACCAAAGAAAACAGCACTCCTTCCAGAAGAAACGATGGTGTGTCTAACTGAGGTCCTTAAAGCTGAGACCCTTTCTAAGATGCAAGATTAAAATGATTCTTAAATACCTTTCAGAATTTAGAGATAAGTTTATTGACTTCATAGAATACTTTGTATTTAATGAGTAGGGACCAACATAAGGCCCTTAAAAAACCCTAAAAAATTGTGATTAACTCACCTACAGATCAGCATTCATCAGATTGTGCCAAGAATAAACACATTTCTGAACCTACCCATTTGAATGGGACAAAAGTCATACCACAGATCACAGAACACGCAAACAAACAAGGTCCACTTTGAGATCACCATGACTTGTTAGATCCAAACTTAAGATGCTCTAGAAGAGAAACAATTAACTAGATGTCCTAGGACAAAAACCAGGATTTGGGATAAGGTTTGCTTCAATACTGAAAACCATGTGAATATAATATAATATGGAATAATCAACTTTCAGTCATGGCAACAATTCTTGTCTTTGCAAAGAGACAAGTAGGGGTCAGCTTTGTGCTTAAACTGAAGGCAGACCCAGACCAAAGCACATGAGCTGAGTTATAGGACCATAACACCTCATCGGCAAACACAGGGAGTCAAATTTTAACACCTAATCCAAGTAAAGGGTTGCTGTCAGGGTCATACATCTGGCAAACTGCTGAAGTTCTGCCTCATCTGTAACTATGGGATAGAATCCATTCGTCATAAGCATTACCTTGAACAATAACTGATATTCACACATTAATCTAAAATATACACATCCTATTAAGATACCAATTTTCTCTGACAGAAATCTAAATATGAGCTATGCAACTAATTGACAATTACAATTAGGAGTAGAGAATGTATTATGTAAACAGTACTTGAGTTTCTGCTGAGTTAGTGTAAATCTTTCTTTTGAAGTAGTGACATGATGAAATAATCAGATTTTCAGAGAGTATAGGAGAATCAAACCTTGTCAAGTAGAGCATAACACAACAGGAACGCCACATCAATAGAAAAGTTTGTTTTATTATATTTAAGTATATTCAATTTAATTTTTTTTTCTAAACTGAGGCCTACACCAATTTACTGAAAAATACAGTTAGAATTATTTTCTTAAAGTATCAATTAACAGCTATTCCTTTCAGACAGGAGGAGCATTGCCATTTTTAAAAGATGTTTTTAACTCAAGATCCAACTTGAGTTGTCAGTCCACAGAATTCAAGAATGTCTGGATTTTGGCATTCAAGTCTGAGTACAAATTAACATAATTCAAAGAGCAGCCAAAACACAGCTGTTCTGAAATTAAATCTCCTCAAAATCTATATTTTTATATTTGACCATCTGAAAGGTAATGAAAATTGCATTAACACAACTTTGTGAAAAGGCAGCAAAAACATTTTGTCAAAACCAGCTCTCAGGCTGGTACACCAAATATCTACTTCATACTAAACATGGTTTTCATTTTTATGGAAAACCATTTTTGACATTACCTACTATCAAGAAAGTTTTATGGAGCCTTTTTATTATTTAATTTCTATGAGTGAATAATTTATATTCTTTTTAAATTAAAACATTCCTTACATTTTATTTCAAATGTACTGTTACGACACCTTTCATTTAAAATTATTTACATCTCAGTAGCATGTATAGATGTATTCTCATGGATATACATGCATACATAGATTATCTTGTGATAGATAACACATATTTTAAAAAAACTGAAGGCTTTTTTAATTTTAATAATTTGAGGACAAGAATAAGGATTTAATGCACCTGAATCAGAAGGTTCATTAAAAAATCACATTCAACACAAAACTGTGAAGTTTAAGTCTAAAATACTACTTTTGGCACAAGAGCTCTTCGATAGGGAGAAGATGCAAAGAATACATGCACTGTCTGAAGGCCACATAGAAAGAAATACTATTTTATCAGTGTTTAGCGGTGATGTGGGTAAGAAAACTACGCTGGAAGCTAGACACTACCTAACCCTACTCACAGTTTATCCCTTTCTACTTAAAATACTTTTGAACACAGAATTGTTTCCTTCAAGAAAGTACTCAGGGAAACTTTTCAGAAAAGTAATTTCATCAAAGTGTTGTAACTCAGATAAGGGAGTACTGTATCTTCCCGTACTTCCTAAATAGAAAAAGTAAAAAAAATTAACAGATCCTTTCATCTTGTATGGACAGCAAATGTTCATCAAATACACAGTGTATTTCCTGGACCTGAGATGAAGTGCCATTCGTAGTCTGAATTTGAAACTAATACTAAATTGACCTGCACATTTCAAAACAAGGGCATATAATTTTTTTTTTTTAATTACAGTATTTTGTATTTTGTTACAGTATGGTAATTCACAACCTCAGAGAATAACTGTCATATGCTTTAATTTTACTCTTGGCTGAGTGTAATCATGCACATAACCATTTCAACACAATCGCTACTTGCTGTTTGTATAATTAAATATAATTATGCTGCAAAAACTACTATAGATAACATAATACTAGTGGATCCCAAAATACAACAAAAAGATCACATATTCAGATAAATTACTTAAGTAGAACTCACATCAAAATGCAAATATCCACTCCTGGGAGTGTCCAAGGCCAGGCTGGACGGGACTTGGAGCAGCCTGATCCAGTGGAAGGTGTCCCTGTCCATGGCAGGGGGCTGGACAAAATGATCTCTAAGGTGCTTTTCAACACAAACCATCCTATGATGGTCACCTGAAATCAAAGCAGGAAGGCTGGATCCAAAAGCCAACAACTCTACACTACTCAGGACTACAAACAAAATGTAAATAATGCATAAGGCTTCAAGATGAGGGCACAAAGTGCTCCCAAGCAGCCAGCACAGCACAATGACAGGAACAGAACTCAATGTCATCACTAAGACTGGAAGTGTAACTGTATTTCTTCTGTTCATTGGACAAAGATTTTGCAACATTCGAAATGGTTATATAGTTATAATTTGAGTTCTAGAAAGAGCTGAACTCAAAAAACCTGTTGTAAGTCAGAATTCCTTTGATTTTAAATTTATAGTAAGTAATTACACTTAACATCAATGAAAGGCTAGATCAAAAGCTCTAGGAACAACAACTGGCTGCAGCTAAAATCAAAAGTAGCAATGAATTAAATTAGTAAACCATGGTACACATTATCATTTAAGTTACCAAATTCATCAGCCTCCACAAAGGAGCTGCCACATTACAAGGGCACACATACAGAGGGTTAAATCATGGGACCATTTTGGATACTTTCCAGGTTTATAATCTAAACTAATTATGTAATTTAATTAATTACTCGGGTTGAGTAAAAGCAAAACTTCTGCTATTTCTGAAATGCTGCAATACAAAATTATTAAAAGGTGGGGGTGTTTTTTGTAAACTACGAAAAACAGGAATGACTAGTTGTTTTCAGAGCACTATATCCAAAGAGTAGTTTAGTATCATTTGTGGCAGGACCACATTCACCATTCAAGTGGCAAAGAAGTTACACATATCTATTTTAATCAAATTACTGAAAGTATTAAACATTGTTATAGTTGGATAAATAACACACTATACAGCATACATTTTAGGGAACAAACAGAACTGGCATGCCAATATTAACAAGAACTAAAACATTGATTTTTTTTGTCTTCTACAACCTTTTATTACCTCTACAGATAAGATTATAGTTAGTTATCTACCTTGTATAACATTTCTAAGGAATAGTTAACTGGATATACACAATATGATACAAGAACTGTTTCAAGTCACTCAAATATCCATAGGGGTAGCATAAAAATACAGGGATGAGGTCATCCCCGCAAGTAACTCTGTCCCAGAGTCTGATTATCCCACACAATGCAGCCAAAGGTGTGAAGTTAACACAATTCGGATTTCGCCACCCCCTCTGCAGCTCTCCTGTGCACAGAGACACAGTTACCAGTCTGTCTTCAGAAGGACTCCTACCATTCTAAAAATATTGTCCCACAGCTGTTTAAAATTTATTTTTTTAGACCATAGCACCACTGTTTGGTTGTTTCCAATTTCTGAAACCACAAATAGTAAAAGTGTACTCAGTCTACTGCAAACATAAATAGCAAATGCACGCTTCAGCACTTTTAAAAGGATATGGAAATTGGCAACAAAAATGCAGTTCATGTTGAAAATTTACGAGGGCCCTGCCATATTTCTTCAGAAATACAATCAGGTAAAAATTAGGAAGATCTCTACCAGCTGGGTGGCATTTTTGTGTTTTCTTTACTTATATTTTTTTTAACTGAAAGACTTTCATTATGCAATTTCTGGCACTTGATAAAATAGAGCATGGTACCTTTGCTCAAACCACAGCTTCTTTGGTTATGTTTAGCATTACACAAACATCTTTCACCTTAGATATCCTCTTGCATTAGTGTGTTTCATTTCAAATACTCTAAGGCACATTACCTTTAGACAAAATTATTTTAATGGCAATCAGCAAATGAGATGTACAAATTATTCTTTCCCTCCCCCTGTTTTCACAGGTCATTTCAAAATAATCCAACCCTTCACAATTCTACTTTTGCATATTTGAAGCTTTATGCACATACTCATATTAAAAGCTAAAGTAGTCCAATATCCTATTTTTACATGGATTTCTTTCAAGAAACACAGCACATAATGACAAAGTATCATCTAGGTAAAGGTAACAGTAGACATGTTAGCAAATGTGATTACACTTTCTTTAAATGAACATCAAAAGTCTGGAAACCTGAAGGAAATGTCAATATTTTTTTGCCTGAAGTACACTTCTTGAAAGAATTCTGGATCCCAAGGAATTTGATGGGAGTTTAAAGTCACTAGGGCTGAGATTCCAGCCCTGGCCTGTGTAAATTCAAGTGAGCTCACTAAGAAAAATATCTATTTCAAGCGGCATTAGCGAACTATTTTACCCTGACATAAATGCAACTAAAAGTAGAAACAGGTAATAATTCCTTTTGATCAAGTATCGTCCACAGCAATAGACTGTTTCTATCAGCGGCTTAACACTAGAAACCCGAACCTTTCCAATGCAACAGGCTTAAAAATATAAAATAATAACAATAACAATAACAATAATAATAATAATAATAATAATAATAATATCAGTAATCCATGAGTTCACACCAAAAAAAATTTTAAGTGTATATGTTTTACAAAAGGATACAGGATGGAGAGAAAAAACATTTTATCTTTTCTTTCCCTAGCATCCAAAAACATAAGCTAAAACTATATACAACTTGTTTTGGGATATATACAACTCAATTTGGGATGAATTTCTTTTGGTACAGAGGTAACATACTACAAGCTTTATTAACCACACAGTTTGCAGTTTGGAGGCAGTATGGGCATATATTTACTTTTATATATTTATATGTAAAACTTCTACCTATTTATATTTACTTATTATATATTTGTTTTTAAAACAGTTCCACGTAGCTCTGAATTTTTCCCTGACTGGACATTTTGCATATTTCCTAATAACCCTGAGTGAATCACAGACATATATGTACATATTTGCACAATTTTGTCATGTACATCATACAAAAAAACAAGCTGGAGATACAACAATCCCAGCCAGGTTAGGAGATAAAAATTTGTCCAACAGGCCATGACACACTGGATGAAAACTACATGTTAAATACTCTCTTAGATACATTTTTGCTGTTGACTTGGTAGTAATTCCTCTTTCCAATTTACTAGATATGAAATACTGCATGTTTCTGACAGTCAGTAGGATACTGTGATTAAAGTAGACCCGGGATAATTTTTTTCAGCCCCAAAAAACCTGGAAATGGGTAAAAGTGCTCTTGTACAGAATTTCCCACTGCTATGTGACATAAGTAAGAATTCCCAGGCTTGGAGCTGAAGGCACATGAGGGAACAACAGTGAAATTGGGATAATGAGCCTGTGAAGGCTCCTGGCTGCAGCCACGGGGACAGGTCACAACCCTTATTTTTGAGAAGGCACCACATCAATTTTGCGCTCTTGGTTTAAATCAATTTAAAATGAAATCACCAACTGGCACTTATCTCTGCTATTTAGCCTAACCTGAAGCTCTTCTATATCAAGAGGGCCTTACATGTTCTATTTTATTTTTTAATGTTGATCTATGGAGGCTAGCTTTTTTTTTTTTTAAAGCTATATAGTATTTTCAAACAAAAATTATGT
This sequence comes from Ifrita kowaldi, assembly GCA_013398055.1. NCBI lineage: Eukaryota > Metazoa > Chordata > Aves > Passeriformes > Cinclosomatidae > Ifrita > Ifrita kowaldi. The sequence continues at coordinate 418,395 of VZRS01002382.1, forward strand.
ACTGCATAAATAAAAAATAAATTACAGAACCTTTTCTTAATTAACTAAGAATAAGCTGATGTGCACATCACACTGCATTTCTATAGAATTATCTGTAGTATTAGCAATTTCTTTGCTTCGGGGGAGCAGCAGGGACACTTGGCAATTGCTTTGCTTCAGAAACATCGTGTTACACAGGTATTTTTCACTGGATATTATGCTTTGTGATGGAAAACTTTCCCAACTGCTCATTAGAAGAAAAATATTAGTTTAAAATTTAAACTGTTTGCAAAGTATAATTTTAACTAGGAAAATTCCTGCTGTAAATATAGAACTGGAATACTGTGATGTGGTTAAACTGCACCTGCCACCCAAAAGCGTTTTGCAATATTATGCACAGACTTTAAAGGAAAAAAATTATTTGAGAGATGCAAATAACGGCAAGAGTACTAATAAATGTTTGATTGCATTTATATAAAACAATAATTTCATTTCTTTTTAAAGAAGTACTCCATCCAGCTTACTAATATCTACCTGTTCTGAATTTAAGTGCTTTTTGCACTTACATTAAGAATAATATTTAAATAAATGGTTTTCTTGAAGGTCATCTTCAGGGCTAAGGCACATGAAAAATAAGCTTAACACAGAATCAATGGTTTACTCATCTGTTAATATGAGTTTAAAGGAGGAATTGCACTTGTAAACCACAACCTTGTACGTTATAAAAAAATATTTGAGATAGTAAAAGATACGACCTAAGCCCACTGAACCCAGAGAAAGAGATGTTTGATGTTTCTAACCATAATGTACTGAACAAGAAAATGTTTTAGCCTACAAGCTGTATTTAAATAAATTATACACTCCATCTGCAGTGTGCAAAAATTCATACAACTCACACAAAACAATATTAGCATGTATGCAGCAAGTACCAAATCTTTATCTGAACTACAAAAATATTATTTAGAAGAAATAACACAGCAGAAGAGTAAAGAAGTGGGATGCCACTGGAAGTATCACAAAATGAAGGAAATGTTCCAAGTCTGCCTTATTTCTTAGTGGAAAGTCGGGGAGAAAATACGGTGTAGAACCAGTGCAGCTATTGGCTTTTGCAGTTGATTTTCTAAGGGGTTTTCTTAATGAAAAACATATTTTTTTTTTAAACTTAAGTCTTGTTTGACTTTTTTTCTTTTAAAGAAAATTCTTTTAAATATTTAATACAATTACTTCCTTCAAATAACCCTAAACAATAAAAAAAAAAAAAGTCAAGAGAAATCTTAGTTTGCATAGCAATCGTCAGACATTTGGCTTCTAGAAATATGCCTGCTTAGAGCCAGGAATTGGTCCTTTCTCCGGATGCAGTATCTGTCAGCAATATTTACAGTTTAAGAAAGTAAGCTGTATAGTTTTCCTTGAACACTGTTCAAAATTCCCTGAGCAGATTTTTGGGATGCAGGAGGACAGTTCTGCAGCTAAATGTGAAAAGGCTGAATAAATGAAATTTATACATTGCATTGAAGAGCTCTTTGGTGCTGAACATCACCGCAACTTCTCCATAATAAATTATTTCCTTAATTTGATGCACTCAAACGCGCATTCCCGGTATTAGTGATGTATGACAGGAAACAGCATTGCCACTAACAACAGGCAGCAGGCATGTATTTCCTAATTTTAACAAGATGCTATCCTAAAAATGAAAAAGCTCTTCTTCACTAGCAAACGCAGATGCGGAACAATTTGGGCTCCAGTCCTTCAAAGCCACCACAGGTCTGTACCAGCAAACAAGGAGAAGCCCGTTAGAAGTTACTGGCACAGCTCCAAGGGTTGAAGTTCAGCTCATTCTTAGGGAAAACCCCTCCTAATTCATCAGATTTTGCTCAATTTGAGCCATACGAGCTTGCCCACCCTCTCAAAAAGGAACTACTTTCGCAGGTAACATTTGGTCCATGCCAGGGCTCAGGGTCCAAACCTCGTGGAACACGGTCTGTCTTCCCATCTGCATGAAGCCACCGCGACCATGACTGGGCTCTTTGAGCACTACCACAAAACAAACAAATAAAATGGCACACGAAAACTGCATTAAACAACATTTAGAGTCACGAAAGCCTGCATTCATAACTTTGGAAATGTCAATCTGAAGATGGGCTGCTTGTCTTAAGATGACATGTATTTTTTCCTCTTTCAATGCTCTCTGTCCCAGCTGGCCAACAAGGCCCTGGTGCCATGCCATTGTCTTCTCATCTCAGTTTCACCCCCCTCATCCAGCAAAGCGTGGTCCTTGCCCCACCAACCCATGCCTCACTGCTTCCATGCACTCTCCAGCTTTCAAATAACCACTTACACCAAAAAAATTGTAAGAATCCAGGGTTAAGCCAAAATCCTGGGTTATTCTCTCATGTCATGGAGGGAAATATGTTCTGCTGCAAACAATTTCTTTTGGTCCAGCAACTTAATATACGGTCTTTGCTTTAGCACAGTCCCATTCCTCATACAGCAGATGTCCTACCTCACTTTCTTTTAATATTGTCTTTGTTTTAATCAAGGTAACCATTTTACTCTACCTCCCTGGTCCTGGGGCACTAAGAGGTGTCACTTACAGATTCTCTGAGATGCCAGAAAAATCTCTGACATTCCAAGAGCCCCGAGCTCAAGAGTGTTCCGTAGAGATCCAACACTGAGCATTCCACAGCCCAGCTGTGAATGCAAGCAGCTGTTATTCAGGACATCTCTTCATATGGGAAATACCAATTAAAATGGTTGGAGTGTGGCAGAGCTACTGAACCAGAGGAACCACAGCAGGTCAAGGAACCTTAATTCAGGCAACAGCGCTGATCCAAGTCTTCCTGACACAATGGCTGTGTTATTTAGATCAACAAATGGATGTATTCCTGCTGGTTTAGATCATTTAAGAAACACAACAAATTTCCTAGGTGAGGTTGAAGCACGTATTTTATAGGTCAGTAAGAAGATGTGGGAGTATCCAATGTGAATGACAAGGAGTATTTCACAGGATGAAGCAAAACTAATGTTTGACTGATTTTTTTGGGTTTTTAATCATAGGTATCTTTTTGCCACACAGGAAGGAGTGCCATGGAGACATGGAACAAATGCAGTAGCAGAAACACTCTGAAATAAGTATTTTGTTAAAATGTCAGTATGGTCAGCGAACTGGTTTTGTTGCTTCCTTGTGGCTGGTAGAAATTGCAGGGCATATTTAATGCCTAATGCAATGTGAAGGTATAGATCAGTTCTAATCAAGTAGAAGTTAGTATTTAAAAATAAAAGAGAAGAGTGATAAAGACATGCAATCACTTAACTATAATATTTCTGTCTGGTTTTATGAAACACTTAGAGAAATGCCTAGATAAGATATGACAATATTTTATATTATTTAAAAGTCACAGCTTTAATGTAGTACATGTTAAGTAAATTCTACTTTGATTAAATACTAGGAACGATGTCACTTATTATTAAAATCTATACTCAACTAATCCCTCATATATTTACTCATTTCTTACTTCTCTGTTAGGCTAGAGTTGTACTTTCAATAATGAAGTACGTAACACATCTCCCATTTTCCTTTCCTTATTTGTCTTCTCAAATACCATTAAAAAAACCCAAAACCCACTTTCTCCTATTAGGCATATAAAGCTTATATAACTCAGAACTTCTGCAAAACTGAGTTTTTGAACTCATGCTTTCAAAGATCTGTTAAGAAATATGTTGCTCTAAGACCAAAGTCTTATTTATATGAGTTTGTGGCTTAACTGACAAGTATTTTTCTGTGACAAGTAAGGGCAGACAGTTTGTGTCTTAAACACCATAATCCAGTTTTCAAACCCTGTAGACGTCTGGAAGGGAATCAGTCAGTAAAGTAAATTATATTATATCCCACTGACAGTCCAGATACAATCCATGAGATTCATTACTTCTACCTAAGACAAAAAAAAAAAAAAAAAATAGGAAAGGTGTAGGAGGGTCAAAAATATTTGCAGCTCACAAGATTGCTTAATCAAAGCAAACAGACTTCTATTTTTAAAAATACAAACAGCAGCTAGTTCTTGGTTTAAATGCAAAGGTGGGATGTAAGCAATAACTTGCTGCATTTTATGTGAGGCCATGGGCTAACTGTTTCTGTTTTACAAGCTGCCAGCAGTTAGACCTCTTTAATTTGCTGGGAGACAGGGAAAAAGCACCTCGAAAATTATATTTTTTCACTAGGATGAATATTTTCTCTCTGCATTTCTTTTACATGAGCTTGTGTAGGATTTATTCACAACAGATTTTCCAATTCTTAGATAGTGGTCTCTCACCCATGACAGCCTCCATTGATGCAGTAGCCAAGATGTACCGATAATTGCAGTCAAAGCTGCAATTTAGCCTTTTTAATTCAAAAGGAACATCTGAGAAGGAACATTTCTGCATGAATTAAAATCTGAAGATAAATAGTACTTTCTCTTCTTTCAGGATTCTCTTCAGCTAACAACCCAAACTGGACATATACAAACTGGATTTCACCTTTCCCTTACGTGGTTCCATATGAATAAAGACAAATTCACTTCTTTTGATTTTTTTTTAATAGGAATTATGAACACGGTTTGATTTCATTAGTTTATTCATAATGTATATTTTTTAACTAAAACTAAGCTAAACTTTGTGAATACAGAATATTACTTATCCTCTACAAGATGCAGTCCGTCCCTTCTCTCAGTTCCAAATGAGAAAGCAACAAAATGCCACTTTAAATTATAATACTTGACTGAATTTCCACATTAAAGTCAGAGCATATCCTACAGAACAAGAAACTGGAAATGAGGGACTAAATACGTAGCATTAATTTTGTGACTTAACTATACTCTGACTCCAGTCTATCAGTAATATATTGGAAATTACTCGTGTTGTTGCATTTTACAAAACTACTCATAGTTCAGAAGTTTTACAAACAGATGATTTTTCACTGAGCTCTACCTTTTCCCCTGAAAAAGCCCCTGCAGCCATCATTTAAATTTGGTAGTTTTCATATATGTGCAGCAATGGGAAAATGTTTCTTTGTTTTGACTGAAAGTGGAAAGTGAGGACCTGGGTATGTCTTTGGAGCTCATAACTCCTTCCAAAACGCTGTGAGCATCGCAGTACTTTCAGCAGTTAAACTGAAATTTATTTCCATAACACACAAAAATGTTCCATTTTTGTGAAAGCAGGAGAAACCTCTTTATAAACCTGGTAGCTACAACTGTAAAAATATTTTAAGTTGATGCAGAAGAGAACATGTTTTTATTCCGTAGGCTTGTATTATGGAAAGCTTAAATACAGATTATCTCATTCAGTAACTCCCCACTTTACAGTAGTAGCAATTCATTCTAATTGCTTGGGTAGCACACTCAGGAAAAAGAGTATTTTTCCTTTTCACTGAATAACGTTTCATGTTCGGTTAAATGCAGGAAGTTACACCACTGTTGGAATGTGATTGTCTGCAACGGCAGAGTTACTTCGTATTCATAGGTTTGTGTTTAGCTAAGTATTAAAATGTTGGCCACTCAGCAGTACTTCTCAAAATTTCTCTAACTCCTAACTAGCTAAACTAAAAAGGCATCTATCCGCCTCGATCCAAATTGTTTTCAACCGTGCATAATCATTTTTCACAGAAATTTTTAGCCTCCTGTATGGAGCGGATTATAGCAAATGTAATTCACACATGCTGTTTCTTATTCAGAGGAAAACACAGACTAAGGATGTGGAGAATTTCTAGCCAAATCTTCATTCAGATCCAAGATCCACGGACGCCACTGTAATTGAGAGACATTCACAACCAGATAGCCGTAGACTTCATTTTTGTTTAAAATAATACCTCTTCTACACAAGCTCCAACTAAAACATTAATGTTATTTAGCTTCTAGCAAGCTGCCTTGAGCTGAACTTACAACAGATTACAGGTTCTTGGTTTAATTCTGTTCAGAAAAGGACACTGCTCGCAATCATATACTTATATTCACATCTAGATCATGTAAATGTGCTGCTGCTTTTCAGACTACTTTAAAATTACGTGTAACTAGTAACATTCTTCTTTCGGAATTTGACTTGCCTGGCAGTTCACAATGGAAAACGAACTATTCCTCTCATACCTCAGCGTGCACAATTTACTCTGAAAGTTGTTTGAGCTCACCGTGCCCAGACTAAAAATGCCTACTCATAGCACCCAGCCTCTCAGAAACCCCAGAGGAGGAATCACCTGCCCAAAAAGCAGCTTTATTGCCTTCCGATTTCAAAGAAGTCCTGGTTCCGCTGTTCTGACATTCTGCTTTGTATCAAAAATTCTTATTCCAAAAGCCATTTTTAAAATTTTATAATAAGAAGGAAAATAATGTTTGAATTACATCATATTAAAGCATGCAAAGTATAATAGCCAACACCAAGAAATACTAAAAGATGCAGACCTGCGTAGTGATTTTTACTAGGGCTCCTTATAGATACTAGATGCTTATTTTAATTCTTAAAATATTATTAATTTCATATTATTAACACCTCTAGCCTACCAAAAAAAAAAGAAAACAAACCAAACCAAAAAAAACAAAAACAACCCAAAAACTGATTAAAGCACAAGAATAAAATTATTTCCAAGGTGACCTTATTTTCAGATTAACTCTAAAATAACAGAGCTGCTTCCTCAGCTATTCCATACACACTCCTGGGCTGCTTCTCGGCTGCACTGAAGGACACTCCCCCAGACAACTGCAGCTGCTTGAAGTCACTTCAGCCCTTTGATTTCTGATTCGAAAAATTTACACGACTATTTACTAAGTTCAGTAATGTTACAACTTTAACAAACTGTTGTTACTATATTGACATCGGAAAATGCCTCTAAAGAGAATCTCATTTTAAAATTATTTCATCTGTTCATCCTATCTCTGATATTGCACCCATAGAATCTTTATAAAATTTCATTTGCTAAATTTGTTTCTAATTTCAATTAGCCATGCCACTTTCTGTATAACTTTTAAGCAACAAAACACATGTTAAGTTGCTGTTTAGATGCCAGAACAAGGGAGTATGTATTAAGTAGTGACTTCTGTCCACTTGCATTTGGAATAACAGAAGGATCCTGCCTCTCAGAATCCACAACAAAACCAGCCTAATACCCAAACCGTGCTTTCAGACATTCAGCTTCATTTATTTTCAATAAAATAGTCTTTAGAGTAACTATACTCATTTCAGAAACAGAATCAACAGCTTTTGACACACAGTATCCATGCAATAGCATTTAATACTTGGAATTCTGTAAGAATAACCTAAGATGGCATCAATTTCCATGAGGAGAAAGGGTGAGTACGGGTGAATGATGGAAGGATCAGTGAGTCTACATCTCTTCCTCATGACAACATTTGTAGAAAATGAAAAATAGGCTGCTTAAGCACTAATTTTCCACAAAAATATTTTCCTGCTGTAATAAAAATAATATAAAATTTCTTTTCCAAATTTTAGCATTATGTCTAAGGTAGCAGTAGTTCATACTACACTATAATCTTGGCAAATGTTCCAGCACATGTTTGAATTTGATTTATTAAAAATTATTTCATGGGTACTTTGCTGAGATAAATTAAATGAAGTCAAATCACTGAAAATTCCACATTGCTTAAACACTGAAATTCCAAGGAGTTACTCCAAGAAGGAGCCTTTTTTCTTCCAATAATTTTAAGCTTCCAATAATCCCCTACAATTTAGTAAACTATGATATTTAATTATTATATAAATTCACAGTTAAATAACTGAAAGAAAAGCTACATCTTAATGCTGATTGACTATTTTGTAATAGTCACTAAACATTTTTCTCTTCCACGAGCTACAAAAATAAAATTGCAACTATTATATTTTTTAATTTGGATCTAATTGGACTCTATTCATAATCCATCTTTAAACTATGTTTTTATTATGAAACAAAAATAACTAGTTATGTTACGAAGCCTCATTTAAATGCTTTTTATCAACAAATACATGAAATCAAGAAGTAGCATTTCTGAGCTAAACATTATTATTTAAATAAATAGCAAAGGAAAAAATAGTACTTGAAAGCAAAGAATAAAACAGTACTTGAAAATCAGTTTCTTCTTTTGCACCTCTTAAGAGAGTTAAGCTGTAAAAATACCTACAGATATAATAGAATAGCTAAAAATGTATTTAAAGTTATTTTCCACTGTGATCAGCAACTTTAAAAGTGAAAATAAATTACATTATCACGTGACAGGCCAGCATGAGACATGTAGCTTTACTATTGATTTGAAATGGCCATTTTCAAGGAACAGTTGAAATAACAGGGGCGAAACGTTCAATGTTTAAAGTAAGTACTGCTAGAAATGGCAAAAAAAGTGTCAATGGAAATTCAGTCACCACACAGTCTCTTCATTTTCCAACATCAATATACTGAAGAGAAGGTCTCAACTTCAATACTCGCATTCAAAAATTATGTTAACAACCCAGAAACCTATGCATTTTAAATTTCTATATTTGTTAAATTTGTTTTACTTTCTCGGCAGTACATTGCCCAGGCAGGAAAATAGAACTGGTAACCTCTCAGTACTTTAATTTATGATGCCACAATTCAAATCACAGTAAGATTTCACATAGTCAGCACTGAAGAAAGATCTGCAGACACTAAATGAAACATGTTTTTCGAAAAGGAAAAAAGAGATACCACGCACAAGGTAAACTTTTAAAATTAAATGAAAAATACATGCTGTTATAAATCAGACTAAAAGCATTAATTACAGTATGTTTGACTATGAAATACACTACCCAATGATTTTTAAATTGTAGCATCTCAAAAGAAATTTGAGTTAACAACAACAGAGCAGCTTTTAGACGGAGCCAGTACTCTATATAGAATTAAACCACAAAAAAACTTTATTCTTCACAGCAGCCTCTTGTCCCCCAGTGTCACACCAGCTCATTAAATTTATTCTATCTTTGCCTCTAATAATTTTGTTTTCTCTGATGATTCCACACCAGTAAGATAATACTATTCCCAACCCATGCCACCACAGATGTGCAGAACATTCTGGCGGGGGGCTACAAACTGGTTCCAAACCACCTCCTACCAAACCTAAGTATATTTATTTTCAAACCACAGCTGAATAGAAAAGAGCTCTATGAATAGGTACCACAACTCCAAAATTCCATAATTTCTCCACAAACACGCATGCCGTGAAGGGTCAGGTTCTCATTTTGGTACCAAGGACTTTTGTCCCTGGTGGCAGCTTGGTCCAGCTCAATAGGATCAAGGAACAGAGCAATCACTAACAGCCTCTTGAGCCCCATCTCCATTCTGTGGATGCATTGCAAATCCCTGAGATGCAAGACCCATCCAGCTGGCTGCAGTTCAGGCTGCAATGCCTCCCAGAATTCCATGAGGGCACTCTGAAATAAATGGCATTATTAACAAAATAGTCTGTTCTACATTTAACTTTTATCTGGAATACAGGGGCAGAATTCAAGTGTATCTTCCTAAACCTGTTTGTAGGTAGGAGACAGACTGGAGACAGATATCCACTTCCCAGAACAGGCATTTTGGAGCACATGTTAAGGAAGTGAAGCCAAGTATGCTACAAACCATCAAACCAAATACAACTACAGCACAATTTGAGTTGGAAGGGACCTCTGATCATCATTCAGCCTAAATTTTTTTAAGGGGGATGATAAACTATGTAATTTATATAAAAGACCAGGTAGTCTTCAAAAGCTTATAGGACCTTTTGCTGTCTGAGCCTTAGGTGGATTTCACGGTCCAAATCTCAGTTCAGGCTGATTAAATGCTATCTAATACTGAGCTTAATTTTTCATTAACGAAATCCATAAATTCAGATACATTGACATTTCCTTTTTTCTGCCTTAAGCATTCTCTATGAAGGCCATTAATGGAAACCTTCTTACTTGCACACTCGGGTGTCTTGCCATTACAAATAAACATCAACTATAAAGCCAGCTGCAATTTGAAATGCTCTACCTTCATTTCTAATAGAGCATAGCAACAACTTGTGTATTCCAAAATCCATCTGTCTTTATCCCTACTAGCAAACCATATGCAGTTCATTTTCCACCTAAACTCTTTCTATTTTTCTGGCTGGCTCTCTTCATTCAGGTTTTACAAGTGCTGATGCAACCATTGTACACACTTCTATCACTTCAAAGCATACACAGGTATTGCAACTTTTCAGCAAAAGATTTCCCAACGATTTACACTCACCTTCACATCCGAATTTTCTACAATTGACTCTCACATTGTAACTATTCTCCGACAAAAACTTGCTACTTATTTCCTTCTGCTCAACACCTTCCTTCTGTTCTATTCTTTCTCCAGTACTTCATTTCTTATCACTTCCTTCCATAGTCCATTCTCACCTCACAATTTCAATGAGAACTCCTACACAATACCCTTAGGTACAAACTGTCTGTTCGTGAAAATAATTTTAAAAAATTTATTTTGGAAGGCCAAGTACAGATGATTCAGCAAGACTGAGAAATTGCAAACTCCTACCCATGGAGTGTTACACTTCCTGTGAATGGCAAACAGATAACTCGTCTTTGGTTTTATCACCTGTTTTGGACAATTTTTACCAGTTAACTATTTAAAATGACTACATGAGTAGCAGCAACAAATAACCAAAGCTGTAAGACAGAATGCTCTATGAAAATCATTACAGTATCTAGACTTTTTATTTTGTTTTCTTTTCAAACTTTATTCTGGGGCTCAAAACTAGTAGAAAAGCATGATCCTCACCTTACCGAAGAGGTTTATATGTAAAAATATCTCAACATTTGCTAAACTGAAAGCCCTACATCACATATCATAAAGAAGATGCTACCACAAATCTGAGAGTGTTTAGAAAAAACAGTATATCTGTCCTCCAGTGAAAACCGGGTCATTCAAATACCAAGGTACCCCAGACCATCCACATCCATCCTAGCAGGGAACAGAGTACGCAGGCAAGCCCAGGTCTTTTCAGCCTGGTTTTCAGACTACAGACATACAAGGAGGAAAAAAAAGTATTTTAAATACCAATCTGATCTACTGCTGTCCTAAACAGCGGTGCAACATTTTTATGAACCCTGCTAATCACTTGGAAAATATGGGTGATAAGAAGATGTTGCAAAAAGATGAATGGAAATCATATTGCCAACCATACAACTTAACATAATTTTTCTGTACTTTAACAAATTTAAGCATGACAAGAACACACTGCAAGAAACTTTATAAACCTAAAAACTAAGCCTCTGTAAACCAGAAAAATGTCAATATACTGAGATCATTTAATAACAGGAAGAGATTTCAATCACTAATGCTAAGTATAAACGAGCAGCACGGCTCAGGGTGACAGTATCTGGCCACTCAACAATCACCCAAGTACAGGGGAGTTTAGAAGTATGTAAAGTATTTCCTACAACAACCTAAAAACTTTCTGACCACACACAGGCTGTGTGGCAAAAAAATAAAAATATTAAGAAAAATAGTCTTAACAATTTAAGCAAATGGAAGTTCATAAATGTGTTTTATTAAAAAGTCCTAATTGATAACATCCAAGAGCCTGACATATGAGTAGAAAAAGCCATCCATGAAAGTGACATTAACATGAGGGTGACATAAACCATTTCTCACCTTTTATTGAAATCTTCACTGAAGGTACTGGAATGTTATCATGAAATTTAATTACAAGTGAAATTAAAATCTGTAGCTATTATATGCATTCTAATTATATGTCAGGCAGATCAACCTCAAAGTGCATAGAATAATTCTACATAGGTAGATGTACCATATGTAGAATACACAAAGTTGAAAAGCTGTTACATGAGAGACCTAAAACAGCATCTCCCAGTATTGATTTTTATTAGAGTCAGAACATAAGGACTTAAAGGAATCATAAAATCAGAATGGTTGGGGTTGGAAAGGAGCTTTCAATCATGGAATCATAGAATGGTTTGGAATAGAAGGGATCTTAAAGGTCATCACTTTCTAGTCCCACTGCCACAGGACACCTTTTACTAGACCAGGTTGCTCCAAGCCTAAACACGTACAGGGATGGGATGTCCAGAAATTCTCTGAACAACCTGTGCCAGGGCCTCACCACTCTCACCATGTAAATCTTCCTCCTTATATCCAGTCTAAATCAACTGTTTTTTAGTTTAAAACCACTACCCCTTGCGCTATCACAAGAGGCCCTACTGAAGTCTGTTCTCATCTTTCTTATTAGCCCCTTTAAACACTGAAAGGCCACAAAGTATGGTTTCTCTGGAGCCTTCTCTTCTCCGGGCTGAACACCCCTGTCTTGAAAGCAGAGGTGCTCCAGCCCTCTGAGCATCTTGGTAGCCTCCTCTGGACTTCCTCCAACAAGTCCATGTCTGTCTATGCTCAGGAGCCCAGAGCTGCACACAGCACTCCAGGTGGAGGGGAGGGGCAGAATCTCCTCCCTCGCCCTCCTGCCCACGGTGCTTTTGGAGCAGCCCAGGATACACCCGGTCTTCTGGGCTGAGGGGCTACAACAGCAAGCTCAAACAAGCACAAAGGCAAACAGAGGCTTAGGATAAACCATAGCAGGAAACACCCATAAAAGACAACAGACAGGTAGATGAGAATAGTTGTAAAAGAAGCAGATTTGTTAAAATCAAGATGCAATCACATCTTGTTACCTGTCTAATTACTTTCAGCAGCAGCCTGTAGGTATTACAGCTAGGACAATAAAAGAAATTTAAATTCCCTAAGAACTATGCTTAGAAATATTCATGCTCCTCACCTTTTTGCAGCTTTCTAGCGCTTCAAAAGCCATCCTTTCTTTTGGGCAGCACATCTTGGAACATTTCTGCCTCACAAAATACTTCTGTTCCTCCATCTACATTTCTTTCATTATGCAGAAATAAGGTTCTTGGAGAACCACAATTTCACTGACTGTTGTAATCACACTTCATTTTCATAGGATGCCAAGCACTTAATGGTCAATACTGTACAGCAATCTTTATTTCTCCAATGTCAAAATCTACATATTACATTAAATACAAACCTCTATGTGACAGGAGCAAACAAGTAAAATTGAAGGGTAGCATGAAGATACTAGAGATTAAATTATCTTATACACACTATGATTAAACAAGAAGTCTTTAGCAAGCTCTAGTTCTAACATACAATATGCATGCCTGTTACAATATATAATCATATTCTTCAGCTATTTTTAATTCATAAATTAAGTACTCAAATTTTGTTATAGATTTACATAGTGCTATGAAACAAAATACATCCATATTACATATATTGGATACTAATTGTTTCCAAAATATGGTACTGGTAAGTGTACTACAAAATACACCAAAGTTGGAGTTTACTAATACTTTAACTGCACGTAGGCAGACAGCTTCTTTTTCTCTGTTTAGACTTGCAATTTGAAAGTTAGGACTATATTTATTTTCTTCTCCAGCTGTATACATTTCCTATAACAATATTATACTAACTATATGCAAATGGATATTTTTATTTATATTTTAAGCCCATAAAAATATGTTTCTAGTTTAGAATTGGTTTTCTAATACACAGAAATGCCTTATATTACCTGCAGTACACATTAAAATACACCAAAAATACAGTTCTACTACTATAGCTCATGTATGGTTTTCTGGATTGGCCAAGCCCCTAAGAAAGTGCGTAAAGAGACTCTGTTTTTGTCAGCATTGTCTCTATGCCTGTAAGTGTCAAAAAAAAATTAAGCTACAATGAAAAAAAAATCTCTATTTTCCTTAAGAGGACAATGACCTCAATAAATCCACTGGAAGTGCAGGTGTCACAAAAGATCTCCACATTTAAAAATACTATGAATATTCAGCTTGCAGCCATGAAACTGCATTAATGCATTGAAAATGGGGAGCATTTCCTTTCTGATGTTTTACAGAAGCAAACTTGCCATAATTGATTTTTCGCTTGTCATTTTCTCAAGTCTGCCAATGATGATTCATTTAATTGGTTACAAAAAATCCAACAGAACAAGACTATTAACAACTGATTTTCACTCCAAGCAGGTATTTATACTCATCCTCACTTTGTGGTAAACTTGTTGAAATAAAAACTATTATTTCAGATCACTGAAGTGTTTGCTTAATTAAATACTTAATCAAAACAACCTGCAGTCTCTAGAAATTCCAAGTCCTATATAATACTCTCCCCTCTCCATTTCTGCCATGGAGGGAGCTGTACATTCAAAACCAAATATTAACACACAATTCATGAGCAAGATTCATTTCACATTTTAAGGAGGAAGAATTTTAGGAAAGAAAAATCTCTTACTCTAGGATATCATCTCTGTCTTAAAATTCACCACACACAAAATTCGATCAAAGAGCTCTTTCCCTCAGCTATTGACCAACATGCTCCTGCATTCAGAATCTTAAGGGGAAAAACTAACAACCTGTGGTGTACTATTATCCACTTAAACTCCCGCCTAGAAACAGGCAACAGTACTATAAAAATAAAAGTAGCACTCTTGATTATCTCAGACTACCAGAATGAACAGAAAGCTTGAAAGTGCTTACAGGGTGGTTTCCAAATATCCTGATGGAGACTATTTACAGGTTAGTTAAGACTTTATTGAATGCCAAATTTTAAGGAATAGGAAAATGTAAATAACTGAAATGTAGCAATAGTTTTCCAGATAATGATCCAAGAATGGAAATTTTGAATAAGCCTTTAAATACCAACATGTTGATATGTATAAAATATAATGGTCTTTAACAGCCAGTACAAAAAGAATGGAAAAATGTAATCAAGCTATGCTAAATAAAGCCTCCGAAGTAAGCAAAACAAATTTACACAGCCTTCAAAGGGAAACATTGCAAGAAAGGATCTTTTATTCAGATTTTTTTCAAATAAACTATGTCTGGTTAGAAAATTCAATCAAGCTTAAAGTTTTGTAGCAACTCCTCCACAGAATTACTGCACGATATAAACATTTCTAGAGAGTGCGTGATAAGAAGTGATGATCACAAACAGGAATTTTCATTCAAATATTGAGAACACTGACCATTTACAACCAAACAACAAATCCCCAGAGGGTTCTATCGTGTATGGAAGGACTGAAGGCCCCTAGTTTACATAAATATCAATTCTGCATCTTCATTTGTGGTTTTCACCTGATAAAACAGAGCATCTTAAGCAGTGACACAGTAAACATATAGCAACCATTATTTCTTTTATGTTTTTCCCCATCAGAAAGAATCAGGGTTATAAATTCCAGTTAGCAGAGAATTTGGGACAGGGTTTGCCAAACCAGTCTGTCTTTGCAGTGGAAGAACTCTGCTGCTTTAGACAAATGTGCATGGCCATGGATGGTGATTCCTGTCAATGGACGCTGAGCAGAGAAAAATAACCAAGCACTACCAAAACTGGAACAGGAACTTGGAAAACCACTACCACCAACACTGGGACTGAAAGAGTAAAATAGTCAGTGGCACATCTATCTGCACAAGTATTTAAGTATTAAATACAAGGTATTAAATACTACCAGAATGAAAGGTAGTTTTCTGAAGTTGGAAAGTGGGAGAGATGACAAGTCACATACAAGAAGGGCAGCATTGTTTCTTAAAAAAAAAATTCCCATTCCCATCGCTATTCTTGGTAGCTGTTTCTGGCAAAAGTTCAGTCTGGAGAACTAGAATAAATCCTCACTGTTTGCATGCTATGAGATAATAAGAACAAGTGCATTTCACTGTTTGGCACAACACTTTAATTTAACGTGCCAGATTTGGCAGGACTACATGAAACATGATGCCAGTAACTGACTGCTTGAAGATAATTCACAAAATTCTTGGAGAGAGGAAAGCCACATATCGAGCTTATCAACAGTGCAACTGATCCCATAAATGGCCTTAGCAAAGCCCTGATGTCTGGGTAAATCAGTCAGTGAGATGGAATTATCAGTACTAAGGAACTGCTCCAGCTTTCCAGGGCATCATCCCCACAAAATAGAAGCAGTAATTAGTGCCAGCTCATTTGTCAACTGCACAAGGATATAAATCACAGCCACAGAGATAACCTTTACTGTATTATTTCCTAATTTTTATGCTTCATTTTGCAAAACCAATGCTCTTTTAACATAGTATAAAAAGCCATTTGAGGTTTTTTTTCCAAAATAAAAACAATAAACGCACATGCTAATCTCAAGGCAAAGAACTACTGCGTGCATAAATCATGAGCAATTTTGGAATCTTTAGAGACAAGAAATTATCACCCATCACATAATTTAATGCAGTTGCATGCAAAAATGAAATGTCATTCATTACTTCTGAAGTTTTTTACGGATTTTTTTTTTAAGGATCTTCTACTTTTTAAAAGAAAGCAAAGAAGTATTGAGACTCAGAACAAATCTTATTTCCAAATTCATTAAAGAAAATGCCCCAGGAATCAATTTATTCCTTTCTGTTTTAATCACCATGTCTGCTGTCCAAAAATGAAAGGAAAAAAACCTTATAAAGGTACAAGGCTTAGAAACCCATTGCTCATAGCAGTCCAAAGGCCTGACACGCACACAGTTGGCAGTTTGTTGTTCTTCCATAGAGCATTTTATGTAGCCATTCCTACTAAATGACAAAGCATTTCAAATTCTGTTTTCTTGTAGGTTTTTCTGGCCTCCGTAATAAATACTCTGCTGAAAAAGAAAATTCTATTATTTCACTTACAAACAAGTGTCATCCAACAGAGCAGGTGATCAATTAATTAAATGACTATCTTGAATCTTAGAAATGAAGATTAGAGTTTACGCAGAAGCATAGAATGGCTTGGGTTGGAAGCAACCTTACAATCCATCATCCTGCCAAGGGCAGGGACACCCTCCACTAGACCAGCTGACTGGATGAAGTTTGTGAGAGGCCCTATTTCACTTCCTTGAAAATAAGAATTCGAAAGTTCTGCTGAGGAAAAAAAACCTAATTTGCATCCAAAAGTTGTCGGGGTACACTATGTGGTGGGAGAGAGATAGGCCCTGAAGGCCAGAGAGAGAGCCTCTTTCCTGGGCCCGTGGGTGACTCTGGGACTGTATCCAGGTCACCGGGGCTGGGCGGAGAGAGGATTGTGAGTTTGTGGACAGGGATGGACCTGTGAGAGGTGCTGATTGTAGTTTGTGACCTTATAGGGTATTGTTTACCTGTTACCATAATAGGCAAAATCTGGGCACTACCCCAGGTGATTGGGGGACACTGTGGTGAACATCTGTCCTGTTTATATGATGTTATATCCTGAATGTGCTGGTATTTAGGGGAAATTCTGGCTGCATAACAAACGACTTTGCATCTCCCTCCTGTGTGTGGAGTCCATGCCCATGCGGGATCACTGCACAAAAGCTTTCACTCTTTGCATACATACTAAACCTTTAACCCAGTCAGTTAGAAAATCACTTCATTTCACTGTCTTCAAAGTTAATGGAATTCCGTCCCACACAAGTGATTAGCATTAACTTAGCTTGCTCAAAATTCAGCCAGATTCCATACAGCCAACCAGTGATAAGACAGCATCCAAAATTTCATTTGGGGAAGTAGACGGGCACTGAACAACTTTATGAGACATTCGTCAAAGATTTTACTTTGTGGTACTTTTTGTGTGCTTATGGGGTTTAAGGAACAGGTTAAAAAGATACATTTTCTTATGCTAATTGCATTTTGAAAATAAACACTGAGTTTTAGAGCATTACAGGAATTTTTAGGGAATTTATACAATAAGAAGGTAAGGAGAACATATGCTAAGTGTAAAGTACTAAGTTCTTTTTCTTGGCTTACTACCAGCATCCTCCAATTTTTAAAAACATGAATCAAATGCTAATAGGATTTGCATAATTTAAAATATCTATAAGATGACCCACAGACCCACTGTGAGAGTCATATTGTAGTTTCTTCACATGGTCCAAAAAAGACTGAGTAGCTGTCAGAACACTTTCATCCATAGTTGTCAAAGTATATTCCTCTGGATTTAGCCTACTCAGTGTGAGCTTGATGACCTTTTCATTGTAAAAAAAGGAGAAATAAAGTCACATCTACATTAACAAGAGTAGGAAGTCATGCACTTACTCTGCTCAAAGCAGGTGGGCATGAGTCAGTCCTAGCTCAGAAAACACTTCCCAGCATTAACACACTAAGAGTCAGTACCAGGATATTATACTCATGGAAAAGTGACATAATTTGACTGGGATTCTACAACTCATCAGCCACTGATGCACGACAAGGCAAAACTGATTTCTGTTTTCTGGTCCCACTCAAGTTCTAGCTGCTTTATTTATCACACACCAAACAGACCAACTGCTGTTCCTAGACTGTCCTACAGAAATTACGGATCAAACCCATTAGCTTTTCCAACCATTCCCCCTATGCAAAGATCATGGAATTTTTATAAGTGTCACAAGCCATGCTGTATAAGCAGGAAGAGAAGACCTACAGAATTAAAGGGCTTGCTGCAACATACTCCTCAAATTTTAGATAGGTTCAAACAGCAGCTGGGTAAACTCACTGAAGAAACATTCACTGACAGCTACTAAAAACAAAGACAGCTCTAGCTCAGGAAGTCTGAACTACACATAGCTAGAGGTTAGGAAAGCATCCTGTGGAAGTATCCTTATATGTTTCCCCTTTTCTTACATTCCTTCCTTGAGGTCCACTGTTAGCTAGTACCAGAGATGATAACAGTTTAAATGAAGCTTTGGTCTGAACCCAGTACAAAGTTTAACAGTCTTAGTGTAGATCCCTCAGGAATAAAGCTTTAAATTTCTAATCCTACCTTTTAAGGTAGGATTAAAACCTATAATTAAGGTATAATTTTTTCCACAAGGTATAAGCTAGGTGGTAGGCTTTCCCAAAATTGTGTAATTAGTCACTACTGTTTTATGGTATTTAGTGGTATTTCTAAACAGGAGTAAGTCAGTGTTTGATTTAGTTTAGTGCACTTAAGCTAATTTATCATTATGTTTTGTCTTGTAATTTAGTATTTCCCTTGTATTTATCATCTTTTTAAAACAAATTGTGAAAGTACTGAAGCCAAGTTTTAAACCTGATTCACATACATTTTCCAATTTTGTGGAATATGTACTTTCATTAATACAGATAAAATTTACAGATCAGATTTGAAGCTCATTGTCCCAAGAAATCTTCAGGTCTAAGTAATGCAAGGAAACTGGCTAAGATTCTCAAATGTCCTAAAAACACTGAGTTTTGAACTACTGCATGAACAAACAAATTGTTTAATGAGAGCACAAAACCAGAGCCTTCCCTTCTTAAACAAAATTTTAATTGACATTTATTACTTTAGGTAAATACTTTACTGAGCATCTGAAAAATCTAGTACACTATACAAAGAAAAATTGTTAAAGTTGTTTTGGAAACTGACACAAAAGTAATCAAACCTCATAAAGCAGTGTCAAAAACCTTTTTGTGCTGTAACCCAATTCGTTAAAATGCTTCCAAACTCTCTATTTGCAATACACTACTGAATCTTCTATTTATTAAATAAACTCAACTGCAATGAGCATCTTATGAATTTGAGTCAAATACATTGCTCAATTTTAAAGTGTGCTCTAGTGTTAAAAAACAAACGCCAGCAGATCCCAGAAAGTGACCTTTGAGGATTACAGGTGCATCTGCCAGGTCAAAATTCCAAATCTAGGATCCTTATGGATATGAGCTTCTTGCCCATATAGACGGGGAGAAAGAGCAAAAATACTTCTTTAAGGGCAGGTATCAAGAGGATGGGGCCAGACTGTCCTCAGAGGAGCCCAGCAACAGGAAAAGGGACAAGAGCAAGAAGTGCAACACAGGAGGTTCCATGTGAATATGAGGAAAAACGTCTTTGCAGGTGACAGAGCACTGGAACAGACTGCCCAGAGAGGCTGTGGAGTCTCCTCTGGAGATATTCAAAACTTGCCTGGACATGATCCTGTAAAATCCAGTCCAGGTGAAGCTTCTCCAGAGTTCCCTTCCAACGCCAGCCATGCTGTGAAATCCATAAAACACGTGCCAGCACATCACAACACCCAGGTTAGGACACCCACCCACCGAATTCATGTGTACCTGACCACCAGGAAAGGACTATGGCGTGATACCAATGGCTGGAAAAGGTACCAAAGTGACATCTTTCCTTCAGTGCATGATCCTGGGCCTCTGCCTGTGGGCAAACAAGAAGTGACAGCACTGCTGCACCCTGCAAATGCCCCAGATGCTGATACCCACCTGGCAGGGATGAGTGAGGTAAAGGTGGGCTAAAGAAGCATCACCTCGAGAGCATGACACTGTGCAGGTCTGAAAAATGCTACAGAGTCAAACAAGGAATTAATTCCAATACCAACAGCTCACAGTATTTACACTCTAGTTCTGGAAAAATACTTTAAATGGATTTCTTCATATTAAATAGAATAATCCTTCCATATATTAGAAAAACTGTTAATAAAGGATAGGTTAGCAGTCCATTGTATCAATATAGGATTTAAAAGTGAGAGATTGAAAAATAAAACCCAATTCACATTTAGTCTAACCTAAATTATTTCTCCTTACTCTCCATACTTGTGGAGCAGGTTATGCCAACTACAGCAGGAGCATGTTGATGTGATTGACCTCATTTAGCCTCTCCCTTGTGCTCACATGAACCTACAAAACAGCAGTCTTTGCTCTCACGTGGCATCAACATGTCATAGAATCCTAAAATTGCTTTTAAAATAAGAAAAAAAAATGAGCCCTGAGAAAGTGGCTGTTATTTCTGAGAGAACTATTCTCTCCCGAAGTTAAATTGAATTAACCCTAGCAAAAACAACTAATGATATATATAAAGCTGATGAGAAAACACCACTAAGGGCAAAGAAAAACATTTTAAGCTTCAACTCATATTTGGGAGCTGCCACTTCAGAATACTTTCTTTCAAAGTACCATTTTTGGAGACAAATCACAAACCAGAGCTTTAGAGCTCACATATCAGTTAAATATTCATGTGTAACTGAGATTTTCACATTACTTTTAAAACACTGGCTAGTATAACACCACAAAAATGAAGATTAAAAGATGGCTAGTTGTTACTACATTTATTTTCACAAGACCATCACATTTAGTTTATTAGCTGCTGTCTTCCCTTCCTGATTATCTATGAAATCATTTTCCATCTAAGTTTCCCTTCCTCAAATCCTCTTTAGAAACAGTGAATTCCCTTAACCAAGCGTAAACTCTGTAACAATAAGAGATATAAACATGAAACATCTTACAGAAGTTCATAAATAAAGGTCTTTGTGTTGCTCTTGGTAGAGCTACATCGACAGGATTCATTACAAAAAGCAAATGTTTGAAAAAAAATAAAGGACTGTTTTCCATGGGACTGAAACTATTCCAGAATTAAGCTGACTCTAAGTTATTGAAACTGCACAGTGACTAACTTACCTTTCCTCTTCCCATTCTTAACCCCATTTTTCTCTCTTATCACATAATGAGTTTCAGATCTGATTTTCCATACAGTGCCACATTTTCTGGCAATGTTTTGGATCCAAGTATTCTCCCCACCATCCTGAACCTCCAAGGAAGTTTGAATGGATAATCCTAGCCACCACAAACTTCTCATATAGGTTTCTGCACTGTTCGTTTCAGCACTAAACCATGCAGAGAAGTTGGAAAACACTCAATATCCTTTGAATGGATATCCCAATATCCTGAGAGCAACATAACCAGGACACTGGGCACTGCTCATTACTGGTGTTGATCTCATCATGATCATGAGACCTACCAGCAACAGGATCCATGGGTGTTTACCATTTACCCTGCAGAAACTAAATACAGGAAGAAACCTGAAAATTAAATAAACAGGCGAACCAAAAAGAAAGGAAAGATGAGCATATAAACACTTCTTATTTTTGCTCCAAAGGTTTCTCTCCATTTATGTGGTCAAGCAACAGTTCATAAAAATCCCAAGATTTTGGGCTTGTATTTGTACAGATTCATTTCCTTTGCCTCTCTCTTTGAACATCTCCACTCTATTCAATTATTTAATAACCCCCACTTCTATTAGAAAGGCATTTTAACTTTAATTTTATCACTAACTCTCCCACACTGGGAATGCCATTTCTTTCCTGGCCACAGTGAGAAGTGACTACCTGTTTAGCCAGTAAGCATAGTACTAACTGGGATTTAAACATATGATTTACATGGAAACAGATGATGTTCCAAAACATCATTTACCCCATCATTGCAATTACCTCGGTTTAAATGTCACTCAGGTATTATTTATAAATGAAAATCATCAATGAAAAAATTTGATATTACATACTAACAGTAAACAGCTTTCCTAACCAGTATTAATCCTACTTCCAACTACTATAAATTCCCTATAGTCACAAAGCTTCTGACTGTGAAAGAAACATCAAAAGTTAAAGCTTTACAGGCATGTGCTGGTGATGGATCATTACACAGAGTCATAGCTGGGGAGGAGGAGAACACAACACAGGAAAAATATCCAGTTCTAAGCCCATGAAGTCAAGTTCTGTCAGAGTGGGTGAAAAAATTAGGTCATTTCTTAAAAATAAGAAAAAGCCTTAAACAATATAAGGCAATAAAAAATGTTAATGCTCATCTAATCATCAGTTCTATTCCCAAGTAGTTTCTTAATCAGAACTAACTTCAAACATAGCATATGCTGCTCTGTATTTACCTCTTTTTACCTGAATCAGTATTTCTAGAAGGGGTGGGAAAACATTTCTTCCAAATTATCATGTTCTCTTCACATCATCTTCTTTCCAGTAATGAAGACGAAATCCAGGAGTTTTTGCCTTGCAGAATTTACGGTCAACTAAATCTCATCATACCTGCACAACTATAGGAAACAAAACTGCCAATCAGGAGCATTGCTCGTGAGCATTTCAGTAATTTTCTGCTTTATTTTTTATTTTAACTGTTCCACACCACAGTACGAGACAGTGCCTGACCACAAACCAGCCAAGCAGTGCAATTATTCGGACTATTGGTAATAATCACGTCTGCATAGCTGCAGTATAAATCTGTAATTACACAGGCAGGATATCCCCAAGGCTTGGGAAACAGCATTAGTTTTACAATATGAATTTAACGAGACAAAACTGATTCATGATTGAAAAAAAAAATTCAAGGAAAGCTTAAACCTTGCCAATTATAACTGAAACACTAAAAATATACTGGGGACAAAAACCAGAATGTGAGGACAATGATCACAAACTTTTTTCAAGATCAAAAGGCACAGAGGTACAGGGGTATAGACCTGGAGAGATGAGGTGTCCAGGAGAGCTGACTGACCTCCTTCTTCCAAGTTCAAGAAAGGCCCATCTCAACCAGCAGCTAATCAAGCAAAGGAGACAGGCAACCTGTTTGGATGAGCAAGGAGCTCCTAACTTAATGAAAAGAAAGGAAGGAAGCATAGAATCATAGAACGACTTGGGACCTTTAAAATCATCTCATTCCAGCCCTCCTGCCATAGGCACCTCCCAGTAGACCAGGTTGTCCAAAGCACAGGAGAGCTGGAAGTAGGGACAGGCAACCCAGGAGGAATAGTGCGATATTGCTCAATCAACAAGCCAAAGCCCTGCTGGAGCCACCGGGTATGGGTGGTATGACACAATGGGCATGGACTGAAATATAGGAAATTTCATTTAAACATAAGGAAAGTAGATCTTTACTTTGAGGGTGGTCAGCTTCTCTAAAAGGTTGCTCAGGATGCAACGTCCATCCTTGGAGATATTAAAAAACACAACTGGACACAATCCTGAGAAACTCGCTGTAGTTAACCCTGCTTGGAACAGGCTGGTTGAGCCAGATGACCACTGGAGACTCTTCCCAACTTCAACTTCTTTGTGATCCCACTTGCATATGCAGTAAAAATGGTGGAGTTTTGGTTTGTTATTTGGGATCTTTTTTTCCTCCCAAATAATTATTCATCACACTCTATATCCTATATACTGGGCAATAATGACTACTTTGCAAAGTTGTCACACCTTTAACAAGTAGTAGTCCGGGTTATTAATTACCCTAATTTGTATCAACAAGATAAAAAAAAAAAACAGAAAAAACCTTTACTTACTAAGGTCTCTAAAGCACAGAAATTTTTGTAGGGAAAAAACCAGAGTACAGCACATTCAGGCTCCTACTATGCATAGAAAGTTAGATTTAAGAAAATTTAAGAAAGAAGTCCAGACAAAAAAAAAAGTATTCCTGTCCAAATAGTTGAATGAAAGATGGCCTAGCCAATGCAAATGTACAAAAATCATTATTTTCTTCTGCAAGTATTGCAATAATCCACCAGGCCCCGAGGAAGACCTATATAACCAAATACCTGTATATACCTGCAATAAAAGTAATGGAGTAAGAAAGACACCTTTCACATATTTAAAAGGTGTTCTAATTTTTCCTAATGCTATAATTCCATTGATTAGCAACAATATTTATCAATTACCTATGATATGAAGAAAAGAGAGGGCACAAAAATACAGCACTTTTGGTGTTAGCTCATCTTGGATCTAGAAAATCTAAAATAACTTTACACAGCCGCACTCTGTTTAACAGCAGCATCCTCGAAAGTTACAAAGTGCAGATGAACATAAAAATGTAGGAAGGTATTGCTCCCACTCTAATGACATAAATACATAAAAGCAGTTTCTCCTCCCAGATTTGCAACAATTAAGTAATAATTCATCAGTTTCTCCTCCCAGATTTGCAACAATTAAGTAATAATTAAGTTGACAGAAACACCCAGTAAATTCACCAGAATGACCAAAGTTTATTACATGCCCTCCAATTCTTTAAGCTCATCTGGATCCTTTAAGAACATTGGCATGGCTATATGCTGCTATATGCAGGAAAATACTTTCATATCTCAGAAAAAAAAATACATCATCAAAAAAATGCATTCCATCTTCTCTAAATTGAAAAACTAGCAATGGTCAGATGATTGTAAGTTAAAAAAAAAAAAAAAACAAAATAAAACAAAAAACCCAACAAAAACACAACAAACAAAAAAAAAAAGTCCCAATAAAAATCACAACCCAACTCCATGCAGCATTTCAGCAAATATGCATAACTTTCTCCACGCTAAGTGCTATAGCAGGTCTGTCTGATATCATCTCAAGAACTGGAAATAAAAAATTAACCTATGTGTGATAATCCATCTTTCACCAAGTGCATGTTTGAATTTGGTGGGTTTTTTTAAAACAAGAAATTGGCATTCGGTATCAGTCTTTGTTAATAAAAAAGACCACACAAAGTTAAGGCATGAAAAACGAGTTCATTTCTGTTATTTCTTCCACCAAACAGTATTTAAAAGATCCTGAAATGAGGATCCTTAAAAAAAACCAAAGCTGTAGAATTCAGTGGAAAATATAATGAAGTTAAGAAACTAAATTATCTTCAGCAATATGTATTTGGTTCCTGATACAAACACACTCTGCCCAAGTCTGCAATTTCTGCCTGGAGCTCAGGTGTCCAGCATGTTTTAAAACAGATGGCAAGTCAGTGAACACACTGAAGGTTGTCTATGCTGTGCGGGGCCATATGGAGACCATTCCCTGTCCAGAGCTCCTGGAAAGCCCAGCTCCTTCTCACGTCTCGCCACAAGACACATGGATCCACCAGAGGTGTAACAGACCACTCCCGGGACATGGATATGAACCAAACACAGCCAATCCTCTCCATGGACACTCTGAGTTTATCTGAGCCTGTACTTTGCTACAGACTTGCAGATAAATTCACATGGAGGATTTAAACCACTATTAAGTAGTGCTTCAAATCCAAAATCTTCCTGAAACCCTCGTATGTTTCAGTCCTACACATGTTGCATTAATACCTAACACCATTTATATAACTAGATCAAAAACATTTTTTAAAGGAAACCAACTTCCATAAAACAGATTTTACAAGAATTTCTTTCTTGCAAAATTACACGTGTAATGTACAAAAACCCTGCAAAAGAACAAATTGGTCTTAACAGACTAATTTTTGTTATATTTTTAAAACCACCACATTGATACACGAGTAGTTTCTGTCCATAGACTGACGTTCTTCTGGGCACTATAAAGTGAACACAAAAGTGTTGAAGAAGAATCACTCATTATGATTTTTTTTTTCATATTAATTCCTCTGATTTCTATTGAAAAGTTCAAAACACCTCAGAAATATTTAGATTATTCAGACAAAAATTTATTTAATTATATGACTTGTAAATATCTTCTGTATTGCTGAAAGTTGAGCACATACATCAGCAATATTGGTAGTTATCTATGCTACTGAGTTTAGGTTTTTAAGCATTGAAGAGTTTTGATTTGACAGATGTAAAAGTGACTACTAAAATACCAAGCTCTACCTGAGTACCACTTCCCAGCACTGAAATACAATCACAAAATCCTTTTTTATCACTTAAGTCATAACAAAAATATTCAGGATAAAAGCAGTATAAACACAAGAAGCTATTACATGACGGGGGGAAGAGAAACCCTTAAACCCACAGACATAAGCTCCAGGATGCTATGATGAACGTAAAGCAACAATTTACATAAACACAAATACACTTCTAAGTATTTCAATAGTGATTCAGAAAACACTGAAGTAATTCACAGTTCCAAGTAGGCAATTTTGTCCTTATCTTCTTAGTCTGAGATGGAAAGTGACTGTGAAAAATACTGCAGTTAAATCACATAAATAAACCAAACCAATTATAGGTTTTCTTCACATCCAAAAAAAGTTATTTTTCCTGAAGTTTCTGTATTCAATTTTTAACTTTTTTTACTATGACTACAAATTCCATCATGTAGCAGATCTGCAGAAATGCTGCTGCTGCAGCTATGGTACAATGGCTTTTTATGGAACTGGGCACTGCCCAATTCCATAAAAATGTAGAAATAGTGGTTTAGTAGACATAAAGCCCTTCTTATTAAGATGGAAATAGCCAAACACAGTAGGCGTCTTGCAAAACTCTGTCCTAAACTCCAGAATGTGAAAATTTCTCTCCTGGGAATTTTCAAGATTTAGGCATAAGGACAAAGAAATACTTTTTGATTAAACAAAAAAAATCCCACTATAATTATCCCAATGGAAAAAAAAAAAACCTCAGAGCAGATTTGAGAACACCAAGGACTTTAAATAACACTGCAAATAAGGTGCTGATCTACACCTTTTAAATACTTGTGAATATGAACTTTACCCATTAAAAACTTGAAGAAAATAAAACCAAGATTTCCAAGCAGATTTTCAGAGGGCCTTAGGGTCAATATTGAGTTTTTATGGGGCCACCAAGCTCTGCCTCTGCGTGTATGTGTGTGGCATGCAGGCAGGTAATAGAGAGGAATCTGTGGAACTAAATAGATTTCAGATATCTTTAAATACTTATTTATGATCTCCAACTTCTAAGAAGGTAGGACTGTCGATACAGACAGGAGAAAAATGCTGGCTTCAGAGATGGAGTGGGATGGAGCTGGGATCAAAAGCTCTTCAGGATAAATATAAATATTTAATACTGCCTTCCTGAAATTAGCAGCAACTACCACCATATACTTTCTGAAAGTGTTACGGCAACAGTCAACCTAAAAAGTTTCACCTATGAGTGCAGAAAACCAAATGGAAAAACATTAGCATCAGCTGGCAGTACCATTTAGGACAACACAAAGATACACTTGCTTTACAAGGAAAAGCTCACTCCTTTTTCTTAACCTGGTGATCCCAAAATACCAAAGATTAAAAAGTATTTCTTGGTATGTCAGATAAATTTCAGCAGTTTATACTGTTTTTTATATGAGTGATTTTCAAATCCTGCATTTGAAATCCACTGCATGGACCCATACATCTGCCTACTCTAAAATCACCAATCCATGTTGCTGTTGGTCCAAAGGTACAGATACCACACATACAAACTGCCATTTTTTAGTATGGATTTTGTATAGTTAATATTTTGGCAACAACCTAGCAGTAAAGAAATAATTTGTGGCTGTGATTGTTTGGTTTATGAAAAAAAAAGTCTGAAGGAAACCTAAAGATGGAATGGGAAGCTCCTTATTCTGCTGAGACCTAAGAATTCCTTCTTTCCAGGTTTTTGTCCTTCCCTCAACCTCGTTTTTCCCTAATCAGTGTGTTACAAAGCCAGTAGTCACTAACTGGCCTCCAAGGGTTTGGCTGTCAATTAACCTGCACTTCACACATACTGCAGAAGGAATACAAACTGAGTATAAACATAATCATGTGCCTTTCCACTGTTTCATTCAGAACTAAATGACTTAGAATCATCAGAAAATCACAAAAGCATTCCAAAACAGAACATGTCCAGCAAGCTTGCTTCCATTTTCCAATACAACAAATAGACTGAATACAGATTATTTCAGACCTCCATGGAAAACAAAGACTGGGTAGTCCTTGGAAAATCATGGAGTCAAAGCCATTGCCCAGATAACATTCAAGGGAACCAGATCATTCCCCAAGTGAATAAACTCCTGAAAACATTCATCAGACACAGAGAAAGATGAAAGTGTCCAGATTAGAAGAAATGAAATGATACACAGTGTGAACATAATAACAGAAGGATGAGCTTCACTTTTTCTTGGTCTGTCCCTTACTTCTAAAATATCATAGGTCGTCATTCCAAAAAGTCTTAGAGGCACTTTTCTTCTTGTCTTCCATTCCTGCATGTAACTCATTCAGGTGATTTTTTTTCCTTGCAATATTTAAAAAGTTATTCTATTTATTCACCTGAGATGTTATCTGAGTTTTATTCAAATCAAGTCATAACAGACATTTTGAGCACCTGATGCTAGTAGCACCAAAAGGTGTCACCATTAATTGACCCATAGTACTATTCATGGGCCAGTTCCTTACCAAGCATAAGGTCATTCACTGGCAAACAACCTAAAGGACAGATGAGCAACTCTGAAACTTTAAATCACAGCCAAAGAAAAAGCAAATTTTTATCCATGCACTAAGTTAATTTTCTTCCAATCCCTCCATAATTAATCACAACAGACTGAAAGATTATCACAGCAGTAAAAAATCCCTACCATAAAACAGTCCTGGTGTCTGCTGAACCTCAGAATGCTACAACCAGCATCAAAATCTGCCAGGTAAAGGCAAATTAACAAAGTTAACATTGAGATGCACCAAGCAGCATCTCATAATAAAAACTGAAATGAAGGGAGAAACTCATAATATTAATTGAAGGACTGTATTTTCAGTGCAGTATCTGGGGATGAAATTGCTTTCTGCTACCATAACCCACACTGCTCTGAAAGGAGGTGAACAGCAACTTCATGGCCAAACTGATCTCAACAAATTTCTAGAGAGCTTGTCATCAGTGAAAAATTAGCTGTAACTCATGGGTTACTCCAAATTGATTTCACTTCACAAACAGTTCTGTTTACAGTCTGATGGTATTTGGCCAAGGCAGCTATCCCCAGAAAGGGGTATGTTTCAGGGAACATGCTGCTGGTCGCTGGATCAGATGATTATCTCCTTCTCCAGACTCCTCTGAGTTCTGAGGCCAAGGTGTCAGAATAAAACAAGCCCAGTAGTGCTAATACACAGCATCTACTTATAAAGCCAAGGATTACCCAAACTAGAAAACAAGCTACAAGAACTATTATGGGCATTATAAAGGAATTTCAAAATAAGGCCAAAAAAAAAACCTGATGTTCAGAAAATACTGGAGGAGGTGATGCCTGAAGATTATGTTTCTCAGGAAGTATCAGAAGAGAGCAATTCCCTACAGCAAAGAAAAGAAAGCTATGCTTAGAGAGTCCTTTTTTACACTTCAAGAGCTTTATCTCTACAACATGGTCCTCGCAGCAAGAGGCCACCCCAAATGTCTTCTCTAAGAGCTTGGTTTGCCCCTTGCTTTTGCTCCAATTCCATTAACGTTAATAGTCATCATATGCCTTTACACAAAAATGTGAGCACATGCACCTGGAAGTGTCAACCTGAAATTCAATTCCATGCTAACCTATAGACACAACCTTTCATTATGTTAAGAACGAAATACTTTAAAGAGCCAGATACAAAGGTAATCACCTCTAGACAATAATGTCTCATCCTGTTCAAATGCAGCATCAGAAAGCATCCTCTCACTTGTACAAAATAAAAATGGAATAATTTAATTTTAGGCTGTACACTGCCTGAAGCCTACTTTCTGATGACAAAAAAATACCTTCATTTCCATGAACAAAAAAACCCCCAGATTTGTTGCCCTTCTCCAGCAATGAGAAATCTGAAAATTAAATCTTTTCCTGACAGAAAGCTTGATATTAAGGCAGGTAGTCAGGCTAACTTATAGTATTAGTGAATGCAGCTGTGATTTTTACAGAAACTTAAAGGAGTTGACTACAGACTTAACAGTGAATTTCACAGATACTTTAATCACACTCTCTTTTTCTGTTGCATTCCATTGCTGGGCCCTGGTTTAAAGTATGTGATGATCCCTAAGAAGAAACATTACTTAGATTTAACTACATAAAATGGATCCAGAGAATGTAAACAAAGTTCCCTTTATTGTAACCACAATTTCATTCCATTAAGCCCAAAGCGATACATATGGGCATACATCTGAATAATTTACTTTATCTTTGGAATTCCTGCACCATCCTGACCCCGAGGACCTTCATGCAGTTCTACTTCTGAGACAACTTAGCCTAGTTAAAAGAAGAAAAGGAGTTTCTTCCAATATCTCTGTTCACATCAGTGTTTTGAGGAATGCTGCAACTAAGACCTCATTACATTCTGGTCTGGTTTTGCTGAGAAATGAGGCAAAATGAGAAATGGCTGATCTTAGAAGTTCCTTCTTCACCTTCTTTTCCCTTGGTATTTAGGGTTCTTTTCCCTTGGTATTTAATGCACCTCTTCCTTTCCATACTGCCTTCCTTTCCATTCTTGCATTCTCCCATCAGCTTCTGCTGTCCTCATTCTCACCTTGTTTTATCTATACACATCTACGCACCTGTTTCAACCTTTGCCAAGGGTAAAAAGTTGGGAGACTGGAAAACCTGAACATGTGGTAGGTTGGTCCCAGCTGGCAGCTAAACACCCACACAGCTGCTCACTCCCTGACCCTCCCCCATGTCCACACTGCCCCAACAATGGGATGCTGCTGTTCCTGCATCACCCAGGACAAGAAAGTCATTTAACACAATGTGGATTACCTGGAAAAGAGGAGTCCATTCAAACAAAATCAGTTGGATATAGATCTCAAAGTGGAGCTAAATGTTTCAGAGAAAAATATACACCATACCTGCAAAATGGGTAACACTGAACAGAAGATTTAGAGCAGATAATTCAGTTTATAAGGAGTTCCCCCTACCATAGTAAGTCAAAAACGTTTGTGGTCACCAGCTGTAAGAGTGGAAAGTTATTTCACTTCCCTACGCCCCACTCATACTGTAGATATTAAAATCATTATCCCAGTCCCAGCATCCATTTTGAACAGATAGGAGAAATAAGTTAGTGACTAGAAAAAAAAGCAAAAGAAAGAGAATCCAACTTTTCCAGCTTGTCAAAAAACATCACGACATGACTCAATATCCTAATGAAAGTACTTTTCATAAATAATGGCACCACAATGAAAAGGTGTGGCAAGTTCTGCATTCTGTGGAGAAATAAGAGAGGATACAGACTGGCAATGGCGAGGAGTAGGAGGGCACTACACAAGCAACAGGATATCTGACTGCAGTCACAGTATTTGCAAACAGGAAACAGACTGCTTAGAAATAATTAAAAAACTAGTAACCAACTTAGTAGTATCTCTATTGTTAAATTATACATTTGATGGTTTTGGCGTATGTAAAAATCTCAAGAAATGGCAATTTTTATAAATTATCTTCCTTTAAAGCATAAGATTGAAGGGTATTTTCATATAAATCTAAGCAAGCAACAACATACATAGTTTCAGTGTGAAGCAAAACAAGCAAATTTAGTAAGAAAACATATTAGCAATACACATGTAAGTAAAGGCTTCTAATGTTCCCAGTACATTTATTAGAAACTGTATCAGACTCAATCTAAAAGGATTCAGAGAGATCTTAAAAGTATCTTCCAGTACCTAAAGGGGGCCTATAAAAACGCTGGGGAGCGACATTTTACAAGGGTATGGAGTGAAGCTGAAGGAGGCAAGATTTAGATTATATATTAGGAAGAAATTCCTTAATTGTGAGGGTGGTGAGACAATGGAATAGGAATAGGTCTATGTAGTGGGTTGAGAAGTTTTGTCTGCCCCATCCCTGTGTTCAAGGCCAAGTCGGACGAGGCTTGAAGCAACCTGGTATAGCGGAAGGTGCCCCTGCCCATGGCAGGGGGTTGGAACTTGATGGTCTTTAAGGTCCCTTCCAACCCAAACCATTCTATAATTCAAGGATTCTAAATTTAGCAAGAATGTAACAAATTAAGCTACCTAAAAAACCCAACAGCATCTTTTCTTCAGAAAGTAGTTATTGTCATTCATATAACTCTCAACATCTATTATTCTGATTTTTCAAATATTAGTGCCCATTTTTAGAAACCTAAATGGACTTGGTCTCATTTGCAGAAGTGCTGAGCATTTGCAATTTGCCATGAGACATGTGACATTGCCAGAGCTCCACACCTATGGAAGTCTTACCACATTTCTGTGGATATCCAAATATGGATTTATCTCTTGAACTTCAGGCACCCACAACTGAAAAAATGTGGTTTTCATTTATAATTCTATTATTATATATTAATTTTTTATTGCTTTGATTCTGTAATTGTAGTTATTACCTCAGCATCTCTCCTGCACTACGCTTTCCTAGGATAATTACTGGTTTAAATGTCAGTGGACCAAATTGTTTTCATTCATTCCAATATTTCTTTCACATGTTAATACTTTTTAAATTAAATCATTCCCCCTAAACTGACATCACAGATTTAACAGTTACTTCCTGATTAGAGAGGAGAGGAAGATGAATAAGTCAGACTTTTCAGATATGTATGAGAAATTTTTTCAAAGTATATCTCTTGAACCCCAAACTCCCAACAGTTAAATAATTATAAACCAGATAGTTCTTTACACAGAAGTTTTATCATATAATTATGATGCTGATCATTTAGAACGATCCAAAATGTCTCCAGCATTTTTAAACAGCTAAGCACAGTTATTTTTAAAATCAAACATATGTGCTTTTTTTCTGTTTATGTCTTCGGAAAGAACATTCTGTATAATGAAAAACATGACCAAATTTTTCACAGTACATCACTATAAAACCCTATAATTGACTTTTTGGGTTGGTTTACTCTATATCTATTTTTGTCCATGTAGAAAACAGCAATGATGTGGTGAAAAGACCAAAATGTAGGTCCCATTGCAGGATAAGGCTCCATCCTGATTAGTGAAGTATCATGTTTTTCCTGGGAAACATGCCCATTTTGTAAAAGGGAATTCAGTCCACATGAACCTCCTCTTTAGAGGAAGAAAAAAAAAGGAAAGAAAGAAAACCATCCTTTTAAGCAGCACAGACTGTAGTGATTGCTCTCAGCTTTGGTTGAGCAGGACACACAGAGCCTTTCCATTAAAAAGAAGGCAGCTCTGCTGATTATAGAGTTGTTTTCTGCTTTTGAACAATATTATTCAAAGTTTAAGAGCTCAGATTTGCTTATATTTTTATTTTACTTCAACCTGAAATGAGAAAATGTTTAACATCACCTATTTTTTCTTCTCAGAAGAAATAAACTTTCTAAAAGCAACACAAGTGAGAATATATTCACTGTTTCAATTGCTACAGAGGACAATAATTCAACACCACTGAAAATCAACTTGAAATAGTAACTCAGAAAAAATAAATATCTGCACTAAAAGAATGTCTCATCTTAACTATTATCTACCCACAAAAATTAATTTAGATCGTGCATTTTATTTTACAAACTATTCTCATTCTTCTTGGAATGGCCTTTAATTTTTATTATCACAGATTACTTACATGCTCCAATCACAGAGTACAAAGAAACTGTGCAGACACATTTCCAAAGGAGTTCACATGCCAAAGAAAAAAATAATCTAAAATAATCAACTTCTTTCAGAGTTAATTAAAATAAATCACAAGACATTAAACTTTGACTTAAAAGTTTGAAGAAAATACTGTTATCTTGCAAATTGTTTAGCAGCAAGATATGCCATAATTGTTCTGAGGTAAATCTTTGAGAAATTGAAGATGACATCTAAATCACAAGCTTGGGAAAGGGGGAACATACCATCCACAGCCAGAAAGAGAGGATAGGCTTACGAGGAAAGGTAAGCCATTTCCTTAGCTCAGAACTCAGTTAAACTGAAGCTGCAGTCACTAATATCATCACTAATATTAGACTCCCCCAAGATTTAAAAAAAAAATTAAGGGCCTGATCACAAAATCTGAAGTTCCAGTAAACCCAAGAAGTGCTGGAAGTCAGGCATAGTTTCTCTCTTGGGGCAAGAGTATCTTCAGTGGGCTGCTCTTATATTTGTAACAGCTCAGATGTTCCTTCCCCAGCCCAGCCTCAGAGAATTGCTTCCACAAGAAAAGATGCTCCTTTACAAAAGTCACTGCAGGATCTGCTTCAGAGATGAAAGTCTTAAGGCCTTAGAATTGACTGATGGATTATTTTCATTTCTTTGGGGTTTTTTTAATTATCGAAGGAAAAAGAAAGATGACACAGATCACCCTAACAAAATTTAAAATTCTTAGTTGTTTTTATTTAAGAAGCTTTAATGATACAAACATGGTATGGAAATGTAACAGAAGAATACAGTCAATTTAAACTGTAAGAGAAGTGGTTGCACTCTAAGAAAAATTGAGTCGGCACATTTAAAAAGAAGAAAAAACCAAGCGTATCTGAGATTAAGGTCCAGCTACACAGCTTAGAAGAGAAACTTAGAAGTCAGTAACACTATTTTGCACCATTCACACAAAACAGTGGAAAAAGTATTTTTAAGACCTGCCACAGAGACAAACACCACGTGACAAGTATAGCAACACACATTTATGGCAAAAAGTCTGATGGTAACATCCAAGTACCAAACTGTACTTCCTGGCCCTGCTCTCCATCAGTTTGAGTGTGAAACACAGACACTGTGGGTGATGTTTCCGGGTGAGGGGGAGAAATATCTGTGTCTGAGTCAGCCTCTGCTTCTTCCAAGGCAATGGAGAGAAACGTGTTACCATTCATCTGACTGATTTTAGACCCTTCTTTTCAAGGGAATCACTACCTAAAATTGCTGGTTTCTCACTGCTGGCTATGGAAAGAAGGTTATGCTTACTCGCTCAGGTGCATACGCTGACAAGCAGAAATGTGAAGTTAATGAAATGAATCCCCCTTAGAACGACTATTCAGCCATAAGTGAACAGGAAGAGGAGATTCATGCCTGGTTAGCACCAGAAATAAAATGTACTTAAGAGTTACAACAGAAGTTTCTGCCATCACTGAGAGATTTACCACTGCGGAGGGTCACGGGCTTTAACAAGACCCATCCTCTGGTCCAGGGAATACTGTAATGAGAGCGAACAATGTTCAGACATCCACTGTCTGGGAACTGAAGGCAGTGAGCAGCCCTCAGCAACAGTCCAAAAGGTTTTGGAACTAGAACTGCCCCAGTGTTTTTAAAACTCTATCCAACTCCATGAGGTTAAAATATTCTGAGTTACAAAAGGGTTCAGAGGCAAAACACACTAAATGTTCCTCTTCATCCAGTGGAAAGACTGCACTCAGTTTTGCTCTTACACACAAGACATTTCTCTTGTAATTCACAGCAAACTCCATTGATCTGTGGGTATGCTCAATCACTGAAAACAGCACAGGCATTAAGAGCAAATCTCTCCTTGTTGATATCAAAGTGAAACAACTGTGTGGTGGATAAAATACCAAATAATTGAGTCAACATGAGATGGAAAGGCCATAAGTCAAAGTGTTACAGAACTATTCCCTCTGTCACTGCAGGATCTTTTGGTGAGAGCATCAAAACCATGAGATACGGTATTGCTGCACATCAGCTGTATGTCATGGCCCTGATGGAAAGCAGTAAGACTTCCCAGAGTTGAATTAAAGAATTCCTAAATTCCTGTTATATATAACTTACGAAATATGCTTGTACGTCAGAAACGTAAACCACTGACTGATGGTCAGGTGGATTTTTTCCCCTCATTTAAGCTGGCTATTGCATAGCTGTCCCCTTACACAGTTCTTATAGTTTCTTCCTAAGTAACCAGTTCTGGTCCTGCCATAGGCAAAATAGTGAAATATATGAACGAGAGACTCAATATGGGTTTGTTATAATAAGACAAATTCCTCCCAATTAAACACTTTGCTTACATTTTAACAAAGTTATTTACTTGCTACTTCTAGTGAGAAAAAGCCCAAACACATATTTGCATTACGCTTATTTGGAACTGCTAATGATGCTCCACATATGCCAATATTATGCTAATTGTCTGGCTCAACCCATACCCCAGGCTTTTCCAGCAATCATCAGGCACATCTGGATAAAGTGGTTTCAGTTTTACATCCTTTCAAAATACTCACACTGCTACAACAATTAAGCAAATGAAAAATGTAACAACATTCTGGCAAAATCAAAATTAATTTGCTGTTTAAGAGAGGGTTATGTTTGCTGTTAGTTCATACTACTACAGTAACATCAGACACCGAAAAAGTCCATAAAGTCTACACATTGAAATAAATGTCATTTTCCTTTTTAACAAGAAAAAAATAACAATTTTATTTCAAACGTCTTCCTCCACCACCTTCACAGATAAGCATGCATGTACAATGAGTAAGCAGGTGGTTATACAACAAAAATTTCACCCTACCATCCAGCCCTGGAGAGTCATTCATCAAAATATAAAAACACATTTGTGCTGATCAAAATTTTCCGTCTCACTGGAAGAAAAAAAAAATTAAAAATCAATGGACCATCTTCAAAACTCCTTCGGGGATGGGATCATTCACAGGCAGGAGGAGGAGGAAAAGCCTAAAGGTATGCCTGTCTTACTACAGATATTCCATTTTTAATCTAAGAACAACAGAAAGGAAAAGCGACTCAAGCACCTTGTTAGCAACTGACAGAAGTGAGGCTTTTACATAATTACCTCTTGATGCAGAAACCAGTCAGACCACAAAACTGCTACCCTTTAACGGATGAGAAAGAGGAAGGGGAAGTTAGAAACTTTTACCTACTAACTCTGGAAATAATCAAGATTCAGGGAAAACAGGTCCGTGTTTTATGCAACCATTAAAGAACCACTGACAATATGTGTGGGCCTTCTGCAATCCCCAAACATGGTACCAACGTTTTTGAAGTGAGTTCTGATTATGCTTTAGATGAGATTAGATATATTTGCACCAATCAATCTGTCAAAAGGAGGTTCTACTGTACTAGTTTAATGTGCTGAAACATCTGACAAAGAAAATACTAAGTGTTTGAATGTGATCATCATAAATCTCTGACAATATGAGGATAAATCAGTCCAGGTGGCAATGTGATAATTTTCTGTGTTTCTACTCCATAAAGAGACGTATGAAGTTCACCCTCAGGCATATATAAAGGTGTGTGGTTGAAATCTAAGATGATAAATGCTGGATGCAAAACCAAAAGGAAGGAAGAATCTCAAAGTAAGTGTTTAATAACAGATATATACATTATGATTTCAGAACATTTTGTCTGACCAGACAGTTAAGACATTATAAATTACCACCTACAATGTTATATTTTGAAATGCTACTGGAGTTTTTTCATTATTAAGCGCACCTTAAGGCTTAATTTTTTTCATACCTAAGGATGACATGGATCCAAATTTATGCCCAAAGAGATTCATCAAAGCACACTTTTAGGGGAAAAAAAAGAAGGATATGCTAAATATACAAAGTAATCTTCCCCCAAAGTCAGTAATTTTAGATTAATTAATAGAATTTTAGAAACCTTAATACCCTGGGTATTCATACACCTTTCAATGGGGCAGTTTCCTTCAGAAAAGGACTGGCACAGGTTACCCAGAGAAGCTGTGGCTGCCCCATCCCTGAAAGTGCCCAAGGCCAGACTGGATAGGGCTTGCAGCAACCTGGTGTAGTTGAATGTGTCCCTGCCCATGGCAGAGGGTGGAACAGGATGATCTTTAAGGTCCCTTCCAACCCAAATCATTCTATGACTCTATGACAAGATTAACAAACAGATAACTTAAAACTAGCATTTTCCAGACTTTCTGAAGTAATGATTCCTGGCCCATATGAATCCTCACTTTCATGACACATACAGCTACTGAAAGTAGTCATACAGCTTTCAACAGGCCAATTCTTTCAGAAAGATCAGGCAAAATCATTAAAAAGAAGAACAACTGGAGAACCAAACAAAAAAGGCTTAAAAATGGTACCAAAATAAAGATGAGTTTAAATGGGGAAATCAGAAAACCTCAGAATGACTAACTAGAGTGATAAAATGAAACTGAGAAACACCTTACTGTTGTTAAAAATCACA
Organism: Ifrita kowaldi; assembly: GCA_013398055.1. Lineage (NCBI taxonomy): Eukaryota > Metazoa > Chordata > Aves > Passeriformes > Cinclosomatidae > Ifrita > Ifrita kowaldi. The sequence goes on from VZRS01002382.1 coordinate 456,835, forward strand.
GTGAAATATTGATGTGTGGATCACCAATAAATTACAAAGCCAGTGAATACTACTGTGGTTATATACTTTTGAAAATACTTCCACAGAAGCATAGCCCACTTACCTCTACAGGCATAAGCAATTAAAGTTCTTAAGCTCCTGTATTCTGATTTTACAGCACTTACTCATTTACGCACTTAGATTGAATCCTTGAAGATTTGGTGACTTTTTCCCCATAGTAATACCCTGGTACACAGTATGTAGCACTATAATCTCGGTGCTGTTATCAGCTTATCTATACACAAACCCTTCAGAACAGGGATCTGCACAGAGATCAAGTTCTCTCCATAAAGGCCAGTACTGAATTCTTAGGGAAAAACCCTCCTTGGTTTTGTCTCTGACAGACCTAAAGTGTTGCCTAAGGTTATGAGTAGTCAACTGTGTTTTACAGCTATAGATAAACTTCACCTCCATGATCTTCTCTTAATCCTTTTTAAACTACAGTAATTTTTGGCTTCTTCAGCGCCTTGTTGATGAATTCAACACTTTAATTATGCACTGTTAAAAAACTACTTCTTTGTATTCATTTTAAGCCTGCCATCTGATAATTTAATTAGGTGCCCCTAGTTTTTGTTGTGAAAAAGGGAAATAATTGTTTCCATTCACTTTCTCCGCATTGCTCATAATTCCAGATTTCTATCACATTCCCCTCCCAGTTGTGTCTTCCCAGGCTTTTAGCACCCTGCCAGTTTAGTTTCTCCTCCTTGTACAGAATTAATTCAGTTCTCAAATATTGTTTTTAGTAACTGGGTGAATACAACAGCAGAATTAGTAACACCATTTTGCTCAGATACTCTCAATTCCTCTTAAATCAAATCTATTTTTGACAGCCACTAAGCCTCACCCACCAAGCCTTCAGAGCTCCCCAGTATGAATCTTTTTCTATGAAAATAAACAGCAGAGAGTTCATGTGGGTTTGTCAGCAATGGATTTCACCTGTTTTGTCACCCACTCAATTCTGTGCAATCCTTGGGTGACTCCACACAATCACCATTTCACTACTGTAAATAGCTTTGCCATCAGCTTTCTGGCTTCTCCAGGATGGAAAAGCGAGGTTTTCTTGGGGCTGTCCTGTGCAGGGCCAGGAGCTGGACTTGAGGATCCTTGTGGTCCCTTTCAGCTCAGGAGATTTTATGATTCTATGAAGATCTTTGGTAGATCTTGCAAGTGACTTTGCTCTAGTGCAAAAATTAACTATTTCTACCCTAAAATTTTGCAGCTTTTATTTGGCTGGTATCTTACAAAAAAGGATCTCTTATTTATATCCCACTACGTATTGTGAAGTTACTGAGACACTGAGGCTACTAAACTACTAAAAAGCCACTAAGCAATTCATCAGAAGATGAAAACTACTGGGGTCCCACCAAATTCCCTGACAATGTTGCAATTACTTCTTAGCAGTTAAGACGGAACCTGAAAATACATGGATTTGCAGTTTGACAAGGATGTTCAACAGTAATTATAAACAATTTTGTGTTGAAACAATGTCCTCTATTGACATTTAATTCATAATCACTGATTTAGACATTCACTCATTCTTCCAAGAACCTTATTTTTAGTCAATAGCGTAGTCATTAAATAAGTCCTTACTTTATGCTAGATGAAGAACAAGCAGTAATAAACCACACTGAATACTGTTTGAATAAATTAAGTAGCAATACTTGAAAATAATAAACATTTCTGCTCTTCACATTTTTTTTAATTCAAAGCACACAGAAAGGAGCCACATATCATGGACAGAGGACACAGAAAAAAGGAGTGATCAACTCTCACATGATGACTGAATTTTGTGTTTAGTCATGAAAGCTCTAAATTGCAGTTACATAAACAGAAAACTAATGCCACTGGCAAACAGCCCTGGTCTGTAATGTTCTATTTGAGATTCACTGGTTAAAGCAGAGGAGACGCTGAGCTCTGACAAAGAACGATATGGGAGATGACATCAACTTCTTTCGGCAAATGAGCTCAGCGTGCCAGCGAGCTGACAAATTAGCTTCTAAAAACCACTAACAGTAGCTTACAAAGTCACAGCTGTTATCCTGTTTTGAACAACAAAATGTTGATCTCGGTTGAAATGTCTAGTTTTACACAAGATTTGTAAGTGCCCTGATTCCTTTTTTTTAACAAAGAAATGAGTTATACTGAGAGAGGCACGAGGGACAGGCAGTGACTGTACTCTGGTGACTCCATGGCGATGTTTAATCGACAAGATTAAGTAGAGCATTTGCTTATGTTCTGCACCCTTCTGAAATTCGAAAAACTCCCCAGAGATACAGGCTCAGCAGCAACATAAATCCACAACTACAACAGTACCACAGCCACCAGCAACTTCTTCAGCTAACTCAAACATTTCCCAGGATATTAAGTTTGATAGTCGGAAGGAATGCAGCAGAAAACCTGGCATCAGAAAACTTGTAGGAGATTCCATCAAGGAGTTTAAATCAATTGAAAAATGTTAATACTCTACAAAACAAATGTTCTTCAATGCTGATTGGTGGACAAAATACAAAAATCATAGTATTACTTTGCATTTCAATTATTTGAGTAGTGTAAATCTTCACTTTCATGGCAAAGTATCAGGAAGCCTTCTTTATTTCTCAGAGTTACAGGACACTAAAAGCTTTATCAAACACAGCAGAGGCAAACTTAGTTAATCTTAGAACTCTTATGACCCTCATCACTGGCATCTGAACAGCCCTCAAAAATAAATTTGTTGATGTTTAAGAAAAAACCAAAACTTTTTACAGATGACCAACTGAAGGACAGAACAATTTGCCTCAAGGTCTGAAGGTTCAAACAGGAGTCTAATGTCATCTCTCAAGCATCAGATTACAGCCCTTTACCACTAAAGCATTCTCTCTGCTTTTTTACAGCTCTTACTTTCATAAAATTGTAGTAACTTCAGCATAATCATTCCTGATTTATGGTAAATGAAGGGAATAATCAAGCCACGACAGATGCATGCCAAGTTCAAGTGACTACCCAAAGCCAACAAAAAACACCAAATCACTGGTCAGAGCTTGGATTGAAATTTCTATGATTCTAAGTTTAGACAACTAATAAAGGCCTTTATTAATTAATGCTACATAAGGCCTGTTTCTATCAACACAGTTTCTTGTCTGTATTTTTTTTTTTTTAACCTTTACCCAAAGTGGAGACAGTATAACGACTTAAATAAGACTGTAGGCACACGAAGAGTTGAACAAAACCATGTATTTTCAATAGGAAGTTACCAAACATGGTCAATGTGTCAGGAGTTAAGGCCACATAAAGACTCTGGTATTCATGTGCAGGAGACTTGTAGCCTCAATCAATCATTTCCAGTATGGTGATGAAATCTGGTCTCCACTGGAATCTATAAAAGGTTGCACAGGCTCTTCATCAGAAATGGGGACATTCTTAGTTTCAAATTGCCAATTTTATGTTTGGAAAACACAAGCAATGAAGCTCATCTATGTACAAGAATATAGAAACATCAGAGTAGACCACAACATCCCACTTAACTGTGCCCCCTTTCAGAGGTGATCAATAACTACCCACTCCTTGCTTAAATGATGGTACTAGATTTTACCAGTTCACATATCCATCACTGACAACATGAGCTGGTTAAACTTATAATGACGTAGAGAAAAAGCTAAGCATTTTCACAAAAAGTACCCCCTAGCTGTGTACTGGAGAATGACTGAGAAGTTTTGGGTTATATTTGTTTTTCACTTTTTAGATTTTATTCTCTGCATACCCCCAACCAAACTATATAACTGACACACAGAGCAACATATTTCTCCCAAGAGTACTGTGAAGAGAAGAAAGTAATTAACATTTGTTAAGTATTCTCACGGTGTGACATGTGCCAGCAGAGCACATGAAAGTTAGTAATTCTTCATACTAGAGTTTGAATACTGTGCAGGAAAGATGGGCAAACAGCCATGGAATGAGCAATCAGTAACGAGAAAATCTCTGAGTAACCAGCTCTGAAGTGAGCAGCATTCCTTCCATGCAAAAAGTGAGTCGGGATTTCTAGAGATGACAAAAAAATTGCCATCAATTAAGACTATTGTAATGTACCAAATACAGTAGGACTGTAAGGAGGGTCACTGGAAACCTTAATTGTAAATTTTCTGGGCTAACTTCATCAATTTATTCTTCCAGCATAGAGTTTAGCTAAGCTTACTGTTTAGCATAGGAACACAAATACAAGGAAAAACAAGCAAACAGAAGAAAACAAAACAAGTAAGGAAAAGACTCAAACCCACCCTATCAGCTGGGAATAGTTCTATTTGCAAGTTCTCAGATTTTACCTCTAAACTATTAGGCAATCTTGCAGAAAACCTTTTTTATTTTCACTGTCTATCTGTCACACGTCCAGTCTAGGAATAGCTACTGATGAGAGCAGAACAGAAAAGCACTCAGAAAGTAACTGTTCCATAAAATTCATGAATTCTAAAAAACTGGGCATAATAATGTCTGGCTCTTTAAGTTTATTTCAGTTATTCAAAAGGAAAAATAAAGCTTGAACTACTGTAGCTCCTATACACAGATGAAACAGATATTTTCTACCACATCAGAAAATGAGAAGATTGAATTGCATTCAGTTATGAATTGGATTTGTTCTTCAATTAAAAGAGAAGAAAAAATAAATCATGCTGAAGCTAAATGACAAACCAAAGGCTATTCCATTGTAATTTTGTCCAAAAGACAACTAAATTTATTATTTCTTCAGCTCTTTGATCATTATGTTTAGCTTGTAAAGATGCCACTTACTACTGCAAATACTCCATTTCTGAACAGACTGGTATCATTTTTCCCGAAACTGAAATATAAACATTCAGCTGCAAAGCTGCTTCAAACCCACACTGGGCAAAACTGGACTTAAAACACAAGAAAACATTTAGATGTTCATTTAAAAAATATAAAAGTAATTTAAAAGACTTTAAAGAAAGGACAATTAGTCATTTTACCAAATGAGTAGGATAACGATGGCAAAATAAATTGAATATTCTGCACTATTCCCAAATCCCAATTACTGAAGTTTCTTTTTAAAATTAGATATACTCTGCCTATGTAGATATAGAGGCACAAACTGTGAAAGAAAAATGTTTTACATTTTACACTTTTCAGAGATTACAGTTATTTCTGAGAGCCCCAACCCCAAAGCCCATGTCATGGGAATGAACTCTGGCTCACGAAAAGCCACATTTCCTTCAGCATCGGTTTTGGCAAAGCAGCAACTACCCAGAGCACTGCCTGAGCTTAAAAAATGGTCTGGTAGCATCAAGCTTTACATCCCCATGGGTTCCCAAAATACACAAAGAGTCTGGCTACAAGGAACTGTTCCGGCATCACAATTACAGACTATGGAATCCAAAGGAGACGAGTGTCACAGAGGACAGAACTCTTACAGCCAACCTCATCCAATGGATTTTAGTAAACAATACATTATAGGAAATAATCTAGAATGCAGATCCCATACACCTAAAATAAAGGTTTCTTTAAAATGCCATGCCCAAATTATTCCACACAAATATTAACCAATTAGCATCATCTCTGATATGCAGGTAACATGAAACAGATTTCTTTGATTCTTCAGACAGTGATAACCTTGATTCCAAAATCTTTTCAGGCCCGGAACAACTGAAGCACCACTCCAGAAGCAGAATGATTGCAGGAAAGAATTTAGAAAATACAAGCAAACACTATTCTTCAGCCTGGATCAATATGTGACTACACTGCAGAATTTTCCAATGACACCGGGTTTTAATGTTCCTGTTCCAACATACTCCTATTCCACTCACTAACAAGGAGTTTGACCATTCAGCTCCAAAAGCTATTTGGGTGCCAAGTGCCCATTCATGTCCTCAAATAGGGTATAACCAACCGTCTCTAGGCTGTCCATTTGCACCGCTGTGTGACAAAACACAGAATTTCATCCTACTTCGCGCCTCTGACCCCTCAGACTAAATGTAGACCCAGAACATGAGTTCTGAAATGGAAACGTAACAATTCACTTTGATTATGGGTTGGATCTCCAAGTTAAAAGACCCCTGTTTACCCAGCTGTCAATAGTCCACAGAACTGATTCCTTTGGAGCCAACAAGTATACACAGTGATTTATCTTCTTAAAACAAATGATTAGTTATCCATCTAAGAGAACAGAAATAAATGGTTAAAGTGATAAAATAGCTAAGTATTAACAAGCAACACATATACTGTCCTATCCACACAGAATATTTCCTCAAAGCTTGCATTATTTATCTTACAAACTAAAGCTCTGGATTCTGGCAACCAAACCACAGGGTCTCTCTAAAAACAGCCTGGCTTCCTCACTTTTGGGGTTGGAAGGTCATTGGAGGAAGAGGTATGAGTGGAAGGAATGATTGCAATCCACTTTTATTTTTCTTCTCCTTTACCACCCTTCAGTTACTAAGCAGTCTCTTACTTAGAGCATGACAAAAAAATGTGTATTTAAAAGAACTGACACCTGCTTACCTGGACAACATTGAACAGACTGTCTATAAATGCTGCCTGCTTTCTCCTGAAGTGAAAAATCAACCAGCTCTCCAGGACACAACACATCAGGCACTGGAAATCTCATATCAGCATCTCCCATACTCTTCCCAACATCCCTCAAGTTCTAGTATTCTTCAGCACACCTCCACAGGCCATTTTAAGTGCTATGCACCCCTCCAAAGGAGCTCAACAACACACTGAGCACAGCCAGGTACTTCTGAACTGGCTGCTTCAGAACAAACTGGGGTTCACATGGCCTTGGAGACCAGAGGGCAATTTTCTCCTGTGTTTGCAGTCCCCATGAAAAGGGCTGCATCTTCTTGCTTTTCATCGTGTTCCAATGTCTTCATTTCTCCTCACCTTCAGTATTCCTTCACTACAAAACAGGAGCCATACTGTTAAAAACAAAGCTCATTAAAAACCAAGATTTTCTTTTTAACTCTCCTTCTTCCAATTGTATTCTTTCCATTCCCTTCTCAACCTCTTTTCAACTCTCTTTTCTCATGAATGATCTTCAGATCTCTTCTCCAACAGAAAACCACAATACATTTTAATTACAAGGGAAAGTTTAGACTGTTGACAAGCTGTGAAAAAGTAGCAAATCCAGGTATTAAATACTTAGAAAAAAAAAAAAGAGAAAAAACACATGGAGAGAAACAGGAGAAAGGATGGGGATGGAAGTACCTGATTTTGCTTTTTCTTTTATTTTCCTTAGAAATACTGTTTACAGGACTGAGGATCTCAAACTCAAGTAAGCATCATAAACAGCAGAGAAGTATTTCCCCATGCAATCACTGAATAAGGAAATGTTTTGGGGTTGGATTTGGTTTGTTGGGTTTTTTTCAAAAAATAGAGACGCAACCATGATGATCAGCCATCATGCTCAAGTTCAAGCACAAAACAAGACCAGCTAATCACACACAAATAACTAAAACACTTCACAGTAGAATATGTGGAGAAAGTTAATAATAAAATTACAACTAACTATTCTCCCTTCCCCATGAAGTTCTTCACTTATTTTTTACTGCTGTTCATTATAATGGGGTTTTTCCCCTCCCTCTTTTTCATACTTTTCTTAAATGGCTGGCTGCATATATTTAATTGTACATTCCTCAGGGCAGGGACTATTTCCTTAATTGTCTGTAAAGTCCAGTGCTATAAACAACGGTCCTATGCAATGCTAAGTAATAAAAAATGAGTAATGTTTTGTTGAGAAATAGTCATGCATTAATTATGCAAGATAATCTGGAAAGTACAGAACTAGAGAAAAAACCATGTCGTTCTGAATCCATAACTTTTAAGCATCACTACCCAATGAATGGTTTATGATATTCCTTTCCAGTATTATATTTAATTTCTCTCAGGGTATTTAAAAAACATCTGCTCTGAAAGTTAGCAAATGGGTATTGTTTACTCAGAAATTCTACTGGGTGCAACCCCCCTTCTACACTGTCAGTTAAACATGCAATATTTTAAATACACATTATAGAGCCAACTGTGGAAGCAGGCACTTAGAATGCAAAGAATATTCCACATATTAAAATATACATGAAAAATACTGTTCAGGAGTTATAACATATATAAAATACAGATTCTAAATTCAGTATTTAATAAGTATGCAATTTTTAAAAAAACATTTCGTTTTTATTACTTACTGAACTAATTTCATGTCCTAAATCTACATTGCTGCAGACTTATACAAGCATAGAAGCTACTAAAATTGGTATAACTTTAAAACCAGAAGCAAATTTTTATTGCTGAACTATGCCCCTGAAAATGGGGTTGAATATAAAAACAATGACACCAAATCTGAAGAGCGTAAATACTCTGCCTCAATATTTTTTGAAATCTGTTCTCTAATCTTGACTGAGGTTTGAAAGTAGCAAGTCTGTATTTTTCCAGTGTAAATGTTGTGCAAAAGCTTTACAAACATAGATCTAAATCTGCAATTGCCATTAGTAAAATAAATGAAAAATCTATAAGCAGCAGTGAAACTGGCATGCAAATAAAAGAACTGTCAAGACATATACTGCCTAAAAATAAGCTTACAATAACTATTTTAAAGACTGTGTGTGGTCTTACCCATATATTTTGGCAAGATGCACTTTCTCCAACCACAGCTAGATTCATCCAAAAGCAGTGGCACTGGAGAGTCTCTGTCTCACCTGTCAAACTTGAAGAACGTTGTTCAGCAGACCACCATGAGTCCATGGATAGGATCCACATCACTACAGCAGCTGTTCTTGATAAGTGTTCTCTAACTAGAGAGGCAAGCGCTTCAAAAATGTTCTGTAAGAGGATCACCCTTAAAATACATGCATTTAAAAACAAACAGAAACAAGAATATATCCAGAACAAGATTTTCAAGACATTTATGGTACAGCAGCATCAGTGACCTCATATGTATCTCTGTCTGATATTTGGAAATGTTCACAGAAGATTTGAGTCTTATAAATTTATATTATAATTCAACTTAATTATTTACCTCTCACAAACTACTAGACTCTTCAAATTGCAGGCAATCAAATAAAACAACTAGAACCCCTTAATCTTCAGGGGTGAGGAAGGCGAATTTTCCTCTTTTCAGTTCCTTTCCCATGTGAGACATGGAAAATATTTTCACACCAATCTACAAATAGATTAAAAGTGGTAAGGAGAAGTAAAAGGCTGCTTGGGTACAGTAAAGGTAAGATTCAGTGAAAATGGGATGAAGGACAAAAAGTTACCAGTTTTAAAACAGCCTGAGAGGATATTTTGCCAACCAGAAAAATCTATGCAGAGAACTTATCTGAATTCTGTCTGTATAAAATAACTTCAACTGTTATTAAAAAACACATAATCACTGATTTCCAGAGAAATATGAATATTTTCTAAAAATAGGTCACTGCTTTTAACTGCTGAGATCTGCTCTGGTTTAACTACTAGTAGCATTGTATCCTAGAAGCAGGAAAGGCTCTAGAGAGATTACTTTCACTTTTCCCTAGATATATTTAGTGTACTAACTAGCATAGTTAGGATATTATTTTTCTTTGGTTTTGTCAGTAGCATGTTTGAAATAAATTTTATTAAGTGGTAGTGTATGCAACATTGCATTGTGGGTAGCCGTTTCCTGCCTTAACCTAGCCACATCCTCAGCTGTTATATGAGACAAGTTTCCCATATTTTCTGCAAGTTGACTTTAAAAAAAAAAGAAAAAATACTGACAGGAGAAAATAGCTAGGAGGTTAGGATGATCTTAAACACCATATATTGAGTGTTTAGAAGGGGTGCATCTAATCAAAAGGACTTTTCTCTCACTTGCTGTGCAGTCTACAAGATATAGGAACATAAGGGAAGTAATGCTTGTCTGAGCAGGAAGAATCAAGATGAGACACATCTGACCATTAAGATGCAGCCCCTTATTCAACGCCTGATGAGGGATTAGATTATTTTACTGGAGAATAACTTTGCTATGCTATGAAGAAGTGAGAGAACTGGCAACTCTAAGTGAATGAAAACAATTTTTGCCTACTTGCTATTACATGATGTACTCACTGCTTAAGAGATGACCACCTTTTTAATTAAAACAACAGTTCAGTTTAAGGTTTAATGTGATCTTCGGTAGCCTGATTGCACTGTAGAAAAAACAGACAACACTTGTTTACCCTAGAAATGTAACAGTACTTTTTCCCCCTCTACGTTTAGTGGTCCCAGGCACCATCCACTTCAAACCGTATCTTACCCAGAAAAAGGTTCTGAGACAGAGAAAGGCAGCAGTAACACTCAGATGCTCATTGCTACTCTAGCAATAAATACCATTTTAAAATGAAGGAATGCTGAAACAACATTGCTGTTGCAATTTTTTTAATCAACAGGCAGTTTTAGTTTTTCCTTTAAAAGTTTAGTATAAAGTGGTATCAGCATGCTCTACTGTTGCAGAGATGATGGAAATGAGAAGTCTACAAAACACCCAAGTCAAAAGCTTCCCAAAGCATGCAAGTATTTTAAATCAAACAGTATTTTAAATGTATTGGCTGTGAACCATCAGAAAACACAGTTCTCTTCCTCTAAAAATTATAATTACTCCTCAGTTTGAAAAACAGAGCCAAGGGAAGAAGTTTCACGTAAAGAAAAAAAACCTGTTCTAGTGGAAACAGATACGTTAACAACACCTACAGTGAATACCTGCATCTGAGGAAACTGCACCAGGACTTTCTGAATCATAAAAATCAGCATCTTTTTATAGTATATATTGTAAAACTTGTGAGTAAATGCAATCTAACAAGTTTGTCATCACACTGCTCTAAGCAGACTATTTATATCATTCCAGTTGTAGCATAGAAACAAACATTTAAGTACAAATAAACTTTCAGCAGGGTATCACACTGTTTATACGCTGGATGAACTTTTGAGTGACATAAGGCAAAATGTTTGGAAATAAAGTATAGCTTAAAAGTTCCAAAACACGTTTCAAGAACAGTGAAAGATGCAATTATCTTTCAGGGTTGCATTACAATTGACTTTTAGATTTCATTTGTCATCAAAGATCAAGCTCATAGTTTACCAGAGAAATTCCTCAGCATAGTACTTCCTTTGTAAGTGTAATTGGGACTCAAAGCATCCCCTGTGGAACTCAGAAGGGAACTTCCATTTTTGTAGAACTACCTTTTAAACAAGAGCCTGTCAAGCATTAGTCTACAATCAAGACACTGGTTTACACAGTGGATTTTCAGGATTCTTTCATCTGCTTCATCAGAAGTGCAAACTATTCCAAAAGAAGCCACCAGTTTCACAGGTATTTGGTCTCAAAGTTTGGCTTTATAATGTTTCTATACTAAAAAATCTGCATTTTTATCAGTGACAGTTTTTACAAACTACATCTTGATTACTCAGTTACAGTATTTGGTTTTCTGTTTTTAATGGCTTTTGCTTTACTAGATGAAGACTTCTTTGTAGTGCTCTGGATTTGAAGAGGCAAAAAAGTAAAAAAATAGTTCTTAAAGGTATCAGATCAAAGCACAGCAACAAAGTTAGAGAATAACTCTGCATACACAAGTGAAAGCATGAAAAAGCCATTCTGGAGAAAGCTTGAGCACAGCATTTCAATGCAATAAATTTTTGTATTCAGACTTCTGTAGGATGTTCAATATTCTAATACTACAGATATGACTAAAAATAAAGTGCAGAGTTTTGAAAATCAAACACCATTTTTCATATGAATGGAAACAAGTATAAAATCAAGACAAGTTATCTATTATTTAAAAATACTGCGTCCACCTACCATCAAATAGAAGTTGATAAATACCTTCAATGTGCAACTGTAGTTGAAAACTCTGAGCTTACAATTTAAGAGTTCCCCAAATAAGAGGCAGCAATCTCCAAAAGCTTTTGCTGCATCACAAGTTTATTAAAACTTGAATGCATACAAATACAATCTGTATATGAAAAGATCAGTATTCTTTCCGTTATTTTTATACCCTTAAGATTTTTTCATTGATGCTCTTAACCATATAGGGAAAACATAAATAAAAAAAGCAATCTATGAATAGGAGAATTAAATATCACCCTTACTTTTAAGTGGAATCATTTTTTTGCAGAATACTCCTTTTTCATTTTACAGTAGAATTCTGCAAGTTTGGCAACATGTAGTAACTCTCAAAGTATTGAATGAAGAACAATGCAATTTACCTTACAATACTTACTATGAAAGAAGTTTTTATTAATTTCTTTATGCACTTTTTTCTTATTATGTTTTTTTGATAATTATATAACAAAAATCAAAACAACAGATTTTTACTGAAAAATCCTTTCTCATTTCTCCCATCCCCACAAAACAGAAAACCTGCTCTCCCACTCACACCTTCAGCTATTCACATCACACCATTCCTGACCAATTTCTAACTGAGAAAGCTCAGGACAAAGATGAAAGTAAAAAAGGAGGGATGGTAGCTTCAAAGAGATGTATTCTATATTACATATAAAAGCCGAACGATATCTAGAAAATGTTTTACACAGTTCTTCTGCTGCCCCAAAACAAAGACAAAAAAAAAAAAAGGAAACTAATTTAAACTCACTCAGCTAAAACTTAAAACTACAGTGCATCTGTGGTACAATCAGGATAATATGAAAAGTTCTAGATATAATGTCCAAAGAGGCAAAAAATGAGATACTTTCTCAAAGATGTTTCCAATTTTGTTCTGAGTCTGAGTGAGCAAATCAAGACTACTAATACTCGCTGTCTGTGCACATTATTCCTTACTACACACAGCATTTTGCAATTTATTTCAAAGCCTCTATTATAAACAAAAAAATACTGCTTTTGTTAACCCACTCCGTACCGGTACAGTCAGGGCTTATGTTACACAATCAAAGCCAAAGTTACAATATGTTAAGTATATAAAAAAATATCACACACACATGCACACAGATGATATTAAGTATCTGAATCCTACATATGCATCAAATTTATGTTTCATTTTAAAACTAAGTGTTAACATTAACTGGTGAATGAAGTTATTTATAGTCTCCCCAAAAGTTTAAGACTGTTCTATTTCCCTTAAACACCAAAACTATAATAAGGCATTAATGCAAGCACAACCAAAACCTCCCAACCCTCCCAGCTCACTCTGTTACACAATGTCCACGTTAAATCCTCCCAATGCCGGTATTCCAAAGCATCACTCCCAGGCTGCAGCACACAACCAGTTATGATATCCAAATGACATAATTTGCCCCAAATATAAAAGAAACATAATTGCCCTTAATTTGCATCGCATAAAACTGCCAAGTAGTTTTGAAGGCATGTAAAGCAAGGCAGACATGATTTAAGATTTGCAAAGGAATCCCCAGACTAACACTTCTGTGACAGCCAATTACAGTGAAAAACACAACCCCAACAAGCAGCCTGCTACTAGACCTTAGGAAAGGTAAAGTTTCTTACAATGAGTTACAGATTCACAAGTATAAGACGACAAGGAGAAAAAGTAAAACAGAAGGAATCCAGCCACCCAGCAAATATAAAGCAGACCCAAGATCGTGATACAATCCAAAGATGTAAATTATTGTAAATCATCACTGTTGTTCAGAATTTCACACAGCCACTTGTGCCAATTTTGCTCACTTTTCCACAGACACAATAATAAAGGAGGGAGAAGGAATAGGAGGGGGGAAAAAAAAAAAAAAAAGGAGGGGGAAGAAGAGGGGGGGGAACCTGAACTGAGAGTACAAATAAAGTTCTGCTGTCCATATGCTTTAACTGTACAGAAGTTTGGGCTCTTAAAGCATTTTGTACTCTCTCCAAAGCCTCGTGAGTAACAAAAATTAAGAAAGCTATATCCCTCTGGATGCCAGGAAGGGCCTTACCACGGGCCTTTTGTCAAAATATTAAAAAAAAAAATTAAAAATTTAAAAAAGGAAAAAAAAAAAGGAAAAAGAAAAAAAAAGGGAGAGAGAGAAAGAAAAAGCCACAGTGTAGGCAGTCCTACTTGGAGTCCTCTGATGTCACAGCCACATGACTCGCTCGCTCCAGTAACAGTGCTTGCAAAAAAAAGGAGTTTTAAAGCTTTTGCTTTTTTGGATTGTGTGAATGCTTCATTCGCCTCACAAACAACCACAGAACCACAAGTGCGGTGCAAACTTTCTCCAGGAGGACAGGAAAGAAGTCTCTGGTTTTTAAATGGTTAATCTCCGCAGGTCACTACCAGCCACTGAGACCAACAGAGTCAGTAAGTGCTCTCTAACCACAGTCTATGCAGTAATAGTAGGTCCTTCAAATATTTGCTCATTCCCTTTTTTTTGTTTTGTTTCCTTGCTTTTCACATGTTACCAGCACTACACAATTTTTTGACAGGGAAAAAACCAACTATAGAGTCTATGCAATCCAGGGACACAGTAAAACTAAAACAAGGTTTGGCTATGGTTTGTGTTTTCAGTTTGAGGATCCAAGAAGTATTTACACCAGAAGGTGAAAGCTCTGCGTGAACCGAGAGGGACTATGGCATCAAACAGCCTGTTCAGTTCAGTGACACCATGTCAGCAAAACTTCTTTTGGGGTAAGTGCTGCAATATTTGAGCTTCTGTTTTCCGCTGTCGAGAGTTTTCTTGCTTTGAACAATGCTGGTTGTAGTTACCTAAGCAAAAAAATGCTGAATGGGATGTTAGAATGCTAAAATAATATACCTGGTTGTTTGGGGAGTTTCTGGGGGGGAAAGTAACTGTAAATAACTTCTGCAGATTTAAGAACAAATTTGTTAGCTGGCAAGCTGAGCAAAGGGAAGTCGGTGGATTAGTCCTTAGTGTTTGACAGCAGGTGTGCTCAGCTGTCACCGGGGTCAAGGTGTAGCTGCATGAATTTGAAAGAGTCTGATGGATGCAGGAAAACGTTTAATATTATCTTAGGGCAAAAGATAAAGTAATCAGTGAGTTAATCAACAGCAGCACAGAAAAACTCATTAAGAACTCTGGTAACACTTTTAGATGTATCCACCATGGCTGGTTAACGAAAGACACTGTAAAAGACAAATCACAGGAGTTCAGACTGCTTGCTCTCTAAACCTGATGAAAATGAGTAGTTTGTAGCATATTGCAGCCTATCCTGCCCAAAACTGCCCTATCATTGTTCCAGACACCTTATTTTTAAGTATATATCTCAGATGAAGTTATCAGTGTAAATCTGCAGTTTTCTAGTCCTCAGTTGCCCTCATTTCACAGCAAAGCTTGTTTGATAATATATTCAATTGTAAAAGCAAATTCTTCTCATTACACTTACTACACACAAGGCAAAACATTCATGCATGAAAATATTTAGCTATGAAATAAAAAATACATGATCTAACATGCTGCTGAATTTTAAGTTGAATTGAAAGTGGGATGTAAAAAACTCTGCAGAAGAGCACTGCCAAATATTTACTTCAATATTCTGAACTGTAAACACAGATTCCTTTAAGAAATCACATATGTATATACTGAGGTAATTACTTATATGCACTGTACCTATAAATGCTCATAAAAATCATAAATACACTATAAAATTGCACCTCTATCTTTGCTTACTTTGGAAAGTTTTATCCTCTCAGACACAGACTTAAAATCAGTAGAAAGCACCTAACTCCCAAATACTAAATAGAATCAAATATAACTTTAAGGGATTTAGCTGCAAGTAAAATGAAGCTATATTTTAAAGTGTATTGAAAAATGCTTTATTCTAGTTACACTTGATGAGCTGCAAGAAGTACAGTCACAAAATCTTTTCAAAGCATCTTTTACTGAGGCAGATCAGGCAGACAAACTGAAAATTCTGAAAGCTCTAGGAAAAAAAAGTTGCGAAAACTTACAAGATTTTCTTAATGGTGTCCATCATGTTGAAATTATGTTGGGACCATGGCTAAACCTATTTCTTTTCCTCCCTTGCCCCCCCTTCTATGAAAAACAACAATGCTAGAACCATTTCCAGTACATACATCCCCATTATTGTAGTGAACTGATGACTGGGGTGCCTTTTACACCTCCTACTTCACACGCTTTGACTGGTTCCCAGTTAAGCACATGAATAAGCTCTGAGACCGGGTACAGGAACAGAAATTAAGAAACTGCTTCTTGTAGGAGGTTGACCAATTGAATATATGACCTACAGATACCAGAAGAGATAACATGATCTGTGGCTGGTCATGCAGCTGTAATACCCCGAACATTGAGCTGAAATGCAAACACAGATCCGGCAAAGCAGCTTTTCTACCTAAGCTGGTGTCTGAACGAAGCACAGCAGAAGCGTAGCCAGACCACATTATCCCAGTGTTTACAACAGGAAATACAGTTTACATGTATAGGGACTTTCTTTTGCTTTTACTTCCAAAAGAGATTAGAAGAAATTTAGTTGGCTAAAATTATCAAAACACTGAGTCTGACTGCTTAATTCACCTACTTCTGATAATTCCTAAAGCCAGTGGGAAGTACTGTGATACTGTGCTTAATACTTTTCCTGAACTTCACTAAATAGGGTTGGATACCTGAATTTCACTTTGGACACAAACAATAGATACAAGGGACTACAAAATCTCATCAGCTCTGTCAATGTGTAAGCAATGTATCCTGAGCTAAAATCAAATTTTGGAAAACCCATTTTTATAAAAAGAGGGCAGAATTTATTTTTTAAAAATGCCAGAACACCCAAGCTACTGTCATGAATTTGCCGTTCAGTGACGCAGCAGCACCTCAGAATGCACGATCTGTTCTTCCCTTCTGTATTGTCCTTCTCTTCCCAACTCTACCTTATTCCTTTCAGGACTGTTGAGTTTAATTGTTTCTCTTCAAGACTGAACTGATGAAACATAATAATGAGTCATTACAGGGCAGGAAAACAGCGCTATGATTAACCCGCATGGTCGCTAATCTGTGCTATTAACCATATTCCTAAAAGTTTTTATTCCACTCATTTTTGTCTGTGTGTTTTCAACTTCATATGAAAGGGAAAAACAAGAGTAGCAAAGAGGAAGGATCCTTTCCTAGTTCATGCAAACATATATATTCCTTTCCAATTTAGTACACTTGAATTAACTACATTCTGGGTTTCACATCCAGATTATCTCTGCCTTGTGCCAGTTATACACAGGTTTTGACTGCATTAAGCCTGTGTAAACCTTCTCAAGCTTTTAAAGCTAAGTGGATTCATTTCAACCAGCAAAGGCTATTATATTCACATCCATAGCGTTTGAAGGAAAAAAAAGGCTCAAAATAAACACTACACAAAAAAACCCCCAAACCAAACAGCATATTTATTATAAAATTTGGGAAACATTGTTTACTCAAAGTATTTCAGAGACTGAAATTCTTCTGAAATGCCTCCAACAACAATTACAATTTTAAAAAAGAAAAAGGCATTTTCAACCATATTCTATGCATCTTCATAAGAGGATTTCACTGAAAAAAGGAAATAGGATCCTGTGCATCTTCATAGGAGTATTTCACTGAAAAAAGGAAATAGGATCCCAGTTTAGCTGATAATTCAATCAACTATTTCACATGTAATTTCTGGAACTTGATCCCAATAGAGATATAGTAAATCTCAAGTCTTCAAGTTAACAACAACAAACATTACTCTGCTTATTTTAAAATACTCCTCAATATCTTCTTCATCAAAAAATCCCAAACCTTTCGTAAATTTCAATTCTCAACTGCTTTACTGTTTGGTAGGGAATCTTACAGGGTTTTTTAATTTTAATCAGCATACTGATAAGAGAGAAACAAATCCTTTTAGATTATTGTGTATAGAAAGCAGAAGTTTTCTGTATGTTCCATCTCTGTTTAACATATTCACACGATTGTGAATGCTAAGCAAAATCTCAGGAATCACTGCTCTTTGCATAAAATTAATTTAAAATACCAGGATTAAAAAAAAAATACTGAAAACTGTGCAGGAATGAGTATTCTCAATGTGCATTAAGAAAGCTGCAGCTTCACAGGGAGGCTGTTGGTATCTGAAAGCCCCAAACGCTGCAGGATTGCACTTCACCACTTACAGGGTTTGTAGGCAGCAAAATGCACTGATCTGTTTAATTGGCTGTCTCAAATGAACTATTAATAGCCAACATTGTTTAAATCAACTATACCGATATAAAATTCAGTAAGATCAAAATGTTCTAGTTTGTTAAGAGAATATCAGAGTATCTGACGTTTCAATAAACTGGGAGAGAAAAAAAAATCCTGTATCATTAGGGGCACTGGGGCACTAAGATTTTATCAAACGTACAGGATTAATCTCTATTGAATAAGACCATTCACAAATCAAAATCCACTCCACTTCAATACTTTCATGCAGTGCTAATCAATTACAACCTTTTCTAGTTATGCAAAACCCATGTGCTTTTAATTTTATTCACTGGTGGTCTAAAATATAATATTCAGGCCAAGCTAAGTCACTCTGTATTGCAACTTCGCTTTTTTCAATAAATATTCATCTAGAGGTTTTCTTAGAGAGAACTGCTCATATGAAGACTGTGGTAATATTTTTATACTGTACCTCCTTGTTGAAGCAAAAGGTTAGGGGTTACCTAAATACCTCAACTGTATATACAAAAAAAGGAAAAGGTAAGTATTCACATGAAAAATCCAAAGGGACTATATTATTTATTTTTGCATTTCCTATGATTAATGATGCACCAGTGCATACTTGAAAACTGAAGTCAAAATAGGGTAACACCTCAAATTCCTTTACAAACTGTACAAATATCAAACTTCCATGCTGTATTAACTACTCTACCAGAAATATTTAAAGGCTCTGCCACCCCACATTAAGAGTATAACAATAATACTGAAATTCCTCTCAAGCTGTGTGATTTCTTGGTCACAGTCAGAGTAATATTAATCTTAAAATTGCACCTTATACCTTTACTTTCCCGACTGTTTTCAGAAGAGAGTCATGCTTTTTTATGAAAAACAAGAAACTGACAGCAGCCTTAAGTAAATAACAAACATCTAATACTGCATCCATTTAAGTAAAAAGGGAAAAATAAAGAAGCTAATAATTCTGGCAAGAGATGCTAACTAGGCAGTGCAGACAGTTCAAGAGAGACAGATAATAAATGTGTTTACAGACTGTCACACCTTGTGGCAGACACCATCAAAGAACGACATGAATAACAACTAAGAAATACTTTCTAAAACTCTAACTTAATGCAAAAAGCTGAAGATACAACCAGAATCTGGCATTATTTTATGCTTGAGTCCAGCACACTCCTGTGGAAATTAAAGGAGAAAGGGAAAGGAGGAATTATCCTGTGCTTGCCAAGCTGCAAAGGTGCTGAGCACCAGCGTTTCTCCTGCTTGGATACGACAGGAACCAAGGGCAGCTGTCAGTGCTGGGCACCTCCTGAAAATCAGACCATCTGCATGTTTCCCTCTATGTACCCAATAAAAATCAATATTGTGTGTTGTAGGTGAAGGAGTTGGTTCTGAAAACTCATTAAATACACTCCATTAATAAGAATTACAATAAATTGCCATGTTTAATATGCTCTAGAGTATATAATATTTTAATTAAGGCAGCCTCAAGATAAACAGTGAGTTTAAGATGGTAAAAGCTGAAGCATTTTAGGGTCTTAACTTCAGCACTGAGAGAATCCAAGTTTCATTCAAGCAGTTAAGAAACTGCAACAGGAAAGCATAAAACTTATTTTCAAGATAAAAAATTAATTTGCCTAAATGCAATAAATGCAACATTTATTCTGATAAGCATACTCAGAACTAAATTAATAGACTGTGTGCCATCTCAATGAGATTTTCCTGGGAAATTTTGCCAGACTTAGGAATTAACCACAGATTTTCATCTGGAGACAAAAGTCACCCACAAAATGCAGAAAACATCCACCTTCTCCGCCACAGAACCCCCAGAAGTATCTACTCTTATTGACAAAATTAATTTGTGCTCACATTACATACAATAGCTTTCATTTCTATTAGGTATCTTCATTCCAAACTGCCTTCTAAAGTCTTCTGGGAAACAGGCTAAGGAGGTCTATCTTCTGCTCTCAGGTGTTTTTGTTTTTAAGTTAATAAAGCCTAAATCTAAGAGCATGTTTCCTTACATAAACATGCTCTCTTCTACAAATAAATATAAGACCTGCCACTTAACATACTGAAAAGCACACCCTAAAGAGAACAGTTTAAAGATGAGCACAGATACAAAATACATTTAGGTTACTGTATCGTAAAACAGTTTAACACTTCCAATAAAAAAAAATTCCATTATTCATGCATCTGTTTCCTGTATATATTTTTCATTCTGCTTGATACCATACTGTGTACTGCTCTAGCCTTCTTCGTGTAGCTTTACGTTTCCTATTTCATGTAGGAACTTGCCCCAGGAGGGAAAACTCCATAGGTTTTCTCCTGACTCTCTTGAACTGCCGAAGTCATTTTAATCAGAGCAATTAAATCACTTTGCACAACCTACTCCCTATTAAATGTTTTATTTATAAAACTTAATTTTAGGATAGCAGAAGATTAAAGGAAAAAAAGCTACGTTCTCCTTTAAGTACACAGGGTTCCTTAAAAAGTATTTTTGTATAATTTCCACTGTACTCATAATAGTTTTCCTTAATATTTTTTCATCTCTAATAAAACTGCCTTTATTTTTACAGCAAAGGCTAGAAACAGTTTCTTCTGCTGTTTGTCTCTTAAAAATGCCATATTCATTAAGGTCAGGCAGTTCTGGAATTAACAATTGTTTTAAGTTTTAATATGTTATAGCTAAAAACCCCATGGCAAAATTTTTTGGCAGGAATTCATTCAAATATGATTATTATATTTCTGATAGCTTATTTTACATATTATATTTCATCAGAATTGCTAGCATTTCAAAATGATTTAAAATTCATATCATTCATTTTCTTGATTAAGGAAAGTTAAAAGCTGATGACCTTACATACATTTATTTTCCCCAGAATTTATTTGAACCGTAAGTGTGCCAAACCATTGTTTACTTATCCCTCATGGTCAGATATCTTAGATCTAAATCTACTCTGTGGTTTACTGAAACAGAAAGACAGAGCCACTGCCAGTTACATAATATAATACTGCTCAGAGGAAAAGAACCCGGCCTTGATCACAAAGAAAATTAACACTAATAAGATGCAAATGCATCTATGTGCACATACACACACATACATCAAGCACCATATGCTGGCTGCAGTGGCTCTGCTGTGACAAATCGGAGCAGGGGGATGTTACAAGTCATTAGTAATGACGGAACTGAATTTCTCTGTCAGACACATTTTATATATATGACCCTACACACATAAGCAAAAGAAAGGGCTGCTTATTTTTTCATTAAGGAAAAACAATATAGATAAATAATTACAGCTAAGTGCATTGACTACCAGATAGTGTTAATCCCCCAAAAGTCCTGTAATTCATATAAATACAAATCAGAAAAGACAGAGTTAAAAACACGCGATATTTTAATGTATCCATGTGTGGTATTAGAACAGGGTATTCTTTCTTTTAAGAAATGTTAATGAGCTGTGTATGCGCAAACACACACATGTATACAGTTCAAGCCTCTAATTCCTACTAACTCATACTTCTAAAATTGTGAAATTCAAGTTAAAAAAGTCAAATTAGCAATAGTATAAATTTAGCAGACTTCTCTATCGGTACAATATTTCCCACCCTAGCACTGAAGCTGTAAAGGAGAATGCGCTATTGCATTCAGATTTGCCAGCAGTACCCAAAGAACATTTGCCACTCTTCACTTATCTTGCTAATAGGCAGTGGAGAAGCTTGCCAGGGTCTTATCTTAATATTTGTTAAAACCTATGTTTATTAATGCTACCACAGTGTTCTACATATATTGTAAATGTTAGTGCTTGTAGTGAAATAACAGATGCCAGAAGTACTGGTTTTAGAATACTTGGTAAAATTTATAAGAGAGAGGTATCTGGAGTCAGTCCCTTTGTACCTTCTTGCTTCTTCCCGTAGTCCCATGACAAAAGAAACTGCTTTTGTGGGCATCAGACTGGCCACTATTAACTCACCTCAACTTTCAAAGTGAAAACACACATTTTAGCCAAAGTAGTCTTATTTGTAGGTCAGCTGGTGTTTTTGACACAGTGCAATATATTCCCATTGAAGGGGCTCACAAAAAAGGCATACCACATTGGCATGGACAGATCCCCAATACAAACACAGAGCTGTTCTCCTGAGAGCTGACAATACTCCACAACAGTATGTTTGTATTAATACTATAATACATCAATAATTTACTGTGAGCACAAACCTTCATGTAGAATCAGCAAGAATAATTTTATATTAATTAAACAGGATTTAATGGAAATTAAAATGCATTTTAAGATATGACATAAAAAAAAATAAAAGTTCTGAGGACGGTGTCAGAATTTGTTATTTTAATTTAACAAAAGCCTTTCAGGTGAACCATAATACTGAACTGCCATATTTATGTACTTGCAGCATTTTCTGTATAAATTCCAGGAGTAACTTGCACTCAAATGCATCATCTATCCAACTGTGAATCCTTCACCTTTAAATAGAAAGCTTTTAGGAAAAAAAGAAGTGTCGCATTTGCTCCGTAACACTGAAGGGACACATCTGGTCTAGCTTAGTGACTCTGTATTAACAAGAGTTTGATGAATTAATTCTACCAGCCATTGTACAATACCCGAGCACAGGAGCAGCTTTGTGACAGAGTACTTACAGCCTGCAGTATATTTACTTCCTAACACATTCTGCAAAACTTATTTCCTCTAAGTAAGACCATCCATATAAATTCACACTAAGAGAGTTCATCATCTGCATTTTTCCAACCAGTGGTATCAAAGTTTAACTCCGCTGCGTTTGGGTACTTGTGGAATAACCAAGCCATAACAATGAATGGTTTATTTAAAACTGACAGGACCAGAAAGCAGCAACTATTTACTTAGGCGCCGTACCTTAGTGTACACCAGTAAAAATGTTCTCTTTTCCCAAAAGGATTTTCTGCATAAAGGGCATTCACTTTGCTTCCTTCCCACCCCTCTTATATCCAACTCTGTACTTTCAAAAACTAAGTGCTATATTTTTCTTGCTATTCAGTATATTTTTATTTCCCCCTTTGTGATTAAACGGCATAAGCAGAAACACTAAAACAAATTCAGAAGTTACACTCTTTATACTGATATTTTATTAAAGAAACCAACATTCAGAAAAAGTGCAGTCATCAGTGGATAAAAAAATAACACCTAAGTAACAAAAAATAAAATTAATTTAGCATCAAATGGGAAGAAAGCTATCTTCCACAGTGCAAATAATTTTCATACTGGAGCAAGAACGGTTTCATTCTAGTGCACCACTGTATATTGCATATGCAAATACTAGAACAACTTTTAATTTTAGAGTGTTTCAGGAAAAGGACCTAAAATCAGGCTCTGTTATTCTGAATAGCAATTAACTCAGTCACGACCTTGTAATAATTTGGGGTTCTATGCTCATTAGAGTAAAATTTTAATATTACCTTTAAAAGCAAAAGCAAAATCTTAATTACAGCTGAGCTACCTGTGTATTAATCCATCTTAAAATAAATGAAGACTTGAGCTTGCCCAGATAAAAAGATAAATTATAATAATACTCATTAGGTACAAAAAGGCTCGAAAGAATATAATTTTATTACTTTGAATTATAATATTAATTTAGTAACTAATTTCAAGGCACATGTGTAGTGCACATGTGTAAAACCTACTCGAGGGAGCCAGCTCACACAGACACACACACAAGCTGGAATGTTCCAATTCCGATCAAAGATGTGTGTAGCCGGATGTGCGGTTAATTCACTGATCAAATTTTCACAACTGAAAAACATCTTGAGACATAAAGTCCCAGTTACCAGTAGTGTGGGCTTCGTGCTTTATCATCACAATTACTCTTCACGATTTCACATTTTATGATATAATTCAAAAATAATATAATCTCTCTCAAACTAAAAAAAAGAAAAAATATTAAAAAAGGAAAAACCAAAGATTTAAAGGCACTGATTTTTAGTTCCAGCATTCTTAAAGGGCACAGTGAGACTGAGTGAAATAAATTTAAAATACCCATAGAATCTGAACTCTAATCTCAGTGACATGTTCTTACAGTAAGCTTGTGCTCCATAAAACCTATATAAAAATGTCAGGAGTGTAGATGCATAGCACATGCACTCATCGTAAGACACAAATCTGCCCTGTAACAATAATATACAGTAGCTCTTCAACGTGCCTGAAAGATTTTAAAATGCACTAAATCTATAAAAACAGTCTACTGTCAGACTTCAGCTCTGTCTACTAAATCAACCAGATGTATGGAATAAACACTATTTAATAGCTACTAAATTTTTATCAGCTTTGTATAAAGTTAGACAAATTTGAACTAACAGTTGTTTGAAGACTTCTACTGTTACATTTCATAATCTTACTTGCTCACTGAACTGGCTAGATATAGTAAATACACATCATATAATGGCTATTCCCCTTGAGCAGACATGCATAAAAGAAGAATAATCTAAACAAACTAATAAAGATACTTAAATGGGCAGCAATTTTACTAGTCCCAACACTAATTTAAAAGATGTCTCTTTCTCTTCTTTACATACCTGGTTGTTACCAATTACTGATGTGTCTTCACCCCTTCTTGTTGCAAAACTTCCTTTAAAACTTACAGCACACACAGCACAATATTTGAGACCTCTACACATAAAAATGCTCTTTTTTTTCAGTAGCAAAGAAAATCTGAAGGTTTTTTTAGGCTGACGATATCTTCAGATAGAAACACAGAACGTCTACAGACAGTAAGAAGCCTTTAGTAAGCCTTTTTGCTGCACCATAATAATCTGATCCAGAAATTCAAGGGTACCTTAAACAACGGGCTACCTGTTCTAGCCATGCTTAGGAATGTGGCCAAATCATTTTTATTGATTTAACCTTTATAGGAATGCTACATATCCTCAGAGCAAAACATTTCTAATGCATTTATAATATGATATACCTCTGAGAAGTTATGAAAAAAAAAATCTTGTGACAGATAGGCTTGCCCCCCTCCACTACTCTGTTTTTCCCAATCTAGTAATCGATAGACATTGAAGTGTTAGAATATTTTCTGAGTTTACAGATGTCTGTATTCATAGGACGAAGCCAGAAACTAACACTTACAGAGGACAAGACTAATATCTGACCTGTCTTTGTTTAAGGAATAAGAACTAGTGAACTGATAGCCAAGACTCTAAATACTCCTTTCATTCTAGAGTTACACATCAATCATGTTACCTGCAAACATATCAAGTTAAAACTTCCAGAATTTACAGTCCTTTTTGAATAAACGGAGCAGCATGTTAGTTATGTTCAGAGAGCTTACAGAAGGTGGTTTGTATATCTCACCAGAATTCTTAAAGAAATATTTCTCAAATTCCCTCTTCATCAGAAATCTACTTCATATACATTTCAAACCAGTATTTCTCAAAGCCAGATCCATATTCTATTATTTTGAAGCTCAGGTTGGAAAAAATACTGTATTTTAGTATCTGCTGGTTTTGGAATGTTACAAACCACACTTGAGCATTACCAGGAGTCACTTGTTTTTCAGAAAGTAAACTGTTCTGAGCTGCTCATTATGGTAAACTTTAGTGTAAAGCAGAAGTGAATACAGTGACTGAAGAGTCAGTCAAACAACAGCAAATACATTTATAGTACAAAACACATTAGTTACACTTCTTATAAAGAAAATTATGTGAGAGGTGTTTGGCCAAAAAAAAAGAAAAAAACAACAAAAACAAAACTCAAGCAGAAACAAACAGAAATAGCTCCTGGCATAAAATTCTAGTATGTTATTCTTCACAACAGCAAGAACCCCAGCCAGGCACAGTTTCAGCAGGCAATGTGCTGTAACACAAATCACTAAATTTAGGAAGATTTAATTCTAAATTTTTTTCTGGAACCAACAATGTCTAGAAATCACTGATATTCTTCTCATTTACAAAGAAATATGAAACAATCCTACAAAGAAAGAAAAAACCAATTCCTTAGTGAGATATCTACACACATAAGGTGGACAAGTTAGTACATCAAAGCTGTGAACTGCAATTAATGTATGGCATATGGAAAAAACATGTATCTGCAAATTCTCACAGACTGGTTTTATCTTTTTTCTATAAGAGTTTGGCTTTTGATTATTACATCACTAATTTGATTGCAAAGTTTTACATCACTGTTTGTTTCTTCATCCACTTTTTCTAAGAAATATTTTAAAGATTAATCTGTATCCAAAACACACAACATCCACACATAAAATATCCCCTGGCATGAGCCTTACACTTCCTTAACCAGATGAAATCAAGCCTTTAGTGTGAGGTGCACAGTGATTTCTCCATGGGCAGCGTAGTTCTACCTTCATTCATGGTGCACATGATGAACATGACCAGGTAAGTGCCTGCATCCATGCCAACCCAGTTTGCTCTGTACTACCATAGTTTGAGAGCATTCAACCAGTTACCACACACAGACCAAGGACAATATCCATGAATAAATAATAACTCCCGCCCAGATCCCAGAAACTTCATTGATGCATGTCAGATCATACTTACTGGATTTCAGCCTTATTACACATAGAGTAACAGTTCATGGAGCAAGAGCAAAACACAAAAACTTACAGATTCCAGAATTTAAAAAAAAAAAAAAAAAAACCAAACAAAACTCTGAATGATACACATCCCAAAATTTTTGTAACTAACAGCCTGGTGGCCAGAACTGTATCCCTCTTCCACTGGTACCTTACAGAACTTTTGTCACTTGCTGTTACGGTGCACCTGAAGGAAGGACCCAGGTAATGATGGAAAGCAGCGGAATGTGTTAGAAATGCAAATTTTTACAGACAGCAATGATGGAAGAATGCATCACATTGTAGTTTAAATGCAGTTACACCAATACAACTGCTTATAGTAGCACACTTCTTTTTACAACATAGATACGTTTGTACAAGAGGGTTTATTAGCAGAGTTATTCTGACAAATAATAACATCTTTTGATGCTACAGAAAAGCTGCTCTGTGCTAGTATGTGAGAAAGGTCAGATGGTGGAAAACTAACTTCATGCTCTCAACCTGTAAACTCTTTCCTTTCCTGACTACTAACAAATGTCCTAGCAGGGGAGATCCACAGCTTTTCCAAGAAGTCACGTAGAGAACCTTTCGCTCTGTTCCGATGGAACAGAACTTGTGCACGTTCACCTTCAGGAGCTCTGCCCTCCGTGGCAGCTCTCTGACTAACTCTGTCTACACAGGTCTGCCACAGAAAAATTGCCTCCAGATTTTCACTTCATTACAGATTTATATATACACAAGCATATATCCACACACATCTGTAAAAAGCAGTATACTTGACTACTCAAGTCTGCATGCTATTAGAGAAGCAACTGTGATACTTCAGGAACCTCTAACTTGATTTCAGTGTTTGGAATAGGGGAAAACAAAGTCAGGAGACAGCAGGCTCTGGGAACGTATTTTGCAAGGCTGTTTTATAAGGGACTCCAGCAGGAAAACTGTATGCACAGGAAAAGCTAGTTTAGACTGGGATTAACAGCAAAGAGAGGAGCACCAGAAAATACTTGTGATTGATAACATGCACAGAAGCTCAGGGTGGCAGGAGCACTAAGGATCAGGTAATGCACACATTTTGGCAATGTGTAATTTGCATAATACAGCTTTTTTCCATGGCAATTCTAATAATTCTTTCACATTTCCCCGTAAATTTTTTTTAATTTAAAGATTCTCACACATTTTCTAATGGTAAAAGTAGTAGCAGAATGCCATTTCACAGCCAAATATTTCGACTCTGGCAAACTTGTCTTTTAGCATTCTGTCATCCATCTCTCATACTTCTGATCTTCTCAGCCTCAGGTCTTGAAAATAAGCATAGGTATGGCCCCATTTTCAAATGCCAGTTCTTGGCCATTGGTCTTCTCTTTTAAGGGTGCTTCTCAGCATCATCACACTTGTCTACTGTCCCACATCTGTTTTCTGATAGAACAGGGCATAGCTCCCACAAGAAACTGATTCCAAACTCACTTGAAGGTATCATGATCATAAATCTGATTCTTCTACTTTGAAAAATCATCAAAAAGAATATGAGCACCTTTAGAAAGATTTTGCAGCTGTCTAATTTTCACATGGCAATGGTTATCTGGTATGCCTTTTAAAGGTCCTGGTCCCACGTGGAAGCCAGAGCCACTTGAAAATTCTAAACATCTTAAGAACAAACCCAGAATCCCTCACTTCTTTTACAGGAATTCTGAAGATTATGGTTTTGTCATACATTTGTTCAGCACCTACCACAAAATACTGATCCACAGGTGTGACCTTTACAAGACAACACAGATCAGTCACAATAGCAGAATGTTTATAAATGGCATCATCACTTCAGCCTTGCTGAGTATCTGTTTGTTTTAGCCCAAAGTAAAGCTGTCTCCAAGGTTAATTTATTTTGATGTACATTTGAGAAGACTGTTATAAAAAAAATAAATATTAAAAAGTAATACTTATGACTCACAACATCAGGACTTGGTAATTTTGGTTCATGCTGGGAAAACGCTTAGCAAATATTGTCAGCAAAACGCTTCCATTTTCTTTGTGTAAGCATATTTTAGACCTGAGAAAAGCAATGCTAACAATTGTGCCATCACCAAATATAGCTGTTCCCTATTTTGGGTTGGATCCAAAAGGTATTTCAACTAAAAAACTGGTCTGGGCTGCAACAAAAAATTTTAAAAATTTCAAAGCCTCAGCAACTGACTTGGTTGTAGCAACAGCACCATACAGGATTCTGAACAAAAAGAGTTGATTAGTGTGTTCCTTCTCAGCCAGCTTTCTAAAAGCAGAGCTTACATGGTATGCAAAGCACTGTCCTGCGTCTGGTCTCATACACCAATACTCTTCACTGAAACCACTGCCAGACATGAGACTCTGAACAGGCTGAAACACTCAACCCTATGAACATGCAGTGTAGCAAGGTAAAAAGACAACCAAAATTAATTAATTAAGAATAATTACATATCAAACTGGTAGCAGGTGTTCAGTTCATTCTCACAGATACTATCAGGCCTGCCATACACAGAAATAGTACATGGTTTC
Source organism: Ifrita kowaldi (assembly GCA_013398055.1). Lineage (NCBI taxonomy): Eukaryota > Metazoa > Chordata > Aves > Passeriformes > Cinclosomatidae > Ifrita > Ifrita kowaldi. The sequence goes on from VZRS01002382.1 coordinate 485,995, forward strand.
TCCCTATCCCAATGGTGAGAGTTCAAAAAGAATGTTTGTTTGTTTGTTTTCTTTTGGACACCACCTTTCAAGGGAGAAAGTGGGGGGAGGGGGGTGAAAAATTCCAAAACACAGTTTTTGGCAGAGAAGATGTTAGTAACAGTTTCAGAAAACATGATCAATGTGAAAAGTTTGAAGGAACTGAGTAAGTCACCGTAAAGTGAATGGTGACCAACTCTTCCTTCCTCAGTATTGTGGTGAAAGACAAAAACAAATCAGAAGCAAAGGAGTTCAGTATCCCATGGCAGATTTCAGCTGTGCCATGTATGCCACAATAGGACCTCCCAGCCTGGATTATCTGGGTGCCTGTTACGTCTGAACCCTACCTATGTATCTTCTAAAGCCTGTTTGTATCTTCAGATATTTATTTTTTTCTTTCTAAACTATTAGGAAGAGATAAAATACATCCTCCACATACAATCTATTTTTACATTATATTCAGAGTCACTCATTGGTCCTATTCTGCTTACAGTCTTGTACAACACAAAGTCAGTTTTACATAGCCATCATTTCTCTAGAGAAACAAAAGGGTAACTATCCAAAACCAAAGTAAGTTCTGTGGAAATTGCCCAAAAATCTCCTTCACTGGAGAGTTTGGAGCAGGTGAGACAGCTGGCTGTCAGGAAGGTTTCAGTACTACAAAATCCTGCCCCAGTGATTCAGACATGAATAAGTGGATTCTTTTAGCTCCCACCAAGTCCTACAACCTCTTGTATTCAGTGACTAACAAGTAACACTCACTGATAAAGGTAAGGGCTTTGGTACATAATCAACTTCCCATATGAAAACGTAGGATGGAAACCTTGCAGTGACTCAAGCTGCTCTGAAGGATGTGCTCAGGTGCAGACATTTATTCTTCAGTTGGTTATAGTATCTTTAAATGAAAAAGGAATTAACAACTTTCCATTTTGTATGGGAAAAAGCAGGTATAAATGCAAGTATGACAGAGTAAACAAGGCCGTACAAGCTCACAGCCCAGTTAATCTACAGGGAATCTGTCTGCATGCCCAAAATCTGGCAATAACAAGTGTGAGTCTTGTTATCTCGAGGTTTCAGTGACAGGTTTTATTTATAAAGAAAGAGGCCTTAATGCAGCAAAATACTTAAGTAAATCCACAGTTATTTGTATCTCATTCTGGGCAAAGTCAGTGCTAATACCCTTTTCAAAATCTAAAATAATCCAAATAATCTGCTCACACGGTGTTCTCGCCATGCAAAGTACATATAAAATGCTTCCAGTTTTTATTACAGAATTTGGTAACAACGCATTTTTAATTTGCAATTGCAACAAAAAAGTCATAGAATCATTTAGGTTGGAAAAGACCCAAGTTTGAGTTGAACCATTAGTTTTCAAACAAGTCAAACAAGAATAGGAATCAGTCAGTTCCACTATTATTTTTTTTTTCCTATTGAGAGTAAGATTTAAATGTCTGCAAGATAACTTCAGTCAAGTTTTAGAGCTCACAAACATTGATTCCACAAACAAAAGGGATAGGGAAATATAAATTAAAAAAATTAAAAATTGCACATCCTAGTTGTAAGAATACAATTTACTGAATAGTTACAGTACATTATTACATATTACATTATTACATATTACAATAATACTGAATTTTTATATATATTTTTTTAACATAACACACGACTAAAAAAGAGAATTCAAAACTTCAACTGATTTACTTGGTAAGTACAGTCCTGCTTCAGTAACAGATAACAACTGAACTGTCAGTTTAACTAACTGGGTCAGTTATGTTTACAGCTGGGTTTTTTTTACGATCAGATGGCAAAAATGGCTACAAGACTCAACTAATGGTCACTGCGGCAAAGCGGTGTGTTCTAGTTCAGATAAATTTAAAACTCCTAAAAAAAGTGTGCTTCATTTTTGGTAAAGTACTATCCCTTATAAATTTTCACAAAATAGTTCAGATTTCTCAAAAATGACAGCTTTACAGGTAAACTGCTTTCTAGTGTTTCTACCCTAAACAGATTTGAATTTAGGCCACCTTACTTTGGATGATAAATCAAGTGAGTGACTTTAGGGTAGAGGTCCTGACCAAGATGTAGAAGTGACTCAAATTCTTAATCCAAGACTGGTAATGCCAAGTCGTAAGGTTAAGAAGATATGAAGACCATCACACAGTTCCTTCTACCAATAGTCTCAAGAGACCAGAACTGAGACATATTGGTGAAACTCATGAATACCTTTAGGAAAAAAAATGTTTGACCTTTCCATTTGGCAAAAAAAAGACTACTTACAGATGTTGTTGCATGAATTATAAGCAAGCATATCAGAACAACTTCAGTAATATAAACTGTAACTACTGTATTAGGCAAAACCTGAACTGCAGAGGTTTAAAATTGTGCTGACACTTATTCCTTCAGTCCAAACACATTGAAAGCCTTTTGAAGTTTAAAACTCACTGCAATAAATTTTTCTCCACCCTTGACTATAATAGGTGGACTACTTTTTGAATTTCTCAACTCCAGGAGTGGCAGGTATACTCTTACAATCAGCACTGAAATATCCCCAACATCTTTGTTTCCAGCTCCAACAAGAAAGAAATGAGTCTTTCACCGACCACAAATAAAAACACATGAATATTACCTCTCTTATAGGATTAAAGTAGCAGCAGCTGTTCTTCATGCTTTCATCACTCCACATTTAAAGCAACAAAAGGCTACCAAAATAGCAGCAACAGCTCTCATCAGCTGGAGAGGATGTTGGCTTTTCAGTGTAGGGCATGTGAACTGTTAGTGATAGAGCTACCAACACTTGTCTTTAATAGTAGATGCTTATACAAGAAACATGTGGCACACATGGAAAGCCACATGGCAAGCTAACATGTAGCAAAGGATGATACAAAAAGAAGTCTAATTCCTACTTTATTTTTATTAAGACAACTATCTTCACTTGTGTGTGAATGGAGGAAACAGTGTTGCCAACAGAAAAATCAGACATCCTTACAGATATCAGAAACATATTTCACTATCACCTACTTCAATCAGACTAGAAAAAGCTTTATTAAAACAGATGAGAAGACAAAGGGCTCCATTTAAAACTAAATGATGTCCAGGAGTTTCTGCCCAGGGCCCTAATTTGCAATTGAGTGGTGCAATTGCAAAAACAGCACTACGACTTCCCTGTTTCAACAGGATCATAATGATAAATCAATTAATAACTTTCCCTGAAACTGCATGTCACTACACAGAGAAGTCTTTTTACGAAAGAAATTAAATGCCCCTTAAACAGTTCAATCAATCTGTGTTTAAATAAGGCATTTTCAAAATTTTGGTCTATTTTTCTGGATTAATCTAAACATTAAAGAAAAATAGCTGGTGGTTTGGGCTTTTGATTTTTATCTGTCTTAAGAATTCAAAGATAAATATTGCCATCGTAATCCTGGCTCCAGAAAAATACTTGACTTGATTATTCAAACACTGCACTGCTTTTTCAAAAATAATTCTATAATTCATTAGAAAGAACCCCTAGAGTTTCATCTCTCCTTCTATAACTTGATCACTTATCTTTTCAGTCATCTGAACCATAACAGGACACAACAGATACTGAGTTGTCACTTTAAAGTCAGCACTGGGCACACAACTGCAGCAGTATGTGAACGTACCTGGGCAGACAGAGCGGGAGATCCTGCCAGTGCAAACTCACAGGCAGAGCTTGTTTTAATAATATTGCTTTCCAAAAGAGAGTTTCATTCTTGAAGGAATAAAACTGGCATTTAACAGGGAAACAGAGAATAGAGAAGTTTGCCAACCTCTACAGAACCTTTCTCTTGAAGTCACCAGATATGCATCAAGCCCTGTTTAACTTCTATTAAAGCTGGTTCAGTTGAGTAGATTTTCAGTATTCACTGCATAGGGCTATTTCTTTGCAATTCCACCGCAGTCAGGACAAACAGACCTAGAAGGGCCTAGTCCAGGACCAGTACTATTTCTGCAGCTGTCCTAGTACATCCCATTCAATGACAATCAGCATTTATACATCTACAGTTTTTAAGGCAAATTTACATACAGCTAAATTTAACAGCATCATTTGTAGTAAGTGTTTCAAATCTACACAGATTTTGATTTCCACAAATCTGATCTGTTCACTATCAAAAGCAAAACTGGAATTACTGAGACTCTAAATGAAGAGACAAAGTTACTTGTCTGCCTTCACTGCTATTGACTGAACTGCCATACCAAATTATTAGACAAAATGTAGGAGAAAGATCTGATTGTAATGAACCAACTATACACACACACACGCAATTGGAAGTTACTAAGAGAGGAACAAAACACTGAATTCATTAAGCAATAGAGGAGTAGAAGAATGTTAAGAAAATGTATTTTCACAGATCACCCTCTTCCTACCTCCTAACATATTTATTCCCATGTTTTCTCCCAGATAGTCAAGTAGATTCATATTAACTGGAAGTCAGCAAAATATTATGCTTCTATATAAGCCTACCTATACACACATGCAGAGAAAGAAATAGATAAAATTTATTTTAAAGAAAACATGAATACCTTATTTTCCTAAAAAAAGAGAGGAATAGAGGGGTATTTTTTCATCCTTTCCAATACTTTATCAAGTCTCCAGATTTGCTCAAACTCCTTACTTTAAAAAATTATTTCATAGTAACCTTTTGCACTATACTGGCTATATAAAACACACTCTGGTTTTAACAGTAACACAAAACATTCTATCGTAACTGAGAAGCAGGTCTGTACAATAATAATTATCCCTTCTTTTGTGCAGGTTCTCCAAAAAAATAGAAACAGATAAGAGAGTGCTTGTTGGGGGGGGGGGGGGAA